>JARHVA010001815.1:285000-662500 GCA_037957365.1 Torreya grandis
GCATGTATGGAAAATAATCCATAGTAGAATATTAACATAATATGATTTCCCCATAAATTATTGGTGTACCTTACAAGACAAAACACTATAATAATCAAAAGGCAAATAAAAATTTTTTACCTAGGATTTGCCTTGGGAAAAATGGTCAACACAATCAAGTATAAAATAATAGTGATTGGGGGTTTAGACCCAATTCACAACCCAATCATAAAATAAAATAACTTTCAGCTCCATCCTTTTGTGTGGAGTGAAAATAAATTTAATAGTTAATAAAATAATGATAATAATGGGGTATTGGGAAACACATTAAAATCTAAAATGATAATCTGCAATAAACCTTTCACCTAGATCATTGGCATGGAGTAAAATAACCAGACATTATTATAAAATTAAATATCATCCAAACATCAATCTACCCCTCTATGCAAACTATCTCAATATGCCTATGGTCCAATTCATGGCCCATGTAGGCATAATGCACATGGTTAAATAAAATCCAAAAAATGGGAACAAAACTGATAATAAAAAAGGGGTCCAAGGCATAAGGCTAGATATAACTTGCAATAAAATTTAAGTCCAACCCCAAACTATAACACCCTAATCAGTAAAGAAACCAAGCACAAAAACAATCATAATAAGATAAATAATAGATTTAAGAATCCAATAAGTCAATAAAAGAATAAAATAATGATTAACGCATATTGTACAATAAAAACCCTAGACCACAAACCACATCACACAAAAGCAATTAAATAAGGATGGACCAAAACAAGCTAAAGGACACAAAATGAACCATGGATTTTAAACTTGTGTCACCTTATAATTTCCATATCAGTATCAATCCAAATGCTCATAAATCCTACCCTTTATTATCCCAATTTTTTAATTCCACCACTGACCATAGCTCACTTGACTTGTTCCTACAACCACTAATGCAAGACATCAACAATATCTGCTCAATAAATAAATAGTAATAATAATAACTCTACTATGTACAAAATATGAAATATGTCAATAGTGAATTTAAGCATATACATCCATGATAATAATAATCCAGTCTAAACCAATAGTCATAATAATTAAAATCATACATATAAGTCATAATAATTAGCTGTAATAATAAGTGAAATGTCAACTAGATCTAGGCTAAACCTGCTAAACCAATTGGTTAATAATGATTGTACTGCATTGATCTAGTATGATTATGACATCCACACATTACATTGCCACATAAAATAGAAGCAAACACTACCTCATTTCCCAGTATCACGTACACCAAAAATATCAAACTATATTTTCTTAACCCTTCATAACCAAATGTGATGGGTTTAGTGTTCATATAGATTTATACCCCCTCATCTTACTAAATCCATTTACAAATACAAAAAAATAAATTTATTACACACATAAAAAAGGGGTCAAATTATAAAGACATGCCCCTTTTGGCATTGCTTGCACCATCAAGGAAACTATTATTTATCACTCAATGACATATAATCAATATTAAAAGGTTTTCATTAAAGGGGTTTTAATTTATTTGATATATATCTTTCCAAGTTAAATTTTTGAATTATATTAACTTATAACCCTTGCATTTTTAATTTAATAAAGCATTGAGATTTTATGCTAGTTTTTCCCTATTATTTTATTAGAGATGACACTTGAATCATCAAAGAAGTCACTTATGTATAGGTTGAAAAAATATTTATCATTGATGATAATATGGGAATGTTTGGCTTCATATCTAGTGCAAACATTATAGATGCAATTGTATCACACATATGGTAATTTCACACTTATTAACCAAGTTTAGTTAGATACAATACATTAGGTCAGAACATGTAAAAGGAAACATATTATAAAATACAATCGGAGATAAATTATAGAGTTTATAATAAAACAAAAAACATATTGATTATATTTGTCGAGAGAAGGATACACAATATCCAAAAAATGAATGGGGAGAATATTGAAGAGAATATATGTGCACAATATTTATTTAAGAATATCAAATTTATAAACACATTATAGTATCTAATTTGCATTAATTACTTCATATTTATTAAAACACAAAGTTTAATTAAATTTTATTTTAATTACATTACATTTATCTCTTTGTATTCATAAATGAAATGAAAATACATAATTGATGCTCTCGATCCTTCCCATGGAGATTTGAAATCCTACAACTACTTAAGTCAAGGAAGTGGAAGATCCTAGATATGTGGGTAGAGGTACATGAAAATACCAAAAAATAAAATAAAAAAAATGTCCTATATATATGAAGTGCATCATGAGGTTTGAACACATGAGAAAACTACCATAAACAGTTGGGTATGACAAGAGATCAGGGGAAGACAATAAAGATCTATGGAAGAAACATGGGAATACCCTATTTCAGACATAAGCAGATCAAACAAAAAAATGGGTTGATTCTTTTTTGGGTGGCCTCCTCTACCATAAATGTATCCATATCAAAATTTATTCAATTCAATCCTACCATGATTCACCTAGTCTTTCAATTTATAAATGAGGAGACTAAAATAGTGCTAGAAAATAAAACATGGTTCTCATCTAGATCCATAATTTGTAGATTTTTAAATCTCTATCCAAAACTCCGAATCTTTCATGTCTAGATCTTAGATAAATCACAACCCATTACGCAAGTTAAGTTAGAAATTTAATATTGTGCATAAAAAAATGGTATAATTTGATTGCTTAAAGGATAAATAATTGATTAAAAACTAGCAATGGATTTGGATCACCATCCCCTTGTCTTGAAACCATGGTTTCCACACTTCAACCCCCTCTTAGAACCATTCAATGTCAGATCCATTTGGGTTCACCTTCCTCATCTCCTTCTCTCAGTCTGGTCTGACCTCTATTATAAGGTGATAAATAATACTCTAGGGGAGTTCCTACAAATTGACCTAGCCACTAACATTTTTTCCCACACTACCTTTGCTAGAATATTAGTCAACTTACACATTTCAAAGAGTATACCTAAAAAAATGGACCTAAAATATGGGGATCAGTCGTGGACTAAAACTCTTGAATATGAAGGTTTGCCTTTATGATACTATTTTTGCTTCAGGACTGACTAGTTATCTATAGAATGTAGAAACTTCAAAATAAAAAAGGAAAACTCCTAGTGAAAATATTTCTTATCTTATAATATTAATGTGTAAGGAGGTGATAATATCAAAGGATCATACTCATATTTTGAAGATCTCAAACCCCATACACCTACATCCACCTATCTAAATAATATAGAAACATAATTTTGATCACCCCATCTCGAGATAAAATATCAAATAGAAGTTGAAAGGAATCAAGACAAAATGAAATAGTTATTGCTTTCTCTCCTAATTCAAACCTAGAGAAATATTGAACATTGTTGAGAATAAAAATGAAATAAAGATTCAATAAATACCCTATCCCTCATAAAGGACCAACAAAGATAAAATGATATGTTGAATATATTTTGAATTTTGATGAGCAGTTAGTAGAAGATAAGAGTATTTTTGGCTGATTATTTATTGATTTTCTTTTTGTTTTGATACTTGTTATTTTGGGTGGTTTGGTATTCGGAAGCCCATTGATTGTCAACTTAGTGTTATGTTCCAAGTGTTGATTGAAGAGGTGTTTTATGTGAACTTAAATGTTTTATTTTTCTCTTTGTTGTAAAAGGCTCTAGGGCCTTTCAAAAATCAATATTTTACACTATCAAATTAAAAAAATCATGAATGAAATCTATGTATATCATTTTACATAAAATAAAGTTCATATACCTTATCCTAGTAAATTTCAATTGTATGTTTGAATTATTTTATCACTATATTTCAAAATAATGAAGTATGTGTAGACCAATTAACATGTAAAAAATATTCTATGAATGATAAAGAACCATTTTATTTCTTATATATATTTTTAAAAACTCTTGTTTAAAATAATTATTATACAAATCTTAATGAACTTAGAAATGTGAAAAAAATTATAACACAAAATGTTTTCTGTTAATTAAAAAAGTATGCTTTCCTCTTAAACTTTAAGAATGTAAAAACAATATACATAGATAATGTGATTCATTTATTATTAGATTATACTCATATAAAATATATGTGAAAGCATGTTCTATATTAAATTTATAGTGTTAATATAAGTGTGTTATGCCTTATTTCTATGAATTTATTCATTAGTGTTATTCACAAAAATAAAGTATAAAATTTTTAAATTCAATAAAATGTGTTATGTAATCATAATCCTTTTAAAGTTAAAATAATTCATATAGAAATGTGTTTTTCTTAAATAACTCAATATGTGTCCACTGTCAATTTATTTATTTTAAAAAATACTCTTAAATAGTTTATGTGTTATTATTAGACAATACTTATAAAATACAGATGTTAAAGTGTGTTATTAAATAAATTCACCATGTGTTAATTTTCAAGCTTATTATGCACATTGAGTTAGTACCAATAATAGATCAATTACATCGAATGTTCTAAAGTTTGAAAACTCAGTAAGAAACTAAAAAATGAATTAATTAATAACAATCACAAAAATAATTCATGCTCAAATAATTATTCAAAAATAAAAATTAGTAAACTAAGGCATAAGAAATGATAACATAGTGTGATTTACATTTAATAAAATATTGTGTTTTCCATTTAATACTATAAATTTTTATTTTTGTTTTATGTAAACTTATTGGTTTTGCATAAACATGCAATGCATCTGCCAAGATCTAAATAAGAAAATGAGACTTAATGGATTTATAAAATAATCATACTTAATTTCATACAAGAATATTCCTAATTTAGTAATAAATAACAAGAGTATGTTTAATAAGAATATATGATTTGTTTTGAATAAGGAGATAATCATAATAAACCTAAATAATATAGTACATGTCTAAATAATGAGATGACCAAAATAATAAAAATAAGAATAAAGAAAGTCTGCTCCCCAAAATTTTCCTATTTTGGTAAAATCATTGTAATCTTGTAGAAACATAAAGTAATGGATGTGTAAACTATCATGCAATAAAAATTAGTTTTATAATCATGTTCATTGGATTTAGAGATATGATAATCTCACTCACTTATCTAATATTCTACATAAATATCTAGGAAATTATTTTCCTTCAAATTCATAATAAGGCATCAACATGCAGAAAGAGTGCAAAAATTAGGGATGTATTATGGTTGATGTATTATACTTAAATTATTATCAAACCATGAAAATATTTGTACAAAAATGATAATCATGACACCAAGTATAATGCATGTACAACATTTAGTCTAGTGAATGTAGGGCCTAGTCTCATATGCATTTTCATGCTATAATGAATACATGGAAAATAATTAAAAGATTTAAATATTATTGAATTATGATCCAAATTTTTTAACCATATTCTCTTTAAATTTAAAAATTTATCTATAGATTGATTTATTTAATTCATTATGTCCATTTAAATGTACTATATGCACCAATGCACCTATATATTTATAGACTTAGATATTATTAAAATAAAAACCCTATTAGTGATTATTCCAAAAATAATTAAGTGGGAAAATTTAAAAATAATAAGATAATAATTAATAACAAAACTAAAATAAGGGTCATAAGGGATACTTTATAACCTTAAATTATAAAGTTATAGGACTGATAACTATACAATATGCAGTTATAGGGCCTTATAACCATATAGTGTATATATTTATGAAACTAAATGAATTTAGGAGGGGAAGAGAAATATATAGGATAGAGAGAGGGATAAATAAGGAGGAAAGAGATGTGAATAATTAGAATCAAGGGTAAATTAATCAATAAGAACCTAATATGAAATAATAACTGAAAAACATAAATGTACCCTAAAAAAATTAGTTCTAAAACTAATAAATACCCTCCTACTAAAACTAGTTGGATACATAATGCCCCAGTTGGATGTGTGTTTTTTGCATACATATAAATTTAAAATAGACAAAGGTTGATACAATAAATATTCTATATTCATGAAAGATTTTGTAGACACTATAAATCTCCTATAACAACTGTAATGCTCTTGTAGAAGTACATTGCACATGCACATATATAAGTTAAAAAAATTCAATAATATATTGAAATCAATAAGGGACAACATTTTAATGAGGAAGATAAAATAATATTAAATATATTGATAAAGAGAGTGAAGTTATAGTATATAAAATTTATTTAATCATGTTTTCTATAGGAGAAACTTATAGAGATGAAATATGGTGTGATGTTATTCCAATAGATGTATGTCATGTGTTATTTATAAGGCCATGGAAATATGACAAAAACATAATTCATGATTGATCAAATAATATTTTGAAAGGTGGTATAAAGGTAGGTTTATTACTTCTTTAAAAATAAGGGTATGCAAAAATCATGATGTAAACAAAATAATTTATCAAAGACATAAAGATGACATGTTGGTTTTATGTATTAATAACAAAGAGAGAAAACACAAAAGTGGTGAAAATACCATACAAAGCATAAAACGTGTTGAAATAATATGTAAATTTTATACCTAATGAGTTACCATATGGTTTACCACCAAAGAGAGACATTTAAAATCACAATTATTTGATAATAGGATCAGCTCTACCCAATCAAGTGGATTATATGATTGGTCCAACTAAACATGAAAATTTGAATAAATAAGTTACTAAATTAGTAAGAAATAGTGTAGTAAGGGAGAGCATGAGTCGATGTGCAATACCAATATTTATATCTCTAAATAAATATGGAACATGGAGGATGTGTGTGTATAATAGAGTAATAAATAAAATAACTATCAAATACATATTTCCTATACCTTGCTTAGATGACATGATGGATGTGTTTTCAACATCAAAATTTTTTACTAAGATTGACTAAGGTGTGGATATCATCATATTCACATTATTAAAGGAGATTAATTAAAATAACATTCAAGATTAAGGATGGCTTATATGAGTGGATGGTGATGTCATTCAGATTATTTAATGTGCCCAACATGTTTATGAGGGTGATGAACATAATGATTCAAGATTACATTGGTAAGTTTACAGTGGTTTACTTGTATGATATTTTGATATTCAATAAGATTAAATTAGAGAACTTAAGGCATTTTATAATGGTATTATAATTATTAATAAATGATAATTTTTATGAAAATATGAAGTGCAAGTTTATGAAGAATAGTTTGGTAATTTTGAGGTTTATAGTTTCAGAAAATGGTGTAAGAAAGGATAAATAAAAGGTAAAGGTAATTATTGAGTGGCCTATTTCAAAGAGCATCACATATGTAAAAACTTTACATGGTTTTTAAAAAATTACATAAATTTCATTAAGAATTTTAATAGTATTGTTACACCAATATAATATTTCATGAGATGAAAAGAATTTGTTTTGATAAAGGTAGCAACATAAATATTTCAATTATTGAAGAAGAAGATTATAGAAAAACATGTTTTAGCATTACTAGGTTTTAGCAAAGTGTTTGAGGTAGATTAATGATTCACATATGGTATTTGGTGTTGTTTTGAGTTAATAAGTACGGCAAATAACATATTTCAATGACAAATTCAATGAGGTAATAATTAATTATTCTACATATGAAGTTTAATTTTATGCCATTGTACAAGCATTAAGAATTAGAGACATTACCTGGTTCCTAAGGAGTTCATCCTTTTTATAGGTCATGAGGCTTTGAAGTATGTGAAAATTCAAAAGAACTTATATATTAGGCATGCAAAGTGGGTATATTTTTTTGAAAGGATATACTTTTATTTTGAAGCTTAAATCAAATCAGTTTAATGAGGTAGTTGATTCTTTAAGCAAGAGAGTGAGACTGTTAACTACAATGATGAGTGAAGTATTTGGATTTAAAGTTAAAAATTATAGATGAGTACCTTATACATGATGGTTACCTCTTCAATGGAAAACAAGTATGCATCCCATTTAGGTTACTAAGAGAAAATATTATAAGATAATTACATAGTGGTGGTTTGGCTCGACACTTTGGTAACAATAAGGTAATAGATTTGCTGAAGGAGAAGTATTTTTGTCCAGATATGAAGAGAGATGTGGAAATTTATTCTTTCAGATGTAGGATTTATCTAGTGGCAAAAGGCCATAAACAAAATATAGTGGTGTACATGTCATGACCAATTCTAGGAAAACAAGTATGCATCCCAGTTAGGTTACTAAGAGACAATATTATAAGATATTTACATAGTGGTGGTTTGGCTCGACACTTTGGTAAGAATAAGGTAATATATTTGATGAAGGAGAAGTATTTTTGTCCAGATATGAAGAGAGATGTGGAAATTTATTCTTTAAGATGTAGGATTTATCTAGTGGCAAAAGGCCATAAACAAAATATAGTGGTGTACATGTCATGACCAATTCTAGGAGTATCATGGACAAATTTAAGTATGGACTTTAATTTGGGGTTGTCAAACACATAGAGAGTTAATGATTCATTTTTTGGTGTATAAATTTTTCCTACGATGGTTCACTTTATATCATGTAGGAAAACCATGATGCCACTAGAGTAGTCAAAATATTTTTTAAGGATGTTTTGAGATAGCATGTTTTTTTTAAAATGATTGCATCAAATATGGATATAAAATTTCTTAGTCATTTTTGGAGGAATCTATGGAATAAATTAGTATCTAAAATTATTTTTATTAGTGTATGTCACTAACAAAAATATGGACAAAAAAAGTGGTAAATATGAGCTTGGGAATTTTTTTGAGATGCGTGGTTGGAGAGAAGCCTAAGAAATGGGACTTGGCTTTACCACAAGATGAGTTTGCATATAATAGTTTAATGAATAAATTAACATGGAATTCACCATTTTAGATTATTTATGGTATAAATATTAAGGGTGTTTTATACTTGGTGTAATTACCAAGTATAGAATGATTTGTGATGATGCAGAAGCATTTTCAGATCACATATAATAGTTAAAAGAAGAAGTAAGAAGAAAGTTACATAAGATTAATGAAAAGTTTAAAGCAATAGAAGATGTAACAAGAAGGTAAAAAATATTTTATTAAGGATATTTGGTGATGGTGTATGTTATAAAATAGATATTTCTCAAAATGAACATATAATAAATTGAAGTATAAGAAAATTGGTACATACATAATTATGAAGAACATCAATGAAAATGCTTATATGGTGAGATTACCACATAATTATAATATCTCTCTAGTATTTAATGTTTTATATTTATATGATTTTAATGGTGAATATTATTAAGGTAAATAATATGAATAAGTAGATTGGAAGTAACAATTACCAAGGAAGAAGAAAAAAACATAGTGCACATTTTGGACAAGAAAATAGTGAATACAAGACAAGGAAATTATAAAAAGTATTCGGTGTAGTAGGGAGGACTAGAACATGAGGAAAACACTTGGATTTCATAATGGGAGATAAAAATTATTGAAAAGAATAAATGGCATGATTATAATAAAGGAAACTTGTAGGAGGTTAATTGTTTTCAACCAAGAGAGAATGATGTGAAAACCTATCTTTCAAAGGCCATAATTTTTTATTCATTAACCCGAATAAGTTCTCCTTCATAGAAAAAATGAGGATAAAATAAATAACAATGTATACATAACCCACTTATCTAGTTATGTCCAATTCCAATATGTTTGGAGAGCCATATGAGATTATCTAAAGGTTTGAAACAACATTCTAGTATTTTTAGTCATGCTAAAAATAGAAAAAAAGGATAACTTTATAACTTGACATGATTTTGGGTTAAAACACATCAAATATATTTAATATATTATTTATATGATATGTTTATATTTTTAATCCCTTTTGAATTTTCATGCAAAATCTATTATAAAAATCAAGTTGTTATTTATAGTCATGGTAGTTAACTCTAGGTAATTTTTTTTTTTTTAAGATTTTTAAATTTTGCATGAAAAATCAAATTTCATATTGAGGTTTATTTAAAGAATTTTATGTCATGATTTTATTAATTCAAATTTAATCAATAAATATTATGGTTTCATGAAATTTTATTCTTTGTTAGTCTACGAATTCATCAAAAATTTTAATTTTTTGCTAATTTAACCTAGTTTATCAAAATTTACTAATTTTCTCTAAAGTTTAGAAGTTCACTAATTTTTTTAGTGTGCCTTAAATTTCCCTACTTCTCTTTAGTTTTTTGAATTTCACTTAAATTTGGTGCAATTGTCCCTATTTTTTTAATTTTTGATAATTTAACCTAGTTATTATACTTTCCCTGATATTTTTTGAATTTGGAAAAACTAGAACAATTTTTTGAATTTTCTTAACCTAAATTCCCCTTTAATTATCCTAATTTAACATATTTTTTGGAATTTTCTCTATTTTTTCTGATTTTATCCAAAATTACCCTAATTTTCCCTCAATTTAGTTTGTTTCTAAACTTTTCAAATTTACCCTAAATTATTAAATTTAACATAACAATTTTATTTTTCTTAAAAATTTCAATTTATTGTAAATTCAATCTTTTTTTTTTAAAATCTATAAGTTACCCTATTTAGCCATATTTTTAAAAATTTACATAAATATCCTTGATTTTAAATAAAATTTAAATGTTTTCTAATTTAAATTATTGTTTTTAATTTTTCTAATCTAACCCAATTATTAAAATTTACCATAAATTACCCTACTTTGTTTTTCTAAATTTACCATAACATTGACAATTCCACATTTTGTGAGAGAAGAAAAATTAAACATGTTGTAATTTGTCATATATTTTTTGCATTACAGACTTTCTAAACCTACATCCTTGGAGATCAAAATTATGTTGAAAGCTCAACTAAGGTTTCTAGAAATGAATATCATTAACTACTATAAATTGTGTATTGTCGATTCATTCTCAATAGTTTTTCCCTTGTGTATAATAATTTCCTCTATATAGAAGTGTGTGATTGCATATAAATTGAAAAAAATGGGGATTATAATTACAAATTTGAAGATAGTGAAGACTATCTCACTTGTGGAAAAAAAATTCCTCGAGCAAAGAAAGAATTTTTCCATAAGGAAAAAATAATAAAATGTCATTTGTCCTTATTTGATGTTTATATGTTTCCTTTTATGAATTCTTTTTTATAAATTTGAAATAATACAATACAACAATATAAAGTGTGTACATTTAATGGGATGTCTATGGTAGTAATTACATATTGAACTGCTTGTACATTTACTTAAAGGGATGC
The DNA here is from genome assembly GCA_037957365.1 of Torreya grandis. NCBI lineage: Eukaryota > Viridiplantae > Streptophyta > Pinopsida > Cupressales > Taxaceae > Torreya > Torreya grandis. The sequence goes on from JARHVA010001815.1 coordinate 296,244, forward strand.
ATATTAAAATATATGTTAATTTTCTTCCTTTTACATCATATTCTTATTATTTTTTGCATATTCTATGTTAAAAATATGGTTTTATTGGTTACATTAAAATATTACTATTTTTAAATATATTTTTCCATGAATTTGATTCCTTTTATTTTCAATGCTTATTTTTAAAGTGTGGGTTTCAACATAATGGTAAAAATTTAACATTAAATGTCATTCATTATTTGTTTGAATTAGGCATTAAAATCAAACCCTTTATCCAGATATTATAAATTTATCATATTCATTTTCTTTTAAGCATCAACATACAAAATTCTGTTTACCTTTCTGATCAATTGCACTTCCAAGCAACCCTTTTGCCAACAAAATTTAGTGATTGTGTTACATAAAATTACATTTAATAAGGATCCATTGTAAATGTTACCAAATTTGTATGTAGGTTGGTTAAAAACTAGATCTAAGTACTACATTTATCCCTTTTTCACATATTTAATGTTTATATGTATTTTTAGAATATCACATATTCATTTAAATTAGTTTTATATATACTATTCTCATCTTTGACTTACAAAGTATTACATTCAAACATGAAAAAAATGGAAATCTAATATGTATATGAAATACATGCAATAATCAATTATAGTTAGGTTCATCATCTAATAGCTCTTTTAAACATTAATCTTATGTATTAACACCTCTTTTTAGGTATAGTATAGGAGAATATATTGAAATAATTATTTTACCTATCAAAGATTTAACAATTTAAAAAAAATTGACAAATAAATAGAAGAGTGCTTATAAAAACTACCATTTAAGAGTATGATATTAAAAAAAACATGTATGATTGTGTGTAGTTGATTTTGTTGATAATAAGGGAGTGAAAATATGTGTGACATATGTCAATGAGGTTGTTGATGAATTTTATGATTGATTTTAAGATGAAATTTTTTATGTGTTATCAAATGGAAGGGTTAGAAAGTTAAATAAGCTATACAATCATTTCAATAATCCATGTGAAATAACTCTACAATTGTCATAAACAATAAACTATTGTATGAAAGATATTAAATCATATTGCTTTATCAGTTTCATTTAAAAAATATTTGTTACATCCCACAATTCTCTAATATATCTAAGGTATACATTGTTTGTGTTGTCATGTCTATCTCTCATGCTTCCACTGTACATCAAAAATAATGATAGGAAGGTAAAATGAGAATAGTGAAAATCAAATAAATATTAGGAAATATTATTAATGTGATATTATGGGGTGTGCATCTCAGTACATTAAGTGTGAAACTAAGTCAACTTATCTATAAATTACATAGTGTCTGTGATGTCTACTCCTATTCTCTCCATCCCACCTAAAACATTTTAAAGAGTGTAGTACTTATTCCATCCAGATCTATGATGAGTAGAGATGCTATTAGCATTTTTCTCTACAGATCCTCTATAAAAGTGTTGGCCAAGGGATATGTATATATGTCTAATCCTCAAGATGATGGGTCAATTTTAGAGTCTAGAGTGTTGGTTTACCAGATCAGGATCCCTCTCTTCTTCATGGTAGTCCAGGTGGCATGTAGCACAAGTCAAATTTTGATGCAAGTGATTCATCTCCCTCCATAAACCCTATTAAGTTGATAGATAATGTATCAATTGGTGGGTAAGTGACTAAATCATTTTTAAAGGTGGTTAGAACCCTCAAACATTAGACCCAAAAAATTGATTCATCTATTATCTCTCTCAACTTGGAAGATGATGCCCTTAACATGGTCCTAATAAACAAAGTATATTATCTCAGAAGAGGAGTCATATGCTAGTTTGAAAAACTTTGGCTCAATCCTTAGGATTTAAATGAGTGGATCTCCTTACAATGTAAACCTATCTTAAAAGGTAAAGTGGAACTTTATCCGTCTATAAAGGGGCTTTTACTACTAATTTTCTCCTTTTTTTGGATAAAAATCTTATTTTGGGGAATCAGTAGACCTAAAACCATCATCATTTTTTTATGTTAGGAAATCTATGGTTAGTACTCACATGGTGATTAATAATTGAAGTATGGTAAATTATTAATGTAAATAATATATTGTGTAATTAGTAAAATAGGTTTTTATATGGTTAAGATAATAAAACAACAAAGGTTATTTCATTATCATATGGGTGAATTGGTTAAAACCATATTCATATATGGTTTTGCTATGGGACAAAGTTGGTTTCCTAATTTATAAGAAACACTCTCCTATATATTTTTAACAATATGCTTGAAGAAATATAGGGTAAATTATTATTATTATTATCTTTGTGTAGGAAACTATGCTCAGGATCTTTCATTTGGTATTAGAGTAGGAGGTTATTGATGGAAGATCAAATCATCTAGAGGGGCAATTATTATTTTGGTCTTGCCCTAAGTAATGAAAAAAAAAGATAATTCAACATAGATTAGTGTATATAGATTTTAGTCATTCAGAATTTTATGTGCATTACACACCAAGACTCTATTAGGATATTTGAATTTGAATTTACATACATTGAAGACCTGTGTGTTAAGTGTGATTGTCAATTACAATTGTCTAAAGAGAAAAGTGTGGAAGGAAAAAAAATTGAAGGACTATATTTCTTGCTCTTTAGATCTACTATCTACGTAGTGGAATTAAAATTATGGTTATTGAGACTAACTTGAGATATCTATACCTAATTCAGCTACCATGAATCCCCTATTCCATCAGCACTCAATATTCATCATTTTCCTAGCTTTAAGGCCTACCATGTTTCAATAAATAGTAAGTTTTAAATTTTGGTGAGTTTGATATCTTCTCCATCCATCACATCTCTAAGTGCAAGATCCACTTTGCATTCCATACTAGCAACGTAAGCATTGACCTTCAAAGATCTAATCTCTAATTCGTGATCCTTCTATTACATATGGCTTTGTTATTCCATCATAGTCATCCAAAATCCTAGGTTTTCAATTGCTATCTCTACCACATACAACTACAGATCCCCAACCAAATGTCACATTTGGTTAAATTTTTGATTTTGTTTTGATAAGTTATAGAAGTTTTTTTAGGGTTTATTTTATTGTTATTTGAGTATTTAGATTTTAAGTTTAAGTCTTTATTTTAGATTGAGTCCAATGTTCTTTTATGTTCATTAGGTATAGTCTTAAGTTTTAAAAATTTAAAGTTATAGTTCCATGAGTTGAGTCACTATATGTTTCAGTGATTATATGTTTTTTAATTAAACTCACACTTTTTTATAGTATTAAAGCATCAAATGTCAATATAATTCATCATTTTGAGTCATATATTAGACATTTCTAATCAATAGCCTTTGGATATATTAGAAATTAATATTTAAAGTGTCTTTAAATTGTTAAAAAATATCAAAAATGAGCCCATAGACATAGTTTAAGAGTCATTGTGTCATCAAAAGAGTCAAAAAGTTCTAATAATAATAAATTACCTTAAGGATGAATTTTTAGTGTAATCTAATGTCATAGAAATCATTGAATCTCATTTCCATATTTGATAAGTAAGTGTCAAAATAATAGAGGATGGAGGACACAAGAGGTTGGAGGATAACCAACAACCTCTCGTCAGTCACCATTGACAAGGCCATAGTATTAATCTGGTAGCTATTTTGTTTCTATTGTGTGTTGTGTGTTTAATTTTAGTAGCGTGTGGTGTGTGGATACTAGATAAAAATTATATTGGATATTAGATGATTATATATATCCTATAACTATGGTGATCCTCGGACTTCTATACTTCATTGGAAGATGGTCATCTACGTGAATACATTCACTAGCATTGGTGACCATGTGTAGTAAGATCCAAAACAACAAGATCTGATCAGTAATATGTAGTATGATATAAATTACTTTTCAATATTTTCTATGGAAATTTTACATTGTGGGGGGAACATATCTTCAATGTTCCATTTCCATTCCATGCTAAATTGGCTAAAGTTAAGGGTAACTTCCAGTGGTAGTGGTAGTTTCTTTTATTATTCAAGATCAAGTGGTAGTGATCGATAATAGTGGCTACAATTGAGATCATTGTTTTCTCATAGATGTAATGTGATATTTTTTCTAGTGTGAGTTTTATTCTTCAAATTTATGATTTGTAGGTTGTTTCCTATATACTTCCCTAATGTACGAGCATAGTGGTGAACAAAAGCACCAAAATAAGTCAGTTAATGGATCTTGAAAGGGTTTATGGGAGGATCCAAAAAACCACATGAGGTAGATAGTTAATGGGGCCTATTCACATCAACGTTTGTGGTAAACTTGTAAAACCATGGGAGTAGTGAAGCTCTCTTTGTATCAAGGTCATGAGCTAAATAGGGTATGCTACAAGGGGTGAGTATACTTCAAATAAGTGTGTGAATGAGTTTATACCATGTTTGCACTAAGGGGGGGAATGTTAGGAAATATATGGTTAATACTCACATGGATATGGTAAATTATTAATGTGAGAAATATATTATATAATTATTAAAATAGGTTGTTATGTGATGGGTGAATTGGTTGAAACCATATTCATATATGGTTTTGCTATGGGACAATGTTGGTTTCCTTATTTATAGGAAACACTCTCCTATATATTTATAAAAATATGCTTGAATAAAGATAGGATAAATTATTGTTAATATCTCTATGTAGGAAATTGTGCTTAGGATATTTCAATTTATGAAACCTTGGGATTTAAATTTCAATCCCCTTTTTAATACTTTTTCATCCAACCTATTTGGATTTGTCTCCCACATCTTCCCCTTCATTTGTGGAGTAAACCTTACTTTAGTGTTATTGGTAATTCCATTGGTAAATTCATATAGATAAGTTCATCCACTAATTTATTTTTTCATACCACATTTACCAAAATTTTAGTCTTCATCGATACAACGCTTGATCTCTTGGCCTCCATAGAGTTGACAATAAAAGATTAAATCTGGAGATAGTCATTGGAATAAAAAGGGTTACTATTTAGGTGTCATAGGTGTTTTAATACTAGTTATTTATCTTTAGTTTCTCCTTATCTTAGAAAAAGACAAAGCTAACTAACATGGTGGAAACATTCGTATTTAGATCTTATAATAGTATGTGGTTTAGAGCATGATGGAAGAGATATCTCAAATATAGAAAAAGAGAATGATATAGAGTTTATTTTGGATCAGCCTATTGTAATGTGAGAAAATAAGGATGAGAATTATCTTGAATGTAGTTCGATATCTATTGAAGATGGTAAAACTTTAGATGTTTTTGAAGAAGCCAATGTTTTGATTATTACATCCTCAAGAGAAAAAATTTCAAGGATAATAGAGGATGGATTAAAGTATAGAGAAAGATTAAAACAAAAAAGAGGAGGCCCAATCATCCAGCATGCTACTCCATTTTGGAGGACCATGTAGAAATTACATGGAAGATAGAGATAAGGATTGATAGGTTTGATATTATTTATTAAATCTATAGGTCTTATTATTTTTATTTTAAGGATCTTGTTTCATTTCTAGGTTTGAGGGTTTGGGCCTTAAAACTCCTTATTTGGTTGTACTTTAGTTATTTTGGGTTTGTTATTGCCCATTGGCTTACATTTCTATCTGTATTAGACTAAAGGATGTATTTGGGATTTTTAGGTTCTATTTGATTGTTTGTTTTCTAGGGTTAGGGGTCCTTAGAAAATATACTTTAACTTTAACAAAAAAACAAACTAAGTGAACTTATTTTTTGGCCAAATGTTCCTATTTTTATAATAAAAGTGGCTTAATTATTAGATTTTGGATATACTACTATTGAAATGATGTCCAATAATAAATTATTTGTCAACCCTATAATAATGGAGACTAAAAACTTGTTTACATGTCTTAAATCTAAAATATTTAATGTTCCTTTGCCTTCAATGAAAATAATATACCTTCAACAACTAACACACTTAACCATTAAATAAACATTTCTAGAAATTATTCACATGTAAATATTAAAAAATGGAATGGGTTTTAGTAAAAGTAACTATGAAAAATTTCCTCATGGAAAATTTATTTTACCTTTCTTAAGTGATATTTTTTAATCTTGTTTTTATTGGTGTAAATTACAAATTATGTGATTGAGACTTAAGCTTTTTTATTTAGCGAGAAGATTTCCTAGTTTTTTTTATTTCCCTACTTAGAAAATAATGTATTTAGAAATAAAAATTTGTTAAATTGGTTGATAATGACATTATAAATACATTAAATTCTAATTAGACACTAAATTAGACTTTAGGATAGCCACTAAAATAGAGTTTAAACTTTAAAAATTGATTTTTGCCACTTATGCTAATTTTTTGTAATTCCATTGATAGTGTCTTCTCTAACCCATTCAGCAAGATATCAATGGAAATGGAGGGGGGTCTATGCTCTATGAAATTTGAACAGTGGAATCCTAAGTTGGTTGTGCATGGAGAATGTAGGGTATCTCCCTTTATTGCAAAGGGTACTATCTCATATATTTATGGGTAAATGGAGGCATCGATAGACTCAAGGGTGGGGAAGATGAGTGTGGGGGTGGTAGGGTAACCATCCACCCTAGTAAAATAGAATTTAACATAACTAGGTCTTGTGTTGGCAATTTGGCTTCCTAAAAAGAGTAGCTTAGGTTTTTGAGAGTGGCTAAGGATTTCCTAGTTGTGAATTTTGATAAGGAGGATCTAGATGAGGTGATGGAAGGTGAGAAATGGTATACAAAAAGGGGTTTAGTTTACCATTTTGATAGGTTTTGTCCTTCCTTTCTTGATCTTCATCAATAGCTTTTGGATATATAGTGGTCTATTTTGGAGGGCAGTTTGGAAAGTTACCCTTGTGGTAGAGGTTTTTTCATTGTGGTTTTTGATAACCTTGATGATTGTAATAAAATTTTATAGGCTAAATCTTGGATTTGTGATCATCATCTTCTTTTTCTTAAGCTCTAGTTTCTAGATTTTAATCCATTTATTAAAAACCTTTCTCTCGAACCCATTTGGGTGAGGTTGTTGTATATTCCTCTTCAATTTTGGATGGAGACTGAGTTATTGATTATTAGGAGATCATTGGGGAATCTATTATAAATTGATGATTCTTATTTAAATTTATCACAAATGACTTTTACTAGGGTTATTATTTGTATCAATATTTCTCAAGACCTTACAAAAAATATTGAGTTGAATTTTAAAGGTAGGTGTTGGCTATAAACCCTTGATTTTGAGGGGTTTCTATTTACATGTTGGAAATGCTATCCAATTGGACATATTTCTACTTCTTTGCAAACTTTCAAGTGCAAGGTGACATCTTCATGGTGGAAGGAGGAAAATGAAGAGTTCATTACAGTTTCCCTAGAATGTGATTCTGATAGGCCTTGAGGGACTAATCCAAAATTCCTCAATAAGGAGAATGTAAGTGAAAATAAAATACCTATGGCAGATCTTCCTCAGGTTTCTATGATGGCGGGGTCAAATGAAAGAAGTTATTTATATTTTGATAGTAAAAACAAGTGTAATAGAGTATTTTCTATGGAAGGTGGCATAAACCAATATTTGAATTCAGGTAATTTGGGTAAAGAAGAAGAATAGATGGTAGTAAGAGGTATAAAAAAGGATGTCTCATTCCAATTTCCCATACCAAGATAATTCACTCTCATAGTAGAGTGAAAAGGGTAAGATGCAGTATTTTTAGTATTATGTTTTGATTAAATCTATTTTTAACTATAGAGTGGAAGAATTTGAATACTTTTAATAATATAGTATCATTTAGAGTTTTCTAGTCAAATGCCTTGATGATTATGCCATCTATCTAGGCCATTCTAGTTTTTAAAGTTTTATATGTTATCAGGAAGGGAGCTCGTAATCACTGAAATCAATAAAAAATGTATTTTAAGCTAGCCATTGAAATGTAATTTTATGCCTCCAATTCTAACCATTTGTATTAATGAAACCATATGCATTAATGAGTCCCTTCATTATCTATATAAAAATACCTCTCCTCACTCATTTTGGTAATAAGATATGAGAAATGAGAATTATTAAGTAAATCCTTCTATGATTTTATATATAAGAGATTTTTGTTATTTTTGCAAAATTTTGTTAGAGAATATTGTGCATCTAGCTCATTATAGAGTGTGGTATTGGTGTTTATAATATTTTATACAACTTGTGTGTTGTTAGGATATTCTCCTCTTATTTGATATGATATCAAAGTGTGGCTTCTAATCAATTTATCACATTATTGGAGGTTGTATTCATCTATTTGGAAGTTGTGATATTTTTTGTTACCTTCAACATGATAAAATTATTTCACTTATAATATTAGAGGATTTAAAATTAATATTTCAATGATGCATTCAAGCCTTTGTATACATATAAAGAAGTTAAATCACTATAAGGGATAGTAATTACAACTTTTTAAGAATCTTTGAAATATATTCACTACATTCTCATCTATGTAATTCGTTTCTTAAGTCAAAAATTGTATACATGTATTGACTAACATTTGCATAAGGTTTTCTTTTTGGTGGAAGATCTATCATGTTATCATTGGTGGCATGGGCCAATTTCTTTTGATACAAAACATTCAAATGTATGTTGGAATATCATATGGTTTAACCCTTTGGAAAAGCTATAACATTGTTATCAAATTACATATGGTTTTTCATCAACATTATTCCAATCCATGCCAAGTGTATTTTTGAAATCTCTTATCTAATTTACGAATATTTGGAAATCTATTATCTTATGAAATACAATAGGATAATCAAAAAGGGTTTTAATATCTAATTTACTAATGTTTGTGGTTTTTAAATTGAAAAAATATACAATTATGGCATGGGATGTGAATAAACTTGAGCATGTTCTAATTCCACTTATTACTCATGGCAAACAAAAATAAAGTCAATAAAAAAATGGCTTGGAATCTAAAATTACGTAAGTCATAGGCCATGAAAATAAATAAAATAAAAAATTGACATTGGGAATGTTGAACATCAAGGATTTAATTTTAATAAAATATTAAGAATATTTTCATTTAAAAACATTCTCATCTCTCATCCTTTCTCTTTTAACTGATATTGATGCGGAGACCTATCTTTCAAAAACCAAAAATTTTGACTTGTTATCCTGATTAAGCTCTCCTTCATATAAAAACAAAGAGAAAATAGAGAAGCATGCATCCATAAATGGATTCACTAGTTATATCTAATTACAATATTTTTGGATGGTCATATGATATCATCTAAGGGTCCAAAATTACATTCTAGTATATTTAGTCATGCTAAAAATAACATAAATTGGATAAGTTTATTACTAGATGTGAAATTAGGTTAAAAAGCATCCAAAATCATGAATTTAGTATTTATAATATATTTTTTAAATTTTAGGCCCATTCTAACTTGCATGCAAAATTTATTATGAAAGCCAAGTTGTTATTTATAGTAGGGGCAGTTAATTCTAGGTAGTTTATTATTTTTTAAGATATTTTAATTTGGCATCTCAACTACAATTCAAAGTTGAGATTTATTTAAAGAATTTTATGTAATGATTTTATTTATTCAAGGTGAATCAATCAATATTATGGTTTCAATAAATTCTAATTATTGTGCCCATTGATATATTTTTGCTTTGTTAGGTTGTGGTTTCATCATCTGGTATCAAAGTAAGTTGAACTCATGGATGTAATACTTTTGAGAGTTTGTATTGAGTTTGAAATTATATTTAGAGAGATTTTTTTTTTACTTAATAATATGTGTAAATATTCCAATAGTTTTAGGATTAATTGTATATATGAATAGGAATATGTAATAGCTACAGGGGCAAGTGGAACAATTAACTACAATTGTGAAAATTATCATAAATCAAACACAAAGGAAAGTAGGAGAGGAAACAAAGGAATAAATATATCATGAATAATAATTTCACAAAAATGAGGAATAAAAATAATATCCTTCATCAATGTAAGAAAGGAGGATTTAGTATTTATAGGGAAGGAACAAAAGAATCAAGGTTGAAGTTTCAGAATATGGAGGTAGTTTAAAACCAAAGGAGTTGATAGACTATTTAAATAGCATGGAAAAGTTTTTAAATGGATAATTTGAGAGAATACAAGAAAATACATTTTTCATTCATGAAATTTAAGGGTCATGCAACCATATAGTGGGATCACCTATAGAAAGAGAGATAGAGAAATGATAAAGAAAATATCAATACTTGGAGCAAGATGGAGAATAATATGAGGGGGAAATTTATTCCTTTGTATTATGCACAAAAAATATCCATAACATTATAAAATTTAAGTCAAAATGTAGTACACAATAATATACTAATTATTTTTACAATCTTTCCATACAAGTGGAGCATGATGAAATAGAATAATTGATGGCCACAAGGTATGTAAATGGTTTGAAGTTATCAATTAAAGATGAATTAAGCATGAATAGAATAATTTTCATATAGGAGGATTATTAGTTGTCTTTGAAGGAAAAATAATAAAATAGATAAAATTTTAGAACATCAACTAGGCCAAAAGGAGGAAAATCCTCTCCAGTAAGGAGGTGAGGTGGGATTAATTACACTTGTGGAGGACTACCCCATGGTATATAAAGATAAGAGGATAACAAAAAAAGTTTCCAATATCAAAAAAGAGGAATAGGATTTCAATTAGTTAGAGGATATGGTGGTGGTAGAGGATAGAATGGTCAATTTAGGCCTTTTTTTTATAATATATGTGGAGAAGGACACAAAGAATTTGAGTGTACATAATATCATGAATATGAAAGGAGGAAAGAGGATTACCCAATAGTGAATTTGGTTGAGGCCAAAATAATAGTATAAAATAAAGAATTTGTAGTAACAGATATAGGAAAAAATATCATGATGAAGAGAACAATGATAAATCAAAGTAAATAATAAATGAAAAATAAAGAACATGGTGATTCATGATTGCATACAAATATTTTCTAAACAAGGTGTACTTCAGTAGGTAAGATAGCAAAAATAATTATTGATGGTGGTAGTTGTGAAACTATGGTTTCTAAATAAATTTTAGAGAAACTAGAAATGAAATGTGAAAATCATACCTATTCTTATCGAATTTCATGTTTGAACATAGTAAATAAAGTTCCAGTAGATAAAATATATTTAATCAAGTTTTTATGGTAAAAGCTTAACAAAATGAATTATGATGTGATGTTATTCTAATGGATGCATGCCATGTGTTTTTGATAAGGCCATGTAAATATGATAGGAAGGAAATTCATGTTTGAGAAAATAATACATACTCTTTTTGGAAAGGTGGTATAAAAATAGATTTTCTACCTATTAAAGATCAAGCAGACAAAAAACATGCTATACATGAAATAATGTATCAAATCCATGAAGATGGTAGGTTGTTTTTATAATTTAATATCAAAGAAAGAAGACATAAGAATATTTAAAATACCAATAGAAGTATAAAAATGTTGAAATAATATGTAGATGTTATACTTGATGAGTTTCTAAATGGTTTACCACTAAAGAGATAATTCAACACCATATTGATTCAATTATAGGATTAGCTCTACAAAATTAAGTAACTTATAGGATGAGTATAATAGAACATGTATAATTGAATAACCATGTTAATGAATTATTGAGAAAGTGTGTAGTAAGGGAGAGTACAATTCTATGTGTCATACCAACATTTATAACTCCAAATAAAGGTGGGACAAGATGAATGCATGTGGATAGTAGAGAAATCAATAAAATTAATATCAAATATAGTTTTCATATAATTTTTTTAGATGATATGATGGATGTGTTTTTGGGAGAAAAATATTTTACTAAAATTGATCTAAGGAGTGGATATTATTAGATTCAGATTCATGAAGGAGATGAATGGTAAATAGAATTCAAGACTAGGGATGGCTTATATGAGTGGATGGTGATGCCATTCAAATTTTATAATGAACTCAACACATTTATGAAGGTGATGAAAACAATTCTATGATATTACATTGGTAAGTTTATAGTGGTTTATTTTGATGATAGTTTGATATTCAATAAGATTAAATAGGATCATTCGAGGCTTTTGAGAATGGTATTAGAATTGCAAAAAAAGGAAAAGTTTTCTGAAAATACGAAGAAGTACATGTTTATGTAAAATAACTTTTTATTTTTGGTGTTTATAGTTTCAATATATGGTGTAAGAATATATTAATAATTTTTAAATGCAATTGTTGAGTTCTTATTCCAAAGAGAATCACATAAAGTCTCCATGGTTTAGTAACTTTTTACACAAATTTCATTAAGAATTTTAGTAGTATTATTTCACTAATAACATATTGCATGAGAGGAAAATAATTTGGATGGACAAAGGTAGAAATAGAAAGATTTATTTGTTGAAGAATAAGATCATAAAAAACCCTATTTTAGCATTACTAAATTTTAACAAAGTATTTGAGGTGGATTATAATACATCACATGTGTAAATTGGTGTTTTGTTGAGTCAAGAAGGAAGGCCAATAGCATATTTCATTAAGAAATTGATTGAGATAATAAATAAGTATTCTACATGTGATGTTGAATTTTATGCCATTATACAAAAATTAATACATTTGAGGCATTACAATGTGCCTAAGGAGTTTATCCTATTTACAGATCATGAGGCTTTGAAGTATGTAAAATAAGAAAGTGGTACATCATATACATGCAAAGCAAGTGTATTTTCTACAAGGATAGACTTGTGTTTTGAAGTATAAATAGGGAACATAGAATCAAGTAGTTGATGCTTTGAGCAAGAGAGTGTTATTTTTAAATACTATGGTGAACGAAGTAGTTAGATTTGAAGTTTTTAAAAAAATATGATACTGATTGATATTTTGGTAAGATATTTGAGAAATTCCAAAATCCATTAATAGGTGAGACAAGTACTATTTATGATGAGTACCTTATACATGATGGTTATCTCTTCAAGTAAAAGTAATTATGTATTCCATTTGGGTCTCTTAGAGACAATATTATAATATAAATTTATAGTGGTAATTTGGTTGGACACTTTGGTAAGAATAAGATAATAACTTTGGTGGAGAATTATTTTTGACCAAAGATTAAGGGAGATGTGTAAATAGAAGTTTCAAGATGTAGGATATGCCAAGTGGCTAAAGGACGTGCACAAAATACAAGGTTGTACATGTTATTACTAATTTCAAGAAAACCATGGATAGATTTGAGTATGGAATTTTTGTTATGGTTTCCAAACACACAGAGAGGTCATGATTAATTTTTTTAGTTTTAGATATGTTTTATAAAATGGTTCATTTTATTGCATGTAAGAAAACCAATGATACCAATAGAGTAGCAGAACTATTTTTAAAGAATGTTGTGAGATTGTTTAGCATTCTAAAAACCATTAAAACATATAGGAACACAAAATTTCTAAGTCATTTATAGAGGACCCTACAGAATAAACAAGGAACTAAACTAAAATTTAGTAGTGCATACCACCCACAAATATATCAAAAAAAATAAATAATAAACAAGATCTTGAGTAATTTATTAATATGCATAGTTGGAGAGAAGCCCAAATAATGGAACTTGGATTTAAAACAAACTAAGATTGCATATAATAGTTTATTGAAGAGATCAATATGAAAATCGCCATTTTAGATTGTTTATGGTATAAATCCTATGGGTATTTTATATTTGGTATAGTTACAAATTGAATAATGAGTTAGTGATGATGCAAAAGAATTTGTTGTGTACATACAATAGTTGAAATAAGAATTAAGAAGAAAGCTACAGAAAAGTAATGAAAATTTAAAGTAGAAAAAAATGTAAAAATAATGTTAGAGGTATTTGAAGAAGGAGATTTGGTGATTATGTATTTGAGAAAATAAATATTTCCCAAAGGAATATATAACAAGTTGAAGCACAATAAAATTGGTCTATGCAAAATTGTCAAGAAAATCAGTGACAATGCTTATGAGGTGAGTTTACTAAATTTTTTTGATATTTATCTAGTATTTAATGTTCATATTTATATGATTTTAATGGATAAGGTTGTGGATGGGGATAATATGAATATGTGGATTGGAAGCAACTGGTACCAAGGTAGAAGAAATAAAAGATAGTACATGTTCTAGATAAGAAGATAATGAACACAAGACAAATAAATTGTAACATGTATTTGGTAGAGTGGGAAGGACTAAAATAAGAAGACAACACATGGATTTCAAAATGGGAGCTAAAAAAAATATTTAACAAGATAAATGGCAGGTTTAGAATTAAGTAAATTCATAGGATTTGAGTTGTTTTCAACCAGAGGAAAATGATACAGGGACCTATCCTTTGAAGGCCATAAGTTTTTACTCATTATTCATATTGAGATCTCATTCACAAAAATTAAGATAAAGGAAAGAAAAATTTACACATAACTTGCTTAACTGATTAGAGTAAATTTAAAGATGTTTGGATAGCCATACAATCTCATCTAATGGTTCAAAATTGTATTCTAGTATTTTTAATCATGTTAAAAATAACATAAATTAAATAACTTTGTAATTGAAAATTAAATTGGGTTTAAACTCATCCAATGTCATGAATTTAGTATTTAGATAATATTTTTAAAAATTTAGGTCCATCTGAACTTGCATGAAAATCTTATGATGAAAAGCAAGTTGTTGTTTATAACATGGGTAGTTAATTCTAGGTAGCTTATTATTATTTTTAGATTATTCAATTTTTTTAATGTCAAATCCAAATTTGAGTTGAATTTTAGTTAAAAAAATTATGTAATGATTTTATTGATTCAAGGTGAATCAATAATTTTTTTGGTTTCATGAAATTCTATGTATTGTGCCTATTGATATATATGTTCTTTGCTAATTTGTGGTTTCATGAGATACACAAAATAAAAAACAATGCATACATACATACATACATACATACAAACATACACAAACACACACACACACACACACACACACACACACACACACACACACACACACACACACACACACACACACACACACACACACACACACACACACAAAGAAAATTTGCATTCCATGTCATAATTCCCTCTTCCTTGATTAATCCACTATTTACTTAGAATTATACTATTATTTATTTGTATGTTTTCTTTGTACTACCTCTATTTTAAAATTTTACTTTCTTAATATATATCAACATTTTAATTGCACCTCCTTAATGAAATTTTTAGTATATAATAAAAAATCTTGCAACACAACTTGCATAAATTAACTTCTATGTAGCTCTCGTTATTATTATTATTATTATTATTATTATTATTATTATTATTATTATTGATGAGGTAAAAACTAGGTTTTATAGGGACCTAGAACCACTACAGTGTAGTACAAAAGTATTAATAGGCCATAAACAGGACCAAAGAGCCAAAAAGAAAAAGAGTTACAGTACTAGAATGAGAGTAAAAAAATAAGATACTATAACAGATTTATGAGGAAAGTCCCTCTTGAGGGTCTTTAGCATCTTCAAGGTCCTTTGCTAGAATGATCTATTTTTCCTTAGAAACATTTGCCTGAGTGTGGTTCCTAGGGCCTTCAATAGCTTCATCAGGGAAGATCATACGGGGATGTTTTTTCCCTTTAACCTACATGGGGGACTTCTTATGGGGGGGCCTTGGGGGATCTTTGAGGGGGGGGGGGGGGGGGGAACTTAAAACCTTTGGTGATTGAAGGGTAAGGGACTGAGTGGGCTAGGTAGATTGGAAAAAATCTTGAATTATGGCTTCAACTTGTTTGTGCAATGAGTTCCAGTCCTGAATGAGTTTTTCAAGACCCTTCCCTTGTTAAACCTTGGAATTAAAGTTTTCCAACTACAATTTGTTCCTTTTTAACTCATCAGTCACTATGGCTTTCCCTTTACAATTTGTCTTCACTAGAGTACCTAGTTTGAGTGAGATAGGTTTTGGTTTCTGGATAAATAGCTTAAGGGGGAGGTCATCAGGGGGGCTTTGATAAGTTATCTTGGGGGGTACAATTAGAGGGTTGGTGGGATCCCTAAATGGGATCCTCCACTAGGGAGTCTTCCAAGGATTCCTCCTAAAAGAAGGCACCCCTAATGCGAACCTCGCAGCCATAGAGGGTTTGTCCATGCTTGACTAGAAGGAGAATCAAGCCTTGGTGTAGGATGGGATTAGTGTCATTCATTTGGTGAAAAAATATGGTACTCTTGGGGGGCTTTAGTATAAATTAAGGAAGACTAATTTTGTATCCAATAAAATTATTAAGTAGCAAAAAGTGGTGGGAAAATATAAGAGTATATTTACCTTAAAGTGTCATGTAATGCATGATTTGAAGGAAAATGTTGGGCTAGTAGCATGGGAGATCAGCCCATGAAAAGAATTTTTTTTCCATTTGCACAAAGTTATTAAACCTAAAAAACATTATAGTGACTCTTGTTTTTTCAATTGATATTTGAACACCTTGGTACTTTCAGATGACATTCCAATTGCTTCACCAATGAACTCCTCCAAAATGTTTATTGTGATGCCATAGATGGTCAATTTTTGCTTATTCCAAGCCACCATGAAGTCATGATCAATCTTAGCCTTGTGCTCCATGATTCATTTCATGAACTTAGTGAGTCCCCCCTTTTTTATATTCTTCCATACTTTTTTATGTTTATGGACCTCCTTGTAGGAAATGGGTTCCAATCTATTCCTGTCACCACCCATGGAGACTGTGTGCACAGAGTCAAAAAAAAGTATAATGAAGTTTTTGGATGGGGTAGATTCAAAAAAAGCATGAATAGTTAGGGAATCTCATCGAAGGCTCATTAAAATAATTAATTAAATTGTGGATTAGCCTAATTAAGATCCACCCCTTTGAGATGAGGTCATACACATGTAGAGAAATGATTTTTTTAACTTGCATTAGTACCTTTAGATCATATGGCATTAATTACATTAGTAGGTATGTTTCTTGCATTGTGATATTTAATTAAAATGTGGAACTCAAATCCAATGCTAGTGAGGAGGTCAGCCACACATTTTCCTTCCCTGTAGGTGTGTATAAGTTAAAAATGAGACATGACCTTTAAGAGATGTTTGGCATCATTAATGATGTCCTTGATGGTGTGGGAGGGTGTTGTTTTTCCCTCTAAGACATTTAGAATATTCAATGAGTCTCCCTCCATAATGATCCTATTATGGTTGATGTTTGACCCTAATGGTATACTCCAAAGGGCTACCATGGCCTCTACTAGGTAGTTTGCTTGGGTTTCTAATGGACTTGCATATGAATCCAACATCTCCCCTTTATAATTATTTATAATTAATCCCCCCTGTAGGACCCAATTTTCCCTTAGAGATGCCATCAAAGTTCAATTTTAGCCAACCTTCTAGAGGAGGTTTTCATTTAGTGTGATTGTGTATTAACTATTTTGAGGGAGAACATAAAACCTATGTAATGTCCTTATTTTTTAGGATAAGAAAGGCTAAGGGAGGGGTAGGATATTTATCTTTGGGGGGAAATCTTTCTAGTTTTTTGAAATGATCTGGTAGAGGCAGGGCAAGATGATTTTTAGTTGGTATCTTTTGTTGAGGAAGAGGCCATCATTTTGAATTTTACATACACACCAGGGCTAATGGGGGGGACAATATGCCAAAGGAAGATGAGGGAAAGGAGATTCTAAGGGGAATTTCATTGCACTATGAAGTCTAAGACATTGTTTGGTTTGACCTAGGCCATGTTAATTTGATTTTACAACCAATTAAACAGAGTCAAGATGAAAGGGAATTCATGGAAAATATGGTGAATAGAATCTTCCTCACTTTGACAAATTGGGAACCTATTACGGACCATCAACCCCCTTTTGCCAAGTTATCCACTATTAGAATTTTATTCTACACCACAAGCTAAAAAAAGAAATTAACTTTAGGATTCAGATATTTTACCCAAAAAAAATTTCACAAGCTCCATTTACTTTCCAAATTAAGGTCAGTAGCATGACTTGAGGCCATCGAGTAGGATCTATTATCTTATACCTTCCAAAAAAAATGAACTTCCTTATGGAAGGAGGGGATGTGGACCTATCCTAAACTTAGTTTAAGGTTCTGAATAGCCTAAGATTCTTCTAGTGATAGATCATCACTAGGGAGGGATTTCTAGCACTTTGTTCCATCCTTAATTTCCCATTAATATTTGATCTTGGATCACCATATTTTCTTAAAATTTATTTACAACCCAGTCCAAATCCCTTGAGTGGAGAGGGGGTGGGAGATAACTAGGCATCTTCCTAGAAGTCAATTTTCTTGCCATTACCAATTTTTCATAAGATGCCTTTCTTCAATCAGTCCTTGCAACTAGTTATGGATTTATAGAAGGTAGATCTATCACTAGGGCATTCTTCTCATAATAAATCATCCTCTTCTACTCCTTCTAGGTATTTAGCTTTTATATTTCTTTCCCATTCCCCATTTTCCTTCATTAGGCATCGACCCATTTTTTCCAACAAGGCTCTATTCATGGATTTGATGCTTCTCAGGCCAAGACCTCCATTAGATTTTAAAATATAGAGTTTCTCCCATGTGATAAGATTAAATATAAATATTTATTCAATGCCCCTCCATAGGAATATTTTTGTATTTGTTCAATTTTTGAGGTAACATTGGACAACATTTTATATACATACATTTGGTAAATGGGAATGCTCTAAATTGAGGCCTTAAGGAGCTAGTATTTCCTTACCTGGGTAAGAAGGTGTCCTTTCTATCCAACTAATTTTCTTTGGATGTGGTCAATTAATGGGTTCCAAATTTGAGAGTCCATTTTTCCTATAAATAAAGGGATGCCGAAGTGGATTTCCAACAATTTTCCCACTTGAGAGTGTAGGATTTTGGTAAATTTTTTTCTAAAGTGGTGGGGTACTGATGAATAATAGGGAGCTCTTTTGAAAGTTAATACATTAGTTGGAAACATTTTCATATTTGTTTAAGATACATTTTATATGTTTAACTTCCTCAACATATGTGTCTCCTAATATGATAGTGTCATCAACAAACTATTGGTGAGTGATAGGATCTGTATTTTGGGCCACCAAGATACCCTTAATAAGGCCTTGAGTGTAGACTCTCCTCAAGCTTATTCCCAAGGTTTCTACTAGAAATATGAATATTTAGGGATAGAGGGGTCTCCCTACCGTAGGCCTATTGAAGTAGAAAAGAAACCTTTTAGGACACCATTTAAAAGGATAGAAAACTTTAGGGTGGAAATACAATTATAGATAATTTTCCTTGTATCGTGATTCAGGCCAAACTTTTCCATAATCTACATCAAGAAATGCCAGCAAACCTAGTCATAAGATTTTGGCATGTATAATTTGAGTAGCATGCCCTACCTTGAGGATTTAGAAATGGAATGCAAAAATTCATGAGTCAGGATGATGTCATCTATGATTTGTCTATCTTCCACAAAATCCCCTTATTACTCCCCGATGACTTTATCAAGAAGAGATTGCATGTGTTTTACCAAAATAGAGAAACAAATTTTATAGGTGGTATTACAAAGGATAATAGGCCAAAAGTCCTAAATGTTAGTAACACCTTTTTTTTTGGGATAAAAACTTGGAAGGTATTGTTGATTTCTTTAAGGATAGATTTAGAAAGAAAAAAATCTCTAGTAGCATCTTTTACCTTTAGGTGGACAATGTCCCAAAAATTTTAGAAGAAAAAAGGTGGGAACCCATTAGGTCTAGGTGCCTTGAAACCTTCCATGGAGAAGATTGTACTTTTTATTTCCTCATTTGAGGGAATCTTGATTACGGAAGCATTATCAACAATTGAGAAGAATTTATCAAAATTTGAGAGGGTAGAAGAGACTAGAGAATCTTTTGGAGCTCCATCATCTGAGAGTAGGTTCCTAAAAACATTTATAATATGACAGGATATGTTGTCTTCATCTCTGATGATGGTCCCATCATCCATTTACATTTTGGAAATTATGTTTATATTCATGTGCCTTGAGGCTTAATGGTGAAAAAAAATATATTCATGTCACCCTCCTTTAGCCATAAGCATCTAGATTTTTGTTTCCAAAAGGCCTCCTCTTTTGCTTTTAGGTTATGAAATTGCCACATAAGGTATTTTTCCTTTGAATCCACAAGCTCATTATAATTCACAAAGGCACTGATCTCTTCAATAATTGAAAGTTTTGCTTTGAGAGCATTTTTCTATAGTAAAATATCCCCTAAAACTTCATTATTCTCTATTTTCAACTTGGTTTTAAGAAATTTGAGTTATTTTATGAGGATGAACACGACAGAACCTGAGATGGGTTCTTTCCACCAATATTTCAAGAAATCTATGAAATTAGGGTGATGAAGCCACATATTTTCAAATCTTAAGGGGGTGCATTTGGTTTTAGATATATTTTTAGCTTTAAACACCAAGGGATTGTGGTCAGACTCAATCCTGAGTGGAGAAGAGAGTCTACTAGAAAAATGAATGTCCCAATTTAATGAGATTAGAAACTTGTCATGGTAGACTGTATTAGAATTTATTTGAGTCTTCCATTGGACCATGTAAATTTAATTCCATTAATGTCCACATCCATTAAACCTACATTAGAAATAAATTCATTAAACTCTAGCATGTTATATGTGAGTTCAATGAGTCTACCTTTTTTGTCACCAGGAGTGAGGGGGTGTTGAAGTCACCCACAACAATTCAATTCCAATTAGCATAGGTGTTTCAAAATTTTGATAATGCTTTCCATAGAAGATACTTGGAAATTTTGGAGTTAGGAGTGTAAACATTGGTTAGAATCCATTTGTTATTGTTAATGAGATCAATGAACAAGATAAAAATTTAGTTGTTGGATTTCCATAAAAACTTGCTTCTTAGGACATCTAGGTTCTGAAAAACTATCAAGCCACTTGAAGCACCTATGGACTCCAAGGAAAAGGCTTTGACATTATTTCAGATTCATGCCACACTAGCTTTGAGGATGCAATCAAACATTTTTATTTCCTAAAAGAGCAAAATGGAAGGATTGACCATTTTAATTATATTACAAAGGGTCCGTTATTTCTTGAGGTTATTTATTCCCCTAACATTCCACATGATAACTTTCATTTCTTATCATGTTGGACCTTAACAATTTATTGAGAACCTTTATCAATCTCTTTTATAGTTTATAAGTTCCTTGTAATCATCCTTGGGGATCTACCCATAGGTTTAGGAGTAACACTAATATTGGCCTTTTTGCCTCTTTTATTTTTTAAATAAGTGACAAACCCATCAGATAGGGGGAGCTCATAGGATGGAGAGAGAGATTTAGAACATTGTCTCACTTCTTTACCAATCACTGAGGATTATGAGAAGGGGGAGCCTTAGGGGGAGGGGGAAGGGAGCTATCCATACTAGAAAAGAGAGGGATATTCTGGGCTAGGGCTTGGGTAGACTCTAAAAGTGAGGAGGGGAGATAAGAAATGAAGGGAAAGTGGGGGAGGAGGAGGGGGAAGGTGTGGGTTATGTATAAGATAAAATTATGGGGGTGACGATCCTTAACCAAGAGTCATGGGGAGGAGGGAGTGGGCCCAATTTTGAGGGTAGGGAAGGGGGATTTCAGATCAAGGTAGGGATAAAAAATCCAAGGGAGGGGATGTACACTTAGGAGGGGAGGATAAGGCCTAGAGAGTGGATAGGGGTAAGAGAAGGCAATGAGTGGTAGGGGGATAAGGAATACTGGGTAGGAGTGGGGAAAAGGAGGGAAGGGGAGAGGAAATCCTAGGAGGGAGGTAAAGGGAGGGGTCAGAGAGAGGTATCTCTAGGGAACCCAACTCGCACAAGGGCTCTGAGCCAAAAAAAAGAAGAGTGAAAGATTTAGAATAAGGAGTACCTTTGAAACTTCAAGAAGGAGAAGCCTTCAGGGGGTCAAGGGGAGCTACACTTGAGAGGGTGGTCTAACCTTGAATCCAAATTTGGCACTTATTTTTTGATTATTTGATGAGACAAGGGATCAGAGTCATTTTTGAGGATATCTAAGGGAATATCTTTGAAATTTCCATTTAGAGTACTTAGATGGGCTTAGGGGGAGCCAATCCTCAGTGGTCATACCATCTTTGGCACATCTACTCTGATCCTTTGTTGAGTGGAGTCTACTAAATCCAATCCTTTTTTCGGGAAATCCTAGATCATATGATTTAGAACATCACACTATGGGAAGATTATTGTATTATTTTTGTAGATGATGTTCTAAACCCAAACACCAACTTCAACTTGATCTTAATATCATAAAGAAGGAGCTTGTTGTCTGGTAGAAAGATGTGTACATGAGAAACAACCATCCTCCAATAGGAGAGAGTGACTAAGTAAATTTTTATGGGTTGTCCAAGGGCCCTATAAATCAAATTGATGGCCTCTAAATGTTGGTATTCTAGTGGGATTTTAGGTAGGAGTACCCACATAGGAACATCATGTATGGCTATGTTACTATGGCTCGGCCCAGCCTTCCATATTCTAACAGAGACACTTGCCCTTCCCATAAATTAGGGTCTTTCTAAGAGAGCCTTTACAAATTCTTCTTGAATAGAAATCTTAATCAGGAAGAAACCCCTAGCTAGAGTAACCACCTCCAAGTGGCCTTTGGGTTTACATCCTTCTTTGGCCCATTTATAGAAAGTATCTATGTTTGGGTTATAGTCATTGACTCTAGCAAGAATAGATTTGGTGAGCTCCATGTCAACCTATTCCATAATGGAGTCTAGAATAGGGATGAAGATTTTGTTATCCACTTCTTCTAGGAAGATCTGGGGGCTCGAGTGGATCTAGCCCACCAGATCTGAACCTTTGACCATGTTAGACCATGATGGTTTGGGACCATGGGGGTCCAACTTTGTTAGATCAAGAGATACATTATTTGCATGATTTAAGGTTTAACCTAACACTTTTGGAATATTTTACAATAGGCCAAAAGACTGGTGAGTCTTATGAGAGCAATCATGTGGGACCACATTGACCTCAATTAGTGCATTGTCAGATCCATCTATGACCAGGCACTGTAAATGTGACCATTCTATGTTTTCCACCTAAATAGGAATTCAAACTAAAGGTATTTTGTAATGTTCATCATCATTATTATTTTCACATTTATAACAAAATCAAATAAATTATGAACATTATATAATTTTGACTTGCTTAAAAATAATTAACTATTCCATTGGAAAGTGCCATTGTACTGGGTATAGACTACTAAGTCCAAAGGCCCATAACTCTCATTTAAAAGAGATAGTGAAGATGAAGATCATGCCCTTTCAATGATTTACGTAAGTAGTCTTTTTAATGCAAAATGAGCATTATCATTATCCTCGCAAAGTAAATATTAGAAGAATGATATATATATATATATATATATATATATATATATATATATATATATATATATATATATATATATATATATTACATTATTATAATTGATTACAATATATATTTAAATTGGAGCATTTTTAGAGTTAGAGAGCTACTATTAAGGGAACTTGATCCATCAAAATCATTTAAGGAATTGACCCAAATCTATCCATTTGGCTTTGTGTGTCAAATATATAAAAATATTATATCTTGATAAATGATATAATAAATCATCATCCTCATGAGTCGAACTGCAACCCTTTCAATAATACATTGTAATTTTTAAATACATAGATATCCAAAAATTATATTTGAAATGCATTCTTATTAAAATAAATCTAAAAGTTTATTATAGAGCATATGTAAGTTAATGTTCTATTTATTTATTATTACCATGATTTAGTTATCTCAATTCTTCTTTAATTGTTAAAATTGAATATATCTTTGTTATAGTCCATGAATCAATTAAAACTATTCTACTCTAGTAATAATGATGTCATTTCTAGTTATTCCTACAAATATGGTTTTAACCTAGGCATTAGGAGCTCTTCTTCCTTTAGTAGAAGTAGTGTTAGGTCAGTGCAAAATTCAACAAAAGGAAAGGAGTTAAAATCTGATGGCATTGATAATCAAGGGCAGCCTATGGAGGCAATGGTAGAAGATCTCTCCTGTAGGGCTCAAATCTCATTGAAAAATGATTGGGTATCAGTTGAATCAAGAAAAGGGTAGGAGAGTTTAGGGAGTAGGTGGTTTCCTAACCCTAACAATTTTTCAAGCCAATATACAAGGGTTATTAAAGAACCAATGGAGTACAATAAGATTTTTTCTAATAAATCTATTATTATCAATTTTGAAAATAAAGTGTTAGATGATGTTCTAGAAGGTGAATCATGGTTTACAGTGAGAGGAGTGATATACCATTTTGATAGGTTCTATCCATCTCTTTCCTCTCTTCATCATTGGTTGTCAAATGCTTGGAAACCATTATTGGAAGGCACTATGTAAATCTACCTTTGTGTCAAGGGTTTTTGTGTTCTGACTTTTGATTTTCAAGGATATCAAAGTTGGAGCTTTGACAATCACCTTCTCATGAAACCCTAGTCACTTGATTGTAACCCTTTGATGGAATATCTATATTTATGACCTATTTAGGTGAGGCTGCCATATCTTTCATTATAATTTTTGACTGAATCTAGCCTTTTTGTTATTGGTTCCGTAATACATGAATTATTAGAAATTGATGCTTCTTCATTGATTTTTTTGTAGACTACTTTTTCCAAGATTCTTGTGTGTTTAGATATTTCTTAGGATCTTCTTGATAGGCTTGAGCTAAAAGTGCAATAAAGGTATTGGTCTCAGACCCTTGATTTTAAGGTAATCCCTTTTCCTACCTCATATCTAATTGAATTCTATAATCTTATTGTCGAAAGGAGGTTAATGAGAAACATCTAGATGTTTTTTGTAAATAATGTTTCTAAATGTTCATTGGGAGTGATTTTAGCAAATGTGTTATGTAAGGATTTGTATAAAGAATTAATATTGGAAAGATCAACTCAAAATGTTGACTTTAGTGGTTTAAAGGAAAATAAGATTAAAATAGTAAGAGGTAATCCTAAGGTGGGAAGTGGGGTATTATTTTTTATTTTAGATAAAATGGGTAAATATGAAGAATGGCAGGTGGTTAATAGTAAAAAAAAATGTCATCTTATTCCTTGCTCTCCACCCAAAAAAAATAGTACTCATTTCAGAAGCAAGAAAGAGGAGATAAGTAATCATGGATATCCTATTTGATTTATCCTGTTATTAAAACTAAAGTAAATTTTTACTATCAATTGTCTAGTTAGATTGGAATAGGATATTATTTGATAGTAAAGGATGATTTTATCCTTATATTGGGATAGATTTTACACAATCATTATACCTTAACAAATTCAAATGTTAAGTTAGACCAATTTTGTTTTTTAATTTCTTATGTTAAAAGGGCCAAGGACCCATTAAATCTCTGAAATCAATCCCAAAAAAATTATGTCATTTCTATCAATGAGAATAATTTAAAATTGATTCACATACCTATTATTTTGAATTCATTAAATTTATAGCTAGTTTTTGCTATATCTATTGTTTTTCTTGATTTTCTTGTGGATAAAGACCTAATAGGACTTGTTCATGATCTTGTTTCTAGTTAATGATTTTCTTATTCTTTCTCTTCTAGCAACCAGATTAGATTTGTCAACATTATCATTTTATTGAAATTTTTAGACTTATTTTATGGCCTGTAGATGGTTTGATGACATATTGCATTGTAAATTACTTATTGTGCAAGTAGAAAATGTTTGAAAATGTGAGGGTATGCCATTGAAACATTTTATCTATTATAGTTTGTGAGGATGTGAGTAAGGAATATGATGAAGGATTTATTTAAGAAGAGAAGTAGAAGCAAAACCTAAAATATTGAAAACATCAAACTAGTTAGACAACCCTAAATATGATATATCCAACACTAAGAGATATAGTGAAAAATAAAATAGAAAAACTACTGCCTTTAGGATTCATATATATCCAATTTTGAATAGTTAGTGGGTCTCACCACTAATAATCACACCTAAAACACATGTTAAAAGGATAGTATGTATAGTTTATAGGAAACTTAATAAATCCACTATGAAATACTATTTTCACTTTCCCTTCATCAATCAAGTCTAAGAAAATCTAGATAGAAAGAAGTATTTTTTATTTGTTAGATGGATTAAGTGGGTGTAATAAAATAATATTAGCTCCTAAATACCAGATAAAACCACTTTCACATGTCCATTAGTAAATTTTCATAAAGAGTTTTGCTCTTTGGCTTAAGAAATGAACCAACCACCTTTCAAAGATTAATCCTCACTATATTTTTTGATCTTAAAAATGAGTGTGTTAAGGTATACATGTATGATTTTATAGTATATTAGGACTTTTTTATGAATCCTTAATCAATTTAGATAATTATTGACTAGGTGTGAACAACATTAGTTCTCATTAAGTCATGAGAAGTGTTTGATGATCGTATACCAGGTAATAATATTAGGTCATAATATCTCATCCCAAGAAATATAGGTTGACCCTAAAAATATTGATGTCATTTCAAAATTTACTACAACTAAAAATCAAACATATTTCACATTATTTCTAGGTAATGTAGGGTATTATAGGTGTTTAATTAATGACTTCAATAATATTGTTGTATCTATGTTTCCCTTACTCACCAAAGATAGTGAATTTGTATGGAGCGACAAATGCCAACAAGATTTGGATACAATAAAATAAAAATTAATTCTACTCCAATATTGAAGGGTCCTAATTGGGATAATAATGCCATGGGGTAGTTATTGGATATAAATATGAAGAAGGTAAGATGTATGTTATCTATTACATAAGTAAGAATTTAAATCATATGAAAAGGAACTACATAAATATTGAAAAATATTTCCTTGATGTCATTTATGCTAAGAACAAATAGTGTCACTACATCACTAGATAAAAAATATTTATTTATATAGAGGATTCAAAAATAGTATATTTGATGAAAAAACAAGTGGTAGGGGGTATAATCATTATATGGCTACTACTATAACATGAATTTGTTATAAAAATAAATGAAAAGTTAGGAATATCTAATGTAATTGTTAACTTCCTATCAATATTAAATGTTTTAGGTGAAGATGAACTAATGGCAGATAATTTTACACATGAGAATCTATTCATAGTTTTAACTCACTCTACATGGTTTGTTTCTATGGATAGTTATTTATCCACATGGAATTTTCTTTGTGATTTCACTCCCAAATAAAGGAAATATTTGATCAGAAACATTGTTAACTATAAATGGTTTAATATTATATTATCCAAATGCAGACCAAATTTAGAGCTTCGCAAGTGTGTAGAAGAAGATGAGATAAGTGACATATTTAGAGCATGTCATGATGAGAAAGGAGGAGATTTTTGGTGGTTTGTTTAGCAAAATACACCAACTCTAGGAGGAAAAGAGCATAACAAAGGCTCAACTGGTGAAGATTTCCCCTTTTCCCTTCAATATTTATTTAAAGTAAGCAAGCTAACCAACAACTTCCCTAAGGTCCTTTTCTACTATGACATGGTGAACTACATACCTTAGTTGGCTGATGTAAGTTGTTCTATACAAGGGGCCCATTTGGAATACACTATAATACATATGAAAGAAACATTGGTATATTTTATGCTAAGAAGAACCAAGTTTTAAAGGTTTACCAATGAAATCATTGTTGGTTCAAACTTGTATTTAGACTAATAGTCTTAACACTAAATAAAAAGACAAGTGAAAGGATGAGAATGTGATTTAGATAAAATTGGAACAACTAACTACAATTCAAACTATCTAATATAATGGAGAGATGAAAATAAAAACAAAAAAGAGAGAGATATATAGTAGGGAAAAAGAAAGGATGAGCCATTTTATAATGAGGAATATTTTGGATATATTAAGAAGATAAATCTCTCAAGAAACTATTATTTATTTGGCCAACATAACACAACCAAAAAGTAGAGATAGTGCAGGAGTTTGAGGACTAAGTAGTTATGTAGAAGAGGGAAACATAGTCATCATATACATGCATAGATAATGAATATAATTTAAAAATATTTCATATAAAATATGATTCATGAAACACAAGTCTAAGATTCATCAATACTTAGATAAGTTATAGTAGGGTCTTCAAATAGCCTTAACTCATGAAAAAAAGAAAAAAAATTAAAAAAGTAGGAATTATCAGAAATGAAAATGGCATAGCCCATTTAATCTAACTCTATTTCTAAATGGACCAGCCCTCTCTACATCCATACATAGGCCTTGTATAGATTATTTAGGCCACTAAGTCATAAAAATGACCTAGTAACTAGTGGTTTCAAACACATAATGAGACACACCTATTTCTACCCAAATTTGAATTGGATCATGCATAATATTGATGAAATTAGGATCAAGGCCATGTTAATTGATCTTCAAATTGAATTTTGTGTGGCCAAAGTCATTGAATATCCCTTTGATACAACTAGTTGGCCCTAATCTTCTTAATGATAACCTTGCCTAATTAAGACAAAAATTTATCATTTATGCTTTTGCTCAATCCCAATGTATATGTTAAATCTTGTAGCTAAAACCATTATCTGACTTGCTTAGGAATAGATGTCACATGGTCCTTTTCACTACTATAAGATAATATAATTCATGATTTCATAGATCTAGCTAGACTCATAGTTTAATGTTTAGATTTTTGATGGCCTAGACAAGTAAAATGAGTGTCAAGTTTAGGCTCTAATCATGTTTGTAGAGGTCCAAATATCATCATTGAGAAGGTCACCCATGCATACAATTTTTTATTCTTGATAAATTAAACATGTCCATAATATATCACGGTCATGTTATGTGTTGATGTTTTGTTAACTCATAGCATAGATGAGGGTCCCAAGGTCTTGACTTTATTTGTACTAAGGAGAAACAAAATCTTTATAAGTGGTAAGATCTCCCTCAATTATAAATTTCAGGTCTTCACTCAATGTTTAATGCCCTAACTACCTTGAAGCTATGATATTATGCCATATGGCATCATCTTGGGGACTTAATTGATAATTCATCCATCTAACTACCTCAATCAACTTAAGGACTCAAAAAAGTGAGATGTTGCCATATAGTGGCATCTAATTTACCTAGAAGGTCTACCATTTTTTCACTATGTCTTGATCATCATAAGGGCCTATGAAAATTATATCATGCCACTTGACATTATCTTATGCACCTAGAGTGTCAAAGGGTGAGATTGTTGCCTAAGGTGCTCCAAAAAAGTGTAGCTACAAGATCTTGACAGGTGGAAACTCATCAGATGATCTGAACTTGAAAGATAGAAAACTAGTCTTTAAAATTTGAATAAAATAACCCTTAAACTTTAAATTCCCCAATTTAAATTGAAAATGGCTATGTCAAGAAGTCTAAAATGTAAATACCAAAAGATTATTAAATTAAGAATTAAAAAATGACTTTTTATCAAAGCCATTACTAGTCTGTTTAATAGATGAATGAATACACCTTAAGATCGAATCATATATAAACATGGTCACTTTTATACCATTTAAGGGATGAATTGAATCCACAATCAAAAGAATTAATAAAACTAAAATAGTTTAATTCAAAGGGAAGGAATATTATTTTTATGATGGTCTTGATAGGCTAGACGACCATTAAATATAAGCAAATAAAATCTTATGGGAATTTATATTTGGTATAGTCACCAATTGAAGAATGAGTTAGTGATAATGTGAAAGCATTTGTTGTGTACATATAATAGTTGAAATAACAATTTAGAAGAAATATATAGGAAAGTAATGAAAATTATAAGGAGTAAAAAATGTAATAAGAAGGTTAGAGGTTTTTGAAGAAGGAGATTTGGTAATTATGTATTTGAGAAAAGAAATATTTTCCAAAGTAACATATAACAAGTTGAAGCACAATAAAATTGGTCCATGAAAAACTGTGAATAAAATCAATGATAATGTTTATGAGGTGAGTTTACTACATAATTTTGATATTTATCCACTATTTAATATTTCATATTTATATGATTTCAATGGATAATATTGTGAGGGGGGATGATATGAATAAGTGGATTGGAAGCCATTAATACCATGGTAGAAGAAAGAAAAGATAGTACAGGTTCTAGATAAGAAGATAATGAACACAAGACAAGGAAGTCATAACATGTCTTTGGTAGAGTGGAAAGGAATACAGCAAGAAGATAACACGTGATTTTGAAAATGGAAGTTGCAAAAAATATTTACAAAGATAAATGTCAGGTTTAGAATTAGGTAAACTCATAGGATTTGAGTTATTTTCAATAAGAGGAGAATGATACAAGGACCTATTTATTAGAGAGTTTTTAGTGATGTCATTTAAGTGTCCTTGTGAGTGGATAAAGTTCCTTGATAGCTTAAGTAACAATGAAAAAGTGTGAAATGTGCTTCTTCTAGTATGCTTGATGTATAGTTGGTTGATCTTTAGTATTGACATGGCTAGAGAGGATCAGGGATGAGTATGGTGATTTGAGCATGTTTAAGAAGTCCCTAAGATGTTATCTATGATTGGAGATATTATATGAATAATTATAATTCATCTAGTTGATCAAAGTTTTCATCTAGATACTTTGGGTCCAGTGGCAGAAAATTTGAATAGGTAGTTTGATAACATCATCATTGCCATGTGGGAATGAGTTAAGGGGAGTTGCTCATATTATTATGATCACAGAAGTCCCTAGTTCTTATGCACCAGATCTCAAGTCATGAATCAAAGTGAAATCAAAGTAATGAGGGTTCAAATTTATCTTCTCAGTTAGAATTCATTATTTTCCCATACTTAGCCAAATTTGCAACTGGCCAAAAAGTGTTGAGTATGCATATTGATGAGGTTAGCATTCACACATGTGAAGGTATCATGAAAAAATGATCTTATGGGTTTGTTTATTTTTGTGCCTAGTTTATTTCCACTTAATTTTAGATCATGTAATTTAGTTTGTCCAAAGATATGCATATGTAAAGTTGGACTCCTAGGCAGTTTGATTGTGTTTTTCCCATACTTAGCCAAGTTTACAATGAGGTAGAAAAAGCTGAGTGAGAATTTTGATGGTGTCATATATTGCATTTGTAAAGGTGTCAATAAAATATGATCATATGTGTTTATTTAGTTTTGATGATAGATGATTTGCACTATATTTGAGATCATGCACTAAAGCGTGACAAAAGTTTTGCAGGAGCAAAGTTGGTCTTCCAAACATATTTTGGCATAGTTGGCTCTATGAAAAAAAAATTTAACTAGGCATTTTAATGGCATTATATCTCACATGCATGAGTTTTCCAAGATTTTTGTGTCATATGGTTGGATTCTCCTATGTGAGGAGATCATCTGGTCCAAATTTGAGATCACATGAGTAAGCGTAAAAGAAGTCATTAAGGTGCAAAAATGGCTACTGAGGGATATTTAAAAGGTCCCCATACTTTGTCATTTTTGAAAGTGTCAAAGCTCAAGCAAGATCAATGGTATGTCTTACTCCAAGGAGTCAGAAAGTAGTGAGATGAGGACAAGTGCATGATGTTTAAATATTAAGCAAAGGTATAGGATAATGATCCAATGGTGAGTGGGTATTCATATAAATTGATTGAATGGTGAGCATTGATCAATAAAGACATGTTTGATCCATAGAGATAAACAAATCATGTTGAGTCAACTTTTAAAGATTACATGAGATGAGGTCAAAGTGATAGAGGTTTAACATCTGACATTGGTAGATTATATGTTAAAGATCGAATAAGATTGATAGTTCATATTTGATCTAAGATGAGAGTTCATGAGATTCGAGTATTGTGTTTGAAGGTTAACTATGACCGTTGTTATTCAAATTTTTGAATTTAACACAAGGAAAAAATAGAGCTATGTATTTCATCCATATCTTTTGATAAAAGTGGAATTTACTAATGCTATAAAAATCAAAGATGAAGAGGACTCTATGGTTCATCTAATGAACCTAACTTAAAGATATGGCAGTGAATAAAATCAAATATATTGATCCTAGAATTTGATTATGTGTTCATGCTTATTTTTCAAGTGACCTAAGAAGGATATTTGAGCTCGTTTGATGTTGTTTCAGTGTATCATGATGAAATGGATATTAGGGAGTGTTTTATATTCCATGAGGATGATTTGTGTGTATTTTTTAGGTGTGATCATTCTATCTTGAGTATGAACAATGCTAAAGAAGTTGACTATACATTTAGTAATGGTTTTCCTATGTGGAAGGTTTATGTTTGATTTGTTTGAGCATATGTAGAGGTGAGCTAAGTTTACTGTGATCATTTGAGGATATAAAAATGGACATTGGGAGTGGAACCATATATTTGAAAGTGGTCATGTGTTCTTATTTTTCTCGAGGGAGTGATAAAGGAGTGAATGGGTTCACATGAGACCTATAAGGACTACAAGGGCCTTATTAAAAGGTATAGTTCCTTAAGGGTGACCCATAGATGCTATGGCCAATATATGAAGATTATATTGAGTTATGTCTTTATCTGAGAGATGACTTAAGGGATAAGTCATGCCTAATGGCTGACCAAGGTAATGATTATCAATATTACTCTATAAATACTAAAACCAAAGATGATGGGTTCTAGACTTTGGGTGAGAGACTAAGGAATGATTGGAGAGAGGTTGGTGTGTGTTTTGTGGAGTGAAGGAGGGGTAGAGTTCCCTAAGGATGAGTTGAAGAGTATAATATATTGAAAACTATTTGTATGACTTGTTGGTCATAGTTTTATTGGTAGAATTATGCACTTGTTATTTGAGTGTGAGCAAAGGTGGAGTGTGATAAGCAGAGGTCCATCATAAAGTGTTTTTGACATCAATTTAGAGGTGGATGTGTTCATAGGTGTTGTTATGTCATCTCATCATCTAAGGTGGTTTTTAGCCTCCTTACAAGGTAAAACTTGATAAAACGTCTAGTGGTTGTTGTAACTCAGCTAGATAGGTGTGGCAACACTTTGTGGGATTGTAATCTTACTAAATAGGGATTGTAGTTCCTTGATCATTTGTGGATGGTCTAAATTAGATCTTGTTATTATAGGATAGTATTCTAATTTTAGTGTCTAGTGGGTTTTCTCCCCCAAGAGGGTTTCTCATGTATGTCATGTGTTATTTGATTGATCTTGCATTGACTCTCTTGCTCATTGATGTGAATGTTGTGTATGCTTCATGAATGCTTGGGGTAATTGATTAAGTGTTTGTAAAGATCAAAATTTATGTTATATTATTTGGGATCACTGATTTACCACCCTCAGTGATTTTACCTAACAATTGGTATCAAAGTGGTTCCTTTAGAGAAATCCTAATAGATTGAAGGTGGTCCTAAGTAGGTAAAAATATGGCTAAGCAATTAAAGAAATAAAATCAATAGTGGAAGACTACGATCAAGGAAATTGAAGAAAAAATATGTACTTTGAAGAAAGATGAAAAAAAGGATGAGAATATTATCAATGATCTGAAGATTCAGCTAGTAGATGCCAAGGCAAGTTTGTGTTCAAAAGAAAAATACATCGTGTTTGATTAAGAAGCTTGTCATAACAGTAAAGAAGATGACATCAAGGAAGAAGAAGTTTATCTATAATCCAAGCTCATGAGTACACTTGGTGAACTAAAGGAGTAGAAGAAGATGAATCACAAGATGAGGTATGTGATCAAAGGTCTTGAAGCACAAGTCAGTTCTCTTGAGGGAAGTATGATAGAACAAGCATGTAGAATAAAGGATGATATGGCTAAAGAAGCTAAGAGTGATAAAGAGACTATCCAAGTTATCAGATGTCAATTAAAGGATAAAATTTTAAGTGTAAGATCTAAAGTGGATGAAAGAATTAAATTATAAACCAAGCTAGGTTCATTGATGGATGAGCATGAGAAATTTATTGTCAAGATAAGCAAACTTGAAAAAGATCAAAATAAGTCAGATCAAGTCAAGAGTAATGCAAGAAGATGTGTTAGACAACCAAATGCTTCAAGGTATGCTAGTTTATTTCATGGTCATTGTTATACATGTAATAAGTATGGTCATAGAGCTAAGAACTATAAAATGGAGTAATTCAAGAATGGACATTCGTTGAACTATGATAGGAGTTTTTGGCCAAACATTGATCACAGTTCAAATCTATCAAAAGGTATGAATGATGTTTTTTTGTTATAGTTGTCATAAGGGTGGACATATTGCTAAATTCTATTCAAATAGTGTTAAGAGGTCTTAAAGATATTTCAAAGGATATAGAGCTCATAGAAGGTTTGAGAAAGAACAAATTTAAGTATGGAAACCAAAGGTAATCATTTCCAATTCTTCTAGTCATAAGGTTGATAAGAAAGTTGCTCTAGAAGGCTATGTTACAAATCCATCTAAACTCAAAGGTCAAGTTAGTAAGTTGTTTGTAGTAGATGAGAAGATTCAAACTATGATATGGAGACCTAAAGTAGTAAAGACTAATAATAATAAACCTATTGAGTCCAAGAATCTTGATGGATTGTTTACCAAGGTGGAAAAATAATCATAAATAAAGGAGAGTCAAGAGATTCTATTGACAACATTTATTGACAAATCTGAAGAAAAGATTGAAGTTAAGGATTCAGTTAAATTTAAGTAGGATAGAAAGTAAGAGAAAGATATGGAGATATGGGAGTATCCTAAGTTTTGGGACTTTTAGTCTCACTATGTCAAAGGGGTATCTCTATCTAGGATTTAAAGAGACACATGTCAGTTAGAGGAAGCTTGGTGGCTGTTAGATATTTTTTCATGAGATGGTATGTAAACAAGGTACGTTTGTGGATTATTTTATATATCTTTTATTAAATAAAATAATCTTTTGAAGAATCTCAGTAGTCCTATCTTGATAAGTAGATTGTCTTGTTGATCATGGTTTGGATGCTCTGGTATAAGTATTTGAAGACTTGTTGAATATGTCATGTTCCTGATGAATCATGAAGTTAGGGGGAGCTTTGTAATTGGTAAGGTCCTAGGATCAAAGGAATGAATAGTTTAATATGAGAAATAAGGTATGGATAATCAAGTTTTTGTGCACAAAATAATATTTCCAATTAGAAGTTCTTTGGTTAAGGGGGAGCAACTAGTTCAAGAGTTTTCTCCAAAGGTTTGTAAAGGAGTTATAATACAAAGTCTAAATGGGTGGTTCCAGGTGGATTAATGAGATTTATGGAATGTAAATAATATTTTGGTGCTTATAAAGTTATATACACTTCTTTGTGATGTTTTATATGTGTTTTTGTGGTTTAAAGGTATGTTTGTGCCAATTGAATATTTTTTGATACTCTCAATTTTCTTTGTTTTTGGCTTAAGGGTAAGCAGGCCTAAAAAGGGTTATAGGATGCATGGGTTATAAATGGTGTGGAAGACCATATATTGGTCCAAAAGTGTGTGATGGGTTTTTATAGGTGTGCAAGTAGTTTTAGAGGTGTGAGTTGACCAGAAGGAGGTTTGTTGACCCTACATGTTTTGAGCTTCTAGTGTTTTGGGCCATGCTAGAAAAGTGGTTTGATTTGTAAATTGAAGTCTGAGGATTCTTAATATGTTGAATGGGATAAATGGGCAGTCAAATAAAGATTCATAAATAATTTAGGGTTTGTGGTTTTCAACTTTTTGTCAATATGGAGGGTTAATTGACTAGTAGGTTTGTGAAGGAAGTATGTTGTAAAAGATGATCCCGGTGATGAAAATTGGTGTGACTGAGGGGGAATATGAGATTACTCTATATATGATTTTTTAGTTATTGAATATGTGTCTACTAAAAATTGTGGCCTTTACAAGTTCTAGGTAGGGCTACAAAGAGGCCAAACATGCCTAGTTTCAAGAAGAATGGTTTTTTCTTAGTTTCTCCAAAATAGAAAGGTTTGTGTGTTTAATGATAGGTTATCAATTTGGTTTAGTTCATGTTTCCTATTTTGGTTTAGTGCATATATATATTTTGTGGTCATGGAAGTGTCTTCAGAAAGAATGCTAGTAACCCTGAATGGTTATTCTTCATGGTATGTGGAGATGTGAAGATGATCAGAAGGTGAAATTACTCAGAGTTATTAGGGGGGAGTCCCTATTAGATGATTATTAATGTTTTATATAAAATATATATGGTTTTGTATGTTATTTCTTCATTAGTTACAGTGTTTAGTTGAAGAGAATGTTAGCATGGAGCAAGAGGAAGTTGTCAAGACAAAAGGAGGTTAGCTAAAGGTAAGGGAGAGTTTGTATCATCTTTCTAACATGGTAATTTCCTATTGATTTTCTTATTAGGTCCTCAAGATCAGTTAGTTCCCACTTTTTCATTGTGTCAAAGGGGGAGAAAGTTCCTATTGGGTAGAAAGTACCTATTATGAGAATGCTTTGAAGAAAGAGAAGGTGAGCTATATATTTCTATATATGATGTCTATTTACATCAATGAAAAAGGGGGAGATTGTTGTATATTTGTCATTTATGTCATGTTGATGTCATGGAGGTTTCCTTGTGAGTAGATGAAGTGAATTGATAGCTTAAGTAACAATAATAAAGTGTGTAATATGTTTGTTCTAGTTTGCTTTATGTATAGTTGGTTGCTCTTCAGCATTGACATGGATAGAGAGGATCAAGGATGAGTATGGTGATGTGATCATGTACAAGAGGTCCCTAAGATTTTATTTATAATTGGATATATTATGTGTATAAGTGGAATTCATCTGGTTGATCATAGTTTTCATCTAGACACTTTGGGTCTAATGGCAA
This sequence comes from Torreya grandis, assembly GCA_037957365.1. Lineage (NCBI taxonomy): Eukaryota > Viridiplantae > Streptophyta > Pinopsida > Cupressales > Taxaceae > Torreya > Torreya grandis. The sequence continues at coordinate 332,961 of JARHVA010001815.1, forward strand.
AAAATCTGAGTAGGTAGTTTGATGACACCATCATTACCACATGGGAATGAGTCAAAGGGAGTTCGTCATATGGTTGTGATAATAGTATTCCCTAGTATTATGTCCTAAATCCAAAGTCATGAATAAAAGTAAGGTCAAATTTATTAGGGTTTAAAGTTGGCTTCTCAATCAAAATTCATTGTTTTCCCATACTTAGCCAAATTTGTAGTTGGCTAGAAAGAGATGAATAAGCATGTCGATGAGGTAAAAATTTGCACACATGAAGGTGTTAAGACAAAATGATCATATGGGTTTTTTTATTTTTATTCCTAGTTTATTTTCACATAATTTTATCTCATGTGATATATCATGTCAAAATATATGCATATGAAAAGTTGGGATCCTAGGAAGTTGGACTATGTTTTCCCATACTTAGCCAATTTTCCAATGAGGAAAAAAGAGCCAAGTGAGAATTTTGATGGTGTTATATCTTACACATGTTAAGGTTTAAAGATAATATAATCATATGGATTTATTAATTTTTTATCATAGATGATTGGCACTAAATTTGAGATCATGCACTAAAGCATGGTAAAAATTATGCAAGAGAAAAGTTGGTCTTCCAAACATATTTTGGCATAGTTGTCTCTATGATAAAATTTTTTGAGAAGGCATTTTAATGTAATTATATCTCATATACATGAGGATTATATGATATATGTGTCATATGGTTGGATTCTCTTATGTAAGGGATCATCTGATCCAAATTTGAAATCATGCGAGTAAGTGCAAAAGAAGTTATTGAGGTGAAAAAATGGCTACTCAGGCATATTGAAATGGTCCCCATACTTGGTCATTTTAAAAATTGTTAAAGCTCAAGAAATATCAATGGTACAAGTTGATCTAAGTATTTAGGAAGCAATGAGATGAGGATAGATGGACAATGTTTAATGACTAAGCAAAGGTAGAGGATAATGATTCAATAGCAAGTGGGTGTTTGTATAGTTTAATCGAATGGTGAGAGTTATTCATTAAAGACCTATTTGATCCATAGAGATCGACGAAGTCAATTGAATCAACATTTGAGTATTTCATGAGATGAGGTCAAAGTGACAAAGGTTTAACATTTGGCATTGGCAGAATAAATGTTAAAGATAAAACAAGATTGATAGTGTATATTTGATCTAAGTTGAGAGTTCACAATATTTGAGCATTGTGTTTGAAGGTTAACTATGACCATTTCTATTCAAATATTTGAATTTAACATAGGGAAAAATAAGATATTTTTATTCCATCCATATCTTTTGATATAATTCAAATTTTCTAGTGATGTAAAAAAGAAAAGATGAAGAGGACTCCATATACATCTAATAAACTGAATTTGAAGATTTAAAAGTGAGTAAAGTCAAAGCTATTGAGCCTAAAATTTGACTATGTGTTCGTGCTTATTCTTCAAGTGACCTAAGAAGTATATTTGAGATAATTTTGATGTTTTTTTTTTATGCCTCATGATGAATTAGCTATTGAGGAGTGTTGTATATTCCATGATGATGATATGTGTGGATTTTGGAGGTGTGATCAATCTATCTTGAGTATGAACAATGCTAAATAAGTTGAATATATGTTCAATAATGGTGTTCCTATGTGTAAGTTCTATGTTAGAGTTGTTTGAGAATATGCAAAGGTGACCTAAGTTGACTGTGATAATTTGAGGATGTCTAAGGGGACATAAGGAGTAGACCCATGTATTTAAAAGTTGTTTTTCATTCTTATTTTACTTTAGGGTGTGCTAAAGGAGTGAATGGGTTCACATGAGACCTATAAAGGCTATAAGGGCCTTATTAAAAGGTGTAGCTCCATAAGGGTGACCCATAAATGCTATGGTCTATCTATGAAGATTGTATTGAGACGTGTCTTTGTGTGATAGATGATTTAAAGGCTAATGCATGCCTAATGCCTGACCAAAGCAGTGACTATCAAGATTGCTCTATAACTAGTGGAAGCAAAGATGATGGGTTCTAGAATTTGTGTGAGAGATTAAGGAGTGATTAGAGGGAGTTTAGTCTATGTTTTGTGGAGTGAAATATTATTAGAGTTTTTTAAGGATAAGTTGAAGAGAAAAATAGATCGAGAACTATTTTTATAACCTATTGGTAATAATTTTGATATAGGAATTATGTGCTTGTTGTTCGAGTGTGATCAAAGGTGGAATTTGATAATAAAATTTCCATCATCAGGTGTTGATGAAATCATTTTAGAGATTGATGTGTTCATAGGTGTTATTGTGGTAGCTCAACATTTAAGGTGGTTTTAGCCTCCTTGTAAGTAAAACTTGTTGAAAGGTCTAGTTATTGTTATAGCTCAGCTAGATAGGTGTGACAACACCTTATGGGATTGTAGTCTCACTAAATATGCATTTTAGTTCCTTGATCATTTGTATATGGTCTAAATTAGATATTTTTATTATAGTATATTGGTCCAATTTTGGGTTCCATTGGGTTTTCTTCCCCAAGAGGGTTTCTAATGTATGGCATGTGTTATGTGATTGATCTTGCATTATCTCTCTTGCTCATTAATGTGAATGTAGAGTATGATTAATGAATTATTTTGGTAAATTATTAAGTATTTTCAAAGATCAAAATTTAAGTTGGATTATTTGGGCTTACTGATTCAGCCCCCCCCCCTCTTAGTGATTGTACCTCTAACATTATCCTTCAAAGGCCATAACTTTTTACTCATTAACTATATTGAGATCTCCTTCATGAAAAAATAAGATAAAGGAGAGAAACATGTACCCATAACTTTATTAACTATTTAGAGTAAATTTTAAGATGTTTGGATAGCCATACAATATCATTTAAGGGTTCAAAATTGCATTCTAGTATTTTTAGTCATGTTAAAAATAACATAAATTAAATAAATTTGTAACTGAATGTGAACTTCGGTTTAAACTCATCCAACATCATGAATTTACTATTTAGAGGATATTTTTAAAAATTTAGGTCCATCTAAACTTGCATGAAAAAGTTATGATGAAAAGCAAGTTGATATTTATAACATGGGCAGTTAATTCTAGGTAGCTTATTGTTTTTTTTAGATTTTTTAATTTTTATAATTTTAAAATCAAAATTTGAGTTTAATTTTATTTAAATAATTTTATGTAATGATTTTATTGATTCAAGTTGAATCAATAAGTTTTTTAGTTTCACAAAATTTTGTGTATTGTGCTAATTGATATATTTTTGTTTTTCTAGTTTGTGGTTTCATTGGATACACAAAAATACAAAACAATGTGTGTGTGTGTGTGTGTGTGTGTGTGTGTGTGTGTGTGTGTGTGTGTGTGTGTGTGTGTGTGTGTGTGTGTGTGTGTGTGTGTGTGTGTGTGTGTGTGTGTGTGTGTGTGTGTGTGTGTGTGTGTGTGTGCGTGCGTGCGTGTGTGTGTGTGTATGGATGTATGTATATGTATATATATATATATATATATATATATATATATATATATATATATATATATATATATATATATATATATATATATATAAACAATGCGTATATTAATATATGCATTGTTTTGTTTTATATATATTAATGTGTGTGTGTGTGTGTGTGTGTGTGTGTAAAGAGAAAATGTTGCATTCTATTTCACAATTCCCTCTTCCTTGATTAATTCACTATTTACATAGAATTTTACTATTATTTATTTATATTTTTAATTTGTATTAACTCTATTTTAAAATTTTACTTTTTTATGTATATTGACATTCTAATTGTACCTCCTTAATGAAATTTCTAGTATATACGAACAAACCTTTCCAAAATAATAAAAAATCATGCAACACAACTTGCATAAATTAACTTATATCTAGCTCTCATTATTATTATTTTCATAATTATAAAAAAATAAAATAAATTATGAACATTATATAATTTTGAATTTTATTAAAAATAATTAACAATTCCACTGGAAATTACCAATGTACTAGACATGGACTAGTAAGTATAAAGGCCCATAACTCTCATTTAAAAGAGATGGTGAAGATGAAGATCATGCCCTTTCAATGATTTAGGTAAGTACTCCTTTTATTGAAAATGAGCATTATCATTACTCTTGCAAAGTAAATATTAGAAGATTGATATATATATATATATATATATATATATAAATGATTTTGATGGATTGAATGCCCTTAGTAAAAACTCTCTAACTTCAAAAATACTCCATATATATATATATATATATATATATATATATATATATATATATATATATATATATATATATATATATTGGAGTATTTTTGAAGTTAGAGAGTTTCTATTAAGGGCATTCAATCCATAAAAATCATTTAATGAATTAACCTAACTCTATCCATTTATCTTTATGTGTCAAATATATAAAAATGTTGTATCTTGATAAATGATATAACAAATTATCATCCTCACAAGTCAAACTACAACCCTTTCAATAATAAATTGTAATTTTTAAATACATAGATATCCAAAAATGACATTTAAATACATTCTTACTAAAATACATCTAAAAGTTTATTATATAGCCTATTTAAGTTAATGTTTTATTTATGTATTCTTACCATGATCTAGTTGTCTCAATTATTCTTCAAATGTTAAAATTGAATCTATCTTTTTTATGGTCCATGAATCAATTAAAACTATTATACTTTAGTAATAATTATGTCATTTATATCCATGAAAATATTTTAAAATTGATGCACATACGTATTATTTTGAATTCATTAAATTTGTAGGTAGTTTTTGCTATGGTTGTTTTTATTCTTCTTGATTTTATTGTGGATAAAAACCTAATAGGACTTGTTTGTGATCTGGTTTCCAGTGATAATGATTTTCTTATTCTTTTTACTCTAGCAACTAGATTGGATTTATTGTCCTTATCATTTTATTGAAATTTTTAGGTTTCTATTATGGCCTCTAGATGGTTTGATGACATATTGCACTATAAATTACTTATGGTGCAAGTAGAAAATGTTTGAAAATGTGAGGTTATGCCATTACAAAATGATATTTATTGTAATTGGTGAGGATGTGAGTAAGAAATATTGTGAAGGATTTCTTTGGGAATAAAAGTGGAATCAAAACCTAAAACATTGAAAACATCAAACCAGTTAGACAACCCCAAAGATGATATATCCGACACTAAGACATATGGTGAAAAATAAAATAGAAAAACTATTACATGTAGGATTCATATATCCAATTTTGAATAGTTAGTGGGTCTCAACACTAGTAATCACACCTAAAAATCATGTAAAATTGAGAATATGTATATATTATAGGGAACTTAATAAAGCCACTATGAAAGACTATGTTTGCTTTCCCTTCATAGATCAAGACTAAGACAATCTAGCTACAAAGAAGTATTTTTTACTTCTTAGATGCATTAAGTGGGTATAATAAAATAATATAATCTCCTAAATACTAGATAAAACTAGTTTCACATGTCCCTAGTGACATTTGCATAAAAAAATTTACTCTTTGGCTTAAGCAATGCACCAACCACCTTTCAAAGAGCAATCCTTGCTATATTTGTTGATTTTACAAATGAGTGTGTTAAGGTATTAATGGTTGATTTTATAGTATACAGGGACCCTTTTTATGAATCCTTAACCAATTTAGATAAGTATTGACTAAGTGTGAACATAATTATTTGTCATTAAGTCATGAGAAGTGTTTGATGATGGTAGACTAGGGAGTAATATTAGGTCATAATATCTCATCCCAAAAAATACAAGTTGACCCTAAAATATTGAAGTCATTTAACAATTTCCTATACCTAAAAATACAACATATATCAAAATATTTATAGGTAATATAGGATATTATAGGTGTTTTATTAAGGACTTCAGTAATATTGTTTTAGCTATGTTTTCCTTGCTCACCAAAGATAGTGAATTTATATGGAGTGACAAATGTCAACAAGATTTGGATATAATGAAACAAAAAATAATTTATACTCCAATATTGAAGGGTCCTAATTTGGATAACAATGCCATGGGGGTAGTTATTGGATAAAAATATGAAGAAGGTAATATGTATGTCATCTATTACATAAGTAAGAATTTAAATCCTACGGAAAGGAACTACACAACTACTGAAAAATAGTTATTTGATGTCATTTATGCTAAGAACAAATTTTGTCACTACATCACTAGATAAAAAACATTCATCTATACGGATGATTCAAAAATAAGATATTTGACGAAAAAATAAGTGGTAGGGGGTATAATCATTATATGGCTACTACTATTACATGAATTTCATATAAAAACAATTGAAAAGTTAGGAAAATATAATATAGTTTTTAACTTCTTATCAAGATAAAATGTTTTAGGTGAAGATGAACTAATGGAAGATAATTTACTAGATGAGCATATATTCATAGTTTCAACTCACTCTACATGGTTTGTTGGTATGGATAGTTATTTATCCACATGGAAGTTTCTTTGTGATTTCACTCTCAAACAAAGGAAATATTTGATGAGAAACATTATTAACTATAAATGGTTTAATCTTGTCTTATTAAAATGTGGACCTAATTTTCCACTTCATAGGTGTGTACAAGAAGATGAGATATATGAAATATTTAGAGCATGCCATGATGTGCTAGGATGAGGTTGGTGGTGGTTTATTTAGCACAACATACCAAATCTAGGAGGAAAAGAACATAGAAAAGGCTCAAGTGGTTAGGATTTCCTTTTTTCCCTTTAATATCTCCTAAAATTAATTAAACTAACCGATAAATTCCCTAATATCTTTATCTTCTATGTCATGGTGAACTAGATACCTTAGTTTGTTGATGAAAGTTGTTCTATACAAGGGGACCATTTTGAATACACTAAAATACTTATGAAAGAAACATTGATAGATTTTATTCTAAGAACCATGTTTTTTAGGTTTACCAATGAACTCAATATTGGTTGGAACTTGTCTTTAGACTACTAATTTTAGAACTAAATAAAAAGATAAGTGAAAGGATGAATATGAAGTTCTGATAAAGTTTGAACAACTAACTATAATTCAGACTATCTAATATAATGGATAGATGAAAAGAAGAGAAAAAGAGAGAGAGATAATAGGGAGAAAGAAAGTATGATCCCATTTTATAATGATGACTATTATAGCTATGTTGATCAGATAAATCTCTCAAGAAACTATTCTTTATTTGGCCAACATAGCACAACTAAAAAGCAGAGATAGTACAAGAGTTTGAGGACTAAGTAGCTATGTAGAAGATGGAAACATAATCATCATAGACATCTATAGACAATAAATATCATTCACAAATCTTTCATATAAAATTATTCTCATGAAACATAATTCTAAGATTCATCAATACTTAGATAAGTTATAGTAGGGTCTTCAAACAACCTCAACTCATGCAAAAAGAAAAAAATAAACTAAAAAATTAAGAATTATAGGAACCAAAAATGGCATAGCCCCTTTAATCTAGATCTAGATCTAAATGGACTATCCCTCTCTACATCCATAGATAAGTCTTATATAGAATATTTAGTTCATTGAGTCATAAAATTAACCCACTAACTGTCTAACCAAATTTGAATTGGATCATGCATAAACCTGATGAAATTAGGATCAAGGCCATGTTAATTGATCTTTAAATTAAATTTTTTGTGGCCAAAGTCATTGAATATCCCATTAATATAAATAGTTGGCCCTACTCTTCTTAATGATAACCTTGTCTAATTTAGACAAATCTTTGTCATTTATGCTCTTGCTCAATATCAATGTATATGCTAAATCCTCTCACTAACACCATTATCTGACTTGCCTAAGAATATGTATCACATGGTCCTTTTAACTACTATAAGATAATATAATTCATGATTTCACAAATCTAGTTGGACTCATAGTCTAATGTTTATATTTTTGATGGCTTAGATGAGTAAGATAGGTGTTAAGTTTAGGCTCTAATCCTATTTATAGAGGTCCACATATCATCATTAGGAAGGTCACTCCACTCATCTAATTTTCAATTCTCAATAAATTAAGCACATTCATAATATATTGGGGTCATGTTATGTGTTATTTTTTTTAACTCATAGCATGGCTGAAGGTCCCAAGGTCTTGAATTTTGTTTGGATTAGGGAGCATCAAAATCTTGAAAAGTTGTAATATATCCATCACTTGGATATTTTAGGTCATCACTCAATGTTGAATGTCTTAAATACCCTAAAACTATGAGATTATGCCATGTGGCATCATCTTAGGGACTCAATTAAAAACCCATCCATCTAACTACCTCAATCGAACTATGGACTCAAAAAAGTGGGATGTTGCCATGTGATAGCATCTAATTTACCTAGAAGGTCTACCATTTTTTCACTATGTCATGATCATCATGAGGGCCTAGGAAAATGGGATTATGACACTTGGCATAATATTATGCACCTAGAGGGTTAAAGGGTGAGCTTGTTATATGAGGTGCTCTAAAAAATTGGAGATACGAGATCTTGATAGGTGGAAACTCATCAAATGATCTCAACCTCAAAGACAAAAAACTAGTCATTAGAATTTGAATAAAATAACCCTTAAAAATTAAATTCCCTAATTTAAATTGAAAATGGATATGTCAATAATTATAAAAAAAAATACCAAAAGATTATAAAATTAACAATTAAGAAAATGTACTTTTTGTCAAAGACTTTTCTAGTCCATTTAACAGATGAATGAATAATCCTTAAGATTGAATAATATATCAACATGGTCAATTTTACAACATTTAAGGGATGAATTGGACCCACAATTGAAATACTTAATAAAATTAAAATAGTTTAAATCAAAGGGAAGGCATATTAGTTTTTGGTGGTCTTGTAATGCTAACATGGATGCCAACATGTCATCTAATTGGACTGTCATCCCCCTAAGATGATGATTTCTATGATCTTGGAACAATGAGATATTCACACTTATCCAGATCTCTAACAAGAGACTTGAAAACATATAGACCATCCTATGGAGCAAAAATATATATCATGCTATGTGGCATGATCTCAGGTATATAGTAGCTGGGTAATATATTGAAGGTATTCATAATATCCCTAGGGCTCAGAGAAATGAAATTAATCCATGTGGTGTGATCCCATGCACTGAAAGGTTTGTAGTTTGTTGAAGAAACATAGGGGCCTATGGAAGTAGGAAAGCTAGATTGCACCACATGTCCCCATTATGGGCACCCAAAAAATATGGGGAAAATGTACAAGTCCTAAAATGGCCTAGGGAAGAGAATGAGTGACAAGTATAAACTACTTAATTACCCAAGGGATTGTTGAAGAGGAAAGTGACCATTGTCCTACAAAAGGGACAATAGTTTTTAATGTTTAAATTTAAGTTTTTGATAAAAATGATGAAAGAAAGGAAAAAATGTAGAATAAAAATAAAGGTAGAATGCAATAAATTTAACATCTAAACACTTTCCAATCTTGAAACTAAGTCACTTTGATCCATTTTCAGAAAGTGACTAAGTTTTTAGAATATTTTTTTTAAACACTTTGTTAAATCAAATCAAAGGGAATAAATAGACCAAATAGAGATAAATTCAATACATAAAATATTCCTATTTGATCAACATGTAGAGAGAATTTTGTCTAACAATCCATAAAATGATAGATTTTTAAAAGTTAAGAAATGTAAATAATCAGTAAAATAAACTAAAAGTAAACATTATAAAGCCAAACTAATCAAGGAAAATAAAACATATATTTTCAATATTAAAATAATATGCACAAACTTAAGGTGAAATGGGTTGGAAATGGAAATAGGAATTTAGTTAAAAACATAATTATAAATAGATCAAAAATTATCTGATTTAAAAAAATTCAAATAATTTCACCAATGAATCCCCAATTATAATCCTTTTAGACCAAGCACATACAATAAAAACCTATGTTTTAGACTTGGTAAAAATAGAAAGGAAAGATTAATTATGAGGATTTCATCCTACCCGAAAGACCTTTCCCAATTATATAAACAAATAAAACATGCCCAATCTTGACTAAAACCTAGAAGGCCAAACTATAGAGCAAAAATAGGTTCCATGATTTCACGAAGAAATTAGTGCATGTTGTGATAGTAACGACAAATGTTGAATCTACTGGAAAATTATCCTAAGTATTTTAGAACACTAAAACACTATAGATAACCCATAATCCTTGTCTTAGCCTAATGCTTAGAACATGAATCAAATTATACAAATATGAGATAAGAAAGATTACAAAAATTAGATCAAACAATCTCATTGACTAGTGTGTGCTTGTGTATTCATTTTATTCCTAATTTTTTAAAGGAAAAGGGGCTGAAATTAGGATCATAAATATAGTTAATTCTAACATATAATGAATATATATAAATTATTCTTCTTCTATCTAGGCATCTATAGTCCTGATGGAGGTGCCTCTGGTCCCACACAAAGCCTTTATCTTTTGCCATCTAGGTATCCATATCCTCGGTATATTTTGATTGAATCACCCAAACATTGTGTTTTTTAATAATAAATTTTATTTTATTCTTATTTTACTCTTGCCTTTTCTTGAGCATCTCAATCCTGGGTTGGGGACCACTATGGCAAATGAAAAGTAGAATTATAGAATTTTCACTTTCAGACCTTCGTTATAATAGTTTCACCTAAGGATATTAATACATCATTAAAATATATTTTGTTAAAGATTTCTAGTTAATATATTAAATAAATATATTTCCCATCCCAAATGTGCCAAAACATAAACTAATTTAGTACATAGGAAAATAATTAAAGTTTTGGAACTGACTTAAAGACTTGATCCAATATTGAAAAACTCAAGGTACTTACACACCAAAATGTCATTTATATTACCTACTCATATACAACTCACTTCATGATTACTTCATTTATTAGCATGGAAACATAAATAAACATAATGGGGGTAGGCCCACCAACAAAATCAAAAGGACAAAGCAAAGGATCAAACAAAAACAAATAATAGAACAATAAATAAGCATGGAATGAAAAGTAAAGAAGTAAAAGGGAAATTACTTATAGAACTGTTCCAAACCAATTCAAGATTGGAATTAGTGGTTTAATAATTTTCCATTACTAGGAAATGGAACATCCTCACCAATCAGACACCTTAGGTATAAAACATTTTCTCCTAGGATTTTAAAGATTGGAAGGGTCCTAGCCAAATAGCATTAAATTTTCCATGTTGACTATTATTTTCATGATCTTTGTCCCAAATAAGGACTAAATTAGATATTTTAAATGTTTTTGTTTTATCTCACTTGTCAAACCTACATTTGATAACTCCTTGATGCCTACTAAAGTGGATCAAGGCTACATCATTCTTTTATGCCAGCTATATTAGGTTCACAATGTGATCCTTTATCTTACCATTAGCCCTGAGGTAATAGTTAATGGATAACAGGGTTAGGATTATGAGGTTTACATGGATTACCAAGTCTTGACCATATACAAAATGGTATGGGGAAGTACCCAGAGAATACCTGATCCCAGTCATAGTAGAGCATAATGCAAACTTTAGAACATTATTAGATTCCTCTCCAATAATTTTTTGATCACATCTAAAAAGTTTTTATTTATTGATTCAGTTAACCCATTGAATTTTGGATAGTAATTGGACAATAATTTAAGAATTACCTAGATGTCACAAGAACACTTATTAAATTATAGAAAGGATAAATCATGGTCATTGTCACATACTAAAACAAATGGAATACCAAACCCAGTGACAATGTGGTCCTCAAGGAAGCTAATTACAACTTTATTTATGTAGTTATTGAATGCTTTGGATTTAGTATATAACATGTAATAATAAATTTTAATGATGATAAAATTGTGTCAAATGGAGGAATTATCATTGATGTCCTTACAAAGTCAATTTCATAATTTGTAAATGGACAAGACTCAATAACTAGTTATAGTGGCATGGATAGAGTATGTTATTTATATGTAGTTACTTGAAAAATATGTTTGTTTATTACATAAGCACATGCATCCTTGAAAACATGAGACCAATAATAGCCTAATTTGAGTATTTGGTGAGCTATGATACTCCCTGAATCATGGCCACTCCCATATTTCCCTTACTCAAGCATCTCATAAATATGACTTTACAGTTCCTTTTTATAATATGTTTGACTTGATCACGAAGTTATTTATTTTTAGGCATAATGATATCCTCTAAGTGGAGTTAATATGCCTTGGGGATTCTTTATTGAGAAAATAATAGACTACATCATGGTACCAGTCATCATTTGTAATGCTTTATATTGTATCTTGTTGGTCTGTAATATGTGGATCTACCTTGGCCATGGTTTTTATGAGCACTTAAACTCTCTCTCTCTCTCTCTCTATATATATATATATATAATTTATTTTAAATTTGGTCATCCACTTCCCACATCACTCATCTAGATTATTTTGAATCAACATTACCTTAATAGTTGGATGAGGCACAACAAGAAATACTCTACCACATGAGATGCAATGTTTGAATTTTATGACCACTTTGATCAAGGAAAAAACATGCCTGTCAATGGTTGAGTATCTAAGATTGTAATTTATGAGTGGGTAACTCATAAATGATACATGACACTCATTCCCAACTTATTTTATTTGTGTTATAAGAATAACACTTGAGTGTTACAAAGTAATTGAATATATGTAGAAGGGTTATGTGTAGTTAAGACTAATAATAACTAGTGTGTTTATAATTGATGTCTTGATTTGATAAAAATTCACTTGTGATTCATTCATCCATTGAATCTTAGAATCCTTATTTATCATGTTGTTTATAAGTCAAAATTTATTTCCAAATCCTGAGATGAACTTCCTTGTGAAGTTAATTTTTTCTAAGAATAACTACAGTTCTTTTTTTCTACCAGGAAGTGGGATTTTTAGAATGCGGTCCACTCTTTATAGGTCTATTGAAATACATCATTTGGATATGATGTGATCCATAAATTTACCCTCTATGAACCCAAATATGTATTTCTTTACGTTTAGGGAGATTACATGGTCATACACCTTTGTAAGACTTCTCTCAAGTCTTTAACATGGTCTTATTTGTTCTTGAAAGAAATGTCTAGGTCATCCATGTATATGACTATGCATATACCAATGATTTAATTCAATTCAATTACATTGTCTGATAGAAGGAAGTGATCACATTTATTAGGCCAAACAATAAACTTTTATATGCAAACATACCCTATTTAGTTTTAAACATTCTCTTTATCTTATCCTCATAGTTAACCATTACCTAACTATAACCAGAATATCCATCAAGAAATGACATCATTTGAGATCCATTCACTATCGAAAATACTTCATCTAGTGAAGGTAGTGTGTAGTTATCATTTTTATAGGCTTTGTTCATATTTATGAAGTCCATGTAGAGTATGATTTCCCCATTCTTATTTTGACTAGGCAATAAGTTAGCCACCCATGTGTCATGCCTAACAATATATATGATCTTTAAAAAATGTAGCTTCTACACTTCTTTGAAAATTAAAGGCTCTAAAAATAGATTTATTGGCCTTTACCTCTAGAAAAATGGTTTGAAACCAGGGTTCAGAAGAAAATTATGCATAAGGATGGAGGTGTTGAATACCTTTAGATATTCATAGCTCCATGTAATAGTGTCATTAAAGTCTTTCATGGATTGTGTAATCCTTTGTATTTTAATCTAGGTATAAGTTGTGCCTAAAAGCACATGTTTTGAGTCCCATACATTACCCAAATTATAATGTTGATGGGGAATCCCTTTGGTAGGGGTTGTTTTAACTTTTTTCACCCTAATATTCCCTATCGAATAGCCTCTCAAATGACACCATACCTTTTGGTATGTTATTGGTTTTCATGTTGATGACCCCTTCTTCATCTAGTTTGAGCACCTCCATGTCATCCTCATCAATGATATGTTGCTCATAATTGAAAACATATAATTTTCTCACTTTATTTGAAAATTAAGGAGTATAGATAAACTCTACTGAGAATATCCTCAATCTAGAGTTGGAAATGGGTTTTAGGGTGCTTGCATCCATTATCAATGCATCCTCTATATAATTCATTCTTTAATACAAATCTTGAATGTTAAATTAATTGAAGTCTTCAATGAGATTCCACACTCTATCTCACTATTTGTAAAGATGATTTTCATTAAAAGCATAGTGTATTCTAACTTACTTGACCATGAGTTTTGAATCTCTAAGGAATTTCAAGTTCTTCTCAACTTTTCTTAGCTTGAACTGGAGTCCATGCAGTAATAATTCATACTCCATCACATTTTTAGTACAAGTATATTATAGTTTTAGGTTTACAAATATGACTTCCCTTTTGGGTTGATGAGCTCAATCACACCACCACATATTCTCTTTTATTTTGAGCCATCAAACCTTAAGGTGTACATATGATCCTCAACTATGCATAGTGGATTCTAAAAGGTGGGTGTTGATGCCAAGTTTAATTATTTTATCTTTTATATAGATCCTAGTTGTGACATACTTTCTTATTTATTTTTTAGTGACCTTATAGTATGATCCTCAATAGTAGATGTTGGCAAATAATTATTTAGAATGGCAGCATGGGCAACCTCTAAGCTTTCACATTCCTTGTTCCCAAATGAATGTCCTTGCTTGACCATTACATGTTTTGGGGTAGGAATGTGTATTGAAAATACATGTGGTATGTAGAGGATATCCTTCTCATCTAGCTAGTTGAATTCTTCAACTTTAAGTTCTTCTTAGATAATCAACATGTTAAAGGAGAATCTACCATAAGCTTTTGTTTATTTTTCAACTGCATAGACCACTAGTTAAGACTCCTCATATATGATCTCATTGATATTATTGTATTTTTTGATCATGTGAGACATATTTGTCTCCTTCTCAACCCTGATCTGATTGGACATGCCTCACCATGGGAGTCATATGTGGGATAAATTTTTGGTCATGTATTCATTGAGTGGTCTAGACCAATCTTGCCCAAAAATCCTCCCATATGCCTCAGGTATAACCACCACTCACATGTAAATGAAAATTTTAAATTTAGGATCAGTGGATAATTAAATGTGGATGTGATTCAAGTCACTAAAAACCTTAACCTGTGATTTGTCCAACTAAATAACTTTTCTAATAGATTTTATCAATGTCATTCCTAGCTACTAGAAAATGGCATAAGGCATCACATTCTATGAAGCACCTAAATCCACCAAACAATTGTGTAAGTTTTTTCAAAAAATTCTAATTATTAATAGAAGATGGGTAGTTTCCATTTTCTCTTTATAGACATCTATGTCAACATTCACAATGTTATTTGGTTCCTTATTATTGGGGGCAGACAATTATTTTAGAAACAAGCCCTTTTGGTTAGACATCTGAAGTATATTAAACATTATTATGTTGGCTTTGGTGTTTTTAGGTATTATACAATTTTATATCCATATTTACTTTGTTCTAGTGGTTTATCAACTTGGGGAGGTAAAACACTATTCCTAGGCTGATATGAAGTAGTAAATCCTTTGGGGAGAGTAGGATTATTAATTGAGTTTTCATTATGGGGAGCCTGAATGTTGTTTACAGGAGTATAGGTAGTTAAAGGACTATGTAATTTACTTCTTAATTGGTAATTTTCCCCCCTTTATAATGATTTTTGTTAGTGTAGGCATTTTCCTACTATGTGGTTTTACCCACATTGTCTATTTAGCTTGCTTAGGTGTCACTTGGGTATGTAATAAAGGCCATTGGAGAAGATAATCCCACATTCATGAGGATATGAGGACATGTATATATTCCACCTATATAATTAACCTTCCTATGTACTTTTGGATAACTAACTAGGAATGCTATTTCATGTGAATGATTTTACACTTTGTGAGTTTATTCATCTCATGTGTTCATGATTTCACTACTCCATACATACTCACCTTCGTGCATTCAATCCTATCTAGTCAATACTCAATTATGGCCCACTCTGACATGGTATAAAAATGGTGATGGTAAATGAATGACATCAATTCTATATTTATCCCATGTGCATTCTAGCTCCTTTTTGGTGTTCTTTGTGATTTTAGTTTCTCAAGGGTTTGGTGGGGTTTCTAGGAAATTCATGTAGATTTGTACATCTGGAGTTTACAATTTTAAAATAGACAACACCATTAGATTCATAAGGTACCGAAACCCTAGTATCAGTTGTAAACATGACCTAGTTTCATGACAATCTATTTTTTGCTATTTTGGAGGGTTTGAAAGTAATTATTTGGATTTTGCAGAAACTTGAACCATTCAATGCTTGAAGAGGAAATATTTTTTTGGGTTTTTCTATGTTTTAAAAAATTCGAACTAGGTCCTTTCTATTTTTTTAATAAGACACATAAATTTTTCATATCTAGATTTTTCTACAGGTTTGGCATCTATGGTGGATTCTATAGACTTCATTTGTTGGTTGTTTGACTTGTTGGTTGATTGTACCCAACTGACCTATTGTTTCACTACACCTATACCTAGATAACCTATTATTTTTTTGAACACATAGATGTTAGTTTATTGTACCTTCACTCTAAATTTTTTTCACACTACTAATTATACCTACATCACAGAGCCAACTATACATGCATCCCAAATTTATGTCACACAAATGATTGTCCCTTTATCTCATATTTATGCCACACCTTTGATTGTATTGTGTGATGTGTTAGAGCATGCCAATTTTAAATGAGCAAGTCATAACACTATTCATGGGTCAAATGGAGTAAATTTGGGGGTGATGTCACTCCCCCATTAATCAAATCAATCAAGGGGGAGCAATCATCTTACCCCTTAGACCCCTAGTCAAATGGGCCTTTAAGACCTTAGTCACACCCAACCCAAGGGATCTTGATTTTTCAATGAAAATTTGAGTCATGCTTTTTACAAACCAATTTTTTATTTTTATTTTTATAAGGTAAAACTATTTTTCAAATTTTGCAAGGTGAAGTTTTTTAGTTTAAATAATTTCAAACTCACATAATTTTTGACCTATAGCTCCTTTTTAGGTGAATTTTTTTTTGAAAGTGAATGTTTTTTTAGATCTATGCATTTATGTTATTTTCAATCTTTGTAAAATTGATCCTAAATTATTTCAGGGGGGTTTCATTTCTTATTTTCCTTTGCTTTCTTTTGTATGTGTGTTAATTGTATATAAAATTAAATGTTTTGATTGTATATAAACTCAATCATAAAGTGAAAACCTATGTAATGTCATGGGGAATTTGGTGAATACTACACATATTGTTTATTTGGATGTATTTTCAACTAAGTTTGACATCTATCATATTCAGCATGCATGGTTACTTATGGTTATGTTGACTCACTTATCTCTAATTGGGAGATGCTAGATGAGGATAGCTAATTCTACTCCAATGGTTATTTTTAGAAAGAATAATTATGATTCATGGTGGATGTACATGGAATGCTTGTTCATGAAGCAAGGACTTATTCCATTTATACATGAATAGATTCATATTCCCATTAGCTCGTGTCAATACAATAACTGGGTAAACTCTTGTGACTATGTCTATGGTTAATTATTAATGCAAGTTTCATAGGATATACACCACCATGTGGAGCAAACAGAGTGTCCCTCCACTTTTTGGATCACTCTTAAAACTCTTTTCAAAGATCCTACTAAGATTTATATCAATCACTCTTATTCATCTTTATATTATCTCTTCGGAGATTTTTATACTCTATCCTCCTAGTTATATTTTTTGTGATGACACATTTTTGATGGATAGTGTTTTTCCTTCTATCAAGCCACCATTAATGGATGAGATACTTCCCAACCTTAATTATCCTCTTGCAAAATCTACATCAATTCTTATTCAGTATTTTGGTCTTCTAGAGCCATCATATACTTATTCTTAAAAGGATCATCTCATCTTCATTAGCAATGTGAGTGTATGTATTGAGAGTATTAATGAATCATATTTACATGTGATTACTCATTTTATAGATCTGTGTGCTTCATATGTAGTATCTTCTTTAGTTTGTAGAGTTGTAGAGCCATGCTCCAAACTTCATATGGACTTTATTTCAGTGAATGTTCCATGTCCGTCTTCTGATAGGTTCACTTCAGTGGCATTAAATTCAATTATTATGATCTTCCCAGACCTATACCACATCTTAGATTTGGATCATCTTAAAATATCTTCATACTACTGCCTTCATCCTCCATTTTGGAATGGGAATAATTTAACTACACACATCATATTCTTCCTTTGGAAAAGGGAAGAAACATTTTTTGATGTGGATGGACTTTATTTAGTCTTTAGGCAGATGATCTCATCATAGACCTTGGTCATTTTAAGAGCTCTACTACATGCAGTTTCAACATATTATTTAGGGACTTCTTAGTTCTCTATTTGTTATACATACTTGGGTACCTCATTAAGTCTTTGTGATGGGACCTAATTCTTTTAACCACCTAAGCTACACTTAAGGGGGGTGTTAGTGTATGTTATTTCCCACTATGTGTTTTTACCTATATGATCTAGTTAGCTTACTTATGTGTCCATTAGGTATGTAATAAAGGTTATTGGGGAAGATAATCCCACATTCATGAGGATGTGAGGACATGTCTATCTTCCACATACATAATAAACCTTCCTTTGTACTTTTGGATAACTAACTAGAAATTTCATTTCAATTGAATTCTTATATACATTGTGAGTTTATTCCTCCCATGTGCTCATGATTTCATTAATCTATACTTATTCATCTTCGTGCATTTGATCTTATCTAGTAGATCATTGATTATGTCCCACTCTAACAATTATTTTAGTAATAAGTCTTTTTAGTTAGACATATAAAGTATCTCAAACATTATTATGTTTTCCTTTATTTTTATCAGGTCTTATACAATTTTATATCCATGTTTGCTTTGTTCTAGTGGTTTATAAACTAAGGGAGGTGCAACACTATTCCTAGGCTATTATGAAGTAGTAAGTCCTTTGGAAGGAATAGGATTATTAATTGAATTTTCTTCAAGGGGAACCTAAATGTTGTTTAAATGAGTAGAGGTAGTCAAAAGACTTTGTTATTTTCTTCTTAGCTGATAGTTATTCCTTGTCTAGAACTATTTAAAATTATTGATCTCATCTAGGTTGTCTTCAGGGTCATTGTCACTTTTAAATAGAAATTCCTATGTTTCTAAGACCATGATAATGCTCAGTTTATCTCCACTTGTGTTTGGTTTGTGATTTTATGGTATAGGTACTATTTCAAGGTTGTCCATCTCCTTTTAGAAGATGTTTGAGCACAACACAAACTAAGAAAAATTTGGTTCATCATGGTCTATTATATTGTGATTTTTACACCATGTGGGTAAGGCTATGTTTTCCATGTTTATTGAATTGGAGGCACTATTGTTGTTTTTATTGGTGTTGTCAATGGGACTAGGCACATTTACATTATTTGGCCTAGTGTTCCACTACTTAATAGTCTCTAAAAGTTATAATTTTTTTGTCTAGGTGGGTTATTAACAGCTTGGTCGGTGTTTTGAGGCACATGCATGCACAAGTTGACCATATCATTAGTCAATCAATGGACCATCTATTGTAAACTAGCTACCTCAAGGTTCACATGGGTACTTTAGTTACTTCCTACTTTTGGTGGTGGGCTAGTTACTACTATAGTAACATTTAAAAAAGTAGGGACAATAGGATGCACTACATTATGGGTATTTTTAGTAGGTGTCTGGTTGTTCAGAAATAAAGGGATAGCCTATTGGTTGTTGTTAGGGGCATGATACCTACTTGAACTAGGCATGGTAGCCATGATATTATAGGTAACTAGAATAATTGTTTGACTCATAGGCTATGACAAAACATGATTTAGAGGAGCATAGTTTTTATTTTTAGGCATAGGTTCAAGGTAATTAGATAATAGATTCAATTTGGACTTGAATATATAGCTCCAATGATTGGACTCATTAAGTTATTATTATGAATAATATCCTTATTGAGAATAGGAATATATTTATGGCATTAGGTTTTCCTTGTTAGAGCAAGGGACTAGAACCATATCCTTGAGGTAAAATTTATTTTTCATTACTGATTGTTTCATTATAGGCCAAGGACAAAAATGTAAAACTTTTTAGGGTCTTCCTAAGGAACATGGAAGTCATGGGTTTTATGGCCCTTAAGTATATTTGTATAGCATCCAACTCAATTTACATGTAGGGGTCCTTCAACCTTTTGTATAACTTGTGAATCCTAGTATTGAAAATACTCATGGGCTCGTTGGGCTCCTTATGATTAGCTAAAAAATGGAGATAGAGTATGGTGGGTTATATAGGTATCCTAAAGTGGTTAATCTAGTCTCAAGGTTATCCTAAAAGGTGATGGATCCATCTGGGAATATTGAATATCAACCATACATTGACTCATATAAAGTGAAAGAGAATAGCCTACAAGTGACATTTTCATGTTGAACTTGACTTCTAATCAAGGCATCCTTGAATGTATGTATGTGTTCTTCTGATAATCTTACTCTATAATGAACATATTTTGCATATAAACTCTTAATATTTTTGAGCAAGTCATTATTAGAATATTGTTCACATTATTGATATTGTGTAAGTAATATTTACTGAGAGGTAAATAGTTAGTGTTAAAAAGTAAATAGTAGGTTGTTATAACCATATGATTAATACAGTGAGTTACAATATTATTATGGTTGAGATATACTATTGTTTGATATAATAATATATCTTATTTATAAGAAGTTTCATAGGAGATATTGTATGGAATTGAGAATTCCTAGATATAGGATATATGCTCCTATATATTGTGTGTATTATCCCAAATGTTTATTTAATGAGAGTGAAATAATATTATTTGTGTATCTTAACTAATTGTCTCTATGTAATCAACTCTATGAATGAATTAAATCTACTATTATCTCTTTCAATATCTATCATTATTATCAAATCAGTGATCAATCTCTATGATGGAGGATTAGAAGAAAAAGAGGAGTAGTTGTTTTGCACTTTGCTCCTATAAATAAGAACTCTTACATAGAAGTGTGTAGTTATGAGGTTTGGTAAGAGAAATTTTTTATTATATTTCAGATCTGAGTGAGATTCAATCTTAGACTATAGTAGTTATATCATGTAACCTATAAATATTATACAACCTACAAAATTCATCGACCTATGTTTAGTTCTCTATTTGGTTTGTGGTAATATTTGTTTTACATATCTCACCATATATCATAGCCAAGTGAATATGTCACATTCTATCATTTAAGTCTATAGATCATAGTAGGTTAATAATAGGAATTAAAGACATCCTATGAAATAAGGAGATAATCCCAACAATGAACTAGCATTGAGATCTTCATGAGACCTATGTGCAACTATTTTTTGAACCATACACCATGTGTTTCTAAAATAACATCATCAAACTTGAGGTTTAGATCCATATGACACTTTCTTTGTTGTTTTCTATCCACACAAAGTGCTTAGATATTATATACAGTGACCTATATGTTCCCTAGCAAGCTATGAATATACATAGAAAGCATATCATTAGGAGTTGATGTCACTTGCATTTAAATGTGACAACTCAGCTTTGCATTCAAATGGGAGACTTGTGAAGTTCATGACATGCATGCACCATATGCCACTCATGCATCATTGTTCTATATAGTGGATATAAAGTTTAATTAGCACACGTACACATATAAAAGAAATATTTTTAAGTTTGTAAGTTCTATTAAGCATTTATTTATAATTTGTGTCTTTTAGGTTAGTATTTATTGTTTGTTAGACATGCCAAAATTGAAATTCCTTTAATCAAAGATTATTGTTAGGGTCCTTTAATGTTGTGAGTCAAATTTTAAAATAAGTTTATAGTTTTAGGAATTATTTTAATGTTTGTAATTCCTTTCATATTTGGTAAAATTGTAATTAAGTATTTGAGTCTAAATATGTACCAAAATCCATTAGTTAGGATTTTTATAATTAATGTATGTTTTCATGTTATGAGTTGAAATCATAAAAAGAGCCATTTTTTATAATTGAATCATCAATTAGTAAAATTTCATTATTATCAAAAGTAAAAATTCAAAAATGTCAAAAAAAATTATTGGGTCTATTATAAAAAAAAATCATTTTGTCAAGAGTTAAAAGTCATCAAAAAGAGTTATGTTGAAAAATTCAAAGTTATTTAGGCTTAGAGTCATGGATTCATTTTCACTTGTACGTGAAATCCACATTGTGGGGGGGATTTCCCTCAAAAAATGACCTGCACTTGAGCTTCATAGACACATCACCTAATTAAGCAGAACAATTGGAGGCTAGAGGCTATGTGGAGGATAGAGGTTATTTAGTGACCTCTCATTAGGCACCATTGACAAGGCCACATACTAATTTGGTGGCCATGTGTTTTTTGTTGTGCGATGTGATATTTTAGTTTGGTAAATACATTTATTTTTTAAGTTGTGTGGTGTGAAAATGTTCACATTGTGGAATAGGAACATAAAGCTATGTTTCATTTTCCATTCAGAATTAAATAGACTAAAGTCAAGGAATACTACTAGTGGTAGTGGATTTCTTCTTTGTTGTGTGAGATTGAGTGGCACGATCATTCACAATGACTACAAGTAAGAAGTTGATTTCTTACAGGGTAAAATGTGACATTAAATGTGTATTTTTCATTTCCCTACTTGTTGGAAACATCTCTACTATTTGGAGATAAGGGAGAGTGTGAATATAATGGAACGTGGTCAATAGTTGTATAGGAGGGTAGCTAACTATAGAAATCCTCTAAGTACAAAGATCCTTTGATTGCATTACTTATTTATGGAGATGATCAATTAGTGACACATTTAGTGTGGTTAAATGGCATATATATGGGAAGCATTCAAGTGATCATATGCAACGAGATCCAGACAACAATATTTAGACAGTAGTATGCAGACCTAAAAGTATGTGTTGGCATATGATTCTATTCAAGCCAATTCTTGAAAATGTATGTTTTCCCTATGCTCACATTAAGGGGTGTAGATAAGATTAATAATGTTCACAAGGGGGTGAATGTTAGAATATTTTTCACATTATTAATATTTTGTAAGTAATATTTACCAAGAAGTAAATAGTTAGTGGTAAAAAGTAAATAGTAGGTTGTTGTAACCATATGATTAATACAGTGAGTTAGAATATTATTATGGTCGAGATATATTATTATTTGATATAACAATATATTGTAGTTAGGATTTATTAGTTATAAGAAGTTTCATAGGAGATATTATATGGATTTGGGAATTCCTAAATATAGGATATATGCTCCTATATATTTGTGTGTATTATCTTGAATGTTTATGTAATGAGAGTGGAATAATATTATTTATACATTTTAAATAATTGTATCTATGTACTCAACTTTGTAAATGAATTAAATCTATTATTAGATCTTTCAATATCTATCAGTTAAGAACAAGTCCTAGAATGTTCACAAGAAAACTACCTCCTCTTAACTAAGAAAGATTAGCCATTGTTGGGTCCTAGGGGAGATCAAAATGGGTAATGAAAGGAACTATAATAGTTGGGGGCGGGGGGGTGGGCTACTAGCTGAGTAAGTATGTTTAGGTTTAGACTTCCCTTTGTTAGTCCTATATATCCTATGTTTTGAGATTTGTAATAGCTCAAGGTCACCCTCAACTGAATTTGACCTTGTAACAACTCTTCTATTTCCCAGTTTTAGAAACCTAGAATGTTCTTATCTAAGTAAAACCTACAATATGTTATATACAATCAATATTGAGTATCAAATAATTCTTTATTAGGCCATCCTTCTAGAACCAATCTATTGGCGGCATGTTGTCATATCACACCAACTCTAGGAGGAAAATAGGAGAGCAAAGTCTCAACTAGTGAGGATTTCCCCTTTTCCCTTATGCCTTTTTTTAAATAAAACATAGTAATAAATAACTTCCCCAAGGTCTTTATCTACCAAGTCATGGTAACTTAGATACCTCAATTGGCTAATGTAAGTTGTTCCATACAAGGGGCCCATTTAGAATACACTATGATATTTATGAAATAAATTTTGGTTTATTTTATGCCCATAGTAATTATCTCATTTAGGATTATTAATGAGCTTACTAATAGTTGTAAATTGTCTTTAATCTACTAGTTTTAACACTACATAAAACTATAAGTGAAATGATGAACATACAATCTAGATAAAACTTAAATAAGTAACTATAATTCATACTATTCTAAATATAATCTATTGGATAGATGAAAATAATATCAAAAGAGAGGGAGAGAATATGGATAAATAAAATATGAAATCACTCTCTAATGAGGATGATTCTAGATCTACTGAGTAGACAAATCTCTCAAGAAACCATTCTTTGTTTGGCCAGCATAACACAACCATAAATTAGAGACAATGTAGGATTTTGAGGACTAATTATCTATGTAGAAGAGGGAAATAAATTCACCATATAAATTCATAGGTAATTAATAGAACTCAAAAATATTTCATAAAAAAGATTATTCACTAAACATAAATCTAAGATTCATCAATACTTAGATGAGTTATAAAAAGATCTTGAAAATCTTCATCTCATGTAAAAAGGAAAAAATAAACTAAGAAAGCAAGAATTATAAGAAATGAAAATGACATAGCCCATTCACTCTATCTCTTATTATAAATGGACTAGCCTTCTTTAGGTCCATCAAATGGACTTGTATAGACTATTTAGTCCAAGTCATAAAATTGTCCCACTGACTGGTGGTTGAAAATACTTGATAAGACACACCTATTTTTTCCTAAATTTGAATTGGTCCATTCATAATCCTAATTAAATTAGGATGAAAGCCATGTTAACTAATATTTAAATTTAATTTTGGGTGGTTTACATTGTTGAAGATCACCTTGAGATAGCTAGTTGGCCATACTCTACTTGATGATGACCTTACCTAAAAAAGACAATAATTTATCATTTATACTCTTGCTTGATCGAATGTATACATAAAATCCTCTAGATGACACCACTATATAACTTGCCTAGGATTCTATGTCATTTGGTCCCTTTCAACACTATAAGATAATATAATTCATGACTGAACAAATTTGATTGGACTCAAAATCTAATTTATAGATTTTTTATGGCTTAGATGGGAAAGACAAGTGTCATGTTTAGGATCTAATATTTTTTGTGGAGGTCCACATATCTTCCTTGGGAAACTTACTCCACACATCTAATTTTATCTACTCAATAAAGGCAACATATCCATAATATATTGAGGTTAGGATGATACACGTCAATTTATATTAACTCACAACATCGCTAAGGGTACCTAGGTATTGAATTTTCTTTGGATTAGGGTGAAATGAGATCTTGAAAAGTGGAAATATCTCACTCACTTGAAGTTCTTCAAGTATTCACTTGATGTTGAATGTCCCTATCCCTAAAATCCCAAGATGATGCCAAGTGGAAACATATAAGGGACTCATTTGATAAATCATCCATCTGACTTCATTGATCTACCAAGGACTCAGATGAGTTGGATGCTTCCATGTAGAAGAATGTTATTTACCTAGAAGGTCTACCATCTACTCAATGTGTCCTGATCATGTATAGGGCTCAAGAAAATAGAATTATGCAATTTGGCATCATCCTAGGGATCTAGAGGGTTGCAAGGCAAGCTATTTGTATAAAGTGATCTAGAGAAGTGAAAAATCAAGTTATTTAAAATTTGTAGCTCATCTGATGATCCAAACCTACAAGATAGAAAACTATCCATTAAATTTTGAATAAAGTAGTAGTTAAACCTTAAGTTCCCCAATTCCAACTTAAAATGGCTAAGTAGATAAGTTAAAAAGTAAAGATGAAAAATATTATAAAATTAATGATAAAAAAGTTTTTTTTTCAAAGGCATAATTAGTCCATTTAACATATGAATTATTAAGGCTTAAGATCAAATAATAGATAAACACAATCAATTTTAGGTCATTTAAGGGATGAATTGGACCCACTATCAAATGACTTAAGAAAATTAAAATAATTTGGTTCAAAGGGATGGAATCTTAATTATGTGATGTTCTTGAAGGGCCAAATAATTATCAAATTTAAGAACATCTAATGTTGATATGGATGTCAATGTGTCATCACATTGGTAGTTCATGCCACACAGCATCTATTCACTCATCTAGGACCTAATTTAATTTCCACATGGGTTGATTATTTCTATGATCTTGGTCAAAGCATATATTATCACTTATCCATATATAATTCATTCAATGCCTAATAGGAGACTTGAAAACACATGAACCATCCTAGGGAGTGGGGAAACATGATTGTGCCATGTGACATGATCTCAGGCATCTAGTAGCTCAACAATAAATTGAAGGTAGTTAAAATATGTTTGGGGCCTAGAGAAATGGGATTACCCTCATGATAAAATACACTTATATGGTTTATAGTTAACCTAAGAAATGAATGGGGATTAAGGAAGCAGTGAAGCTATATTGTACCATGCATCCCCATCATGGGCACCAAAAAGATTTGATCAAAATGTCCAAGTCCCAAAGTGGCTCAGTTAGTGAGCGAGTGGTAAATGGTAGCTCCTCAATTACTTGGGGGTTTGCTAGAGAGGAAAGTGATTTTTGGATTACAAAGTGATAATAACCATTAACATTTGAATTTAAACTTTTGACGAAAGAAATAAGGCAAATGATGAATTAAAGTCAAAATTGTAGAATAAAAATAAATGCATAATGTAATAAATTTAATGAATAAACATAGGTATTTAACCAATCTTAAATCTAGATCAATTGGATCCATTTTTATAATGTGACCATGTTTTTAGAATAAAAATTTAAAAACAATTAGTCAAATCAAATCAAATGGACCAAAGAGACCAAATATAGATAAACTTAATAAATAAAATAGTCCTATATTATCAATTCTTAGAGTAAATTTAGTCAAACAATCCATAAAGTGACTAAGTTTTAAAGTTAAGTAATGCAAATAATCAATCAAATAAACTAAAAGTAGATGTTATTAGAATTAATTTCTCAAGGAAAATAATAAAAACCTCCACATTGGTCAAATAATTTGCATAAATTTGATGTAAATGGTCTAGGAATGGAAATTAGAATGAAGTTAAAAACATAACTAGAAATAGACCAAAACTTATAAAATTTAAGCAAATTCAATTAGTTTCACCAATAAAGCCCAATTATAATCCTTTAAGATGAAACAATAAGATAAAAAAACTATGATTCATACTTGGTAAAAAAACAAGGAGAGAATAATCATGAGGATTACAGCCTACCCAAGGACCACTCTCGACTAGATCAACAAATAAAATAGGCCCATACTTGATTAAAACCTAGAAGGTCAGACCCCAAATCAAAAAGAGGTTTTCTGATTTCATGAAGAAATTAGGTCATGTCATATTAGCAACAATATAGGTCATCATTTAGCTAAAATAACTATTCACAAAATCATTCGGGATAGATAATTTTGGCTTTCACTTCATAGGAATATGAATAATTATGTTAGGTAATTTGATCATTACCAAAGGATGGAGAAAC
Organism: Torreya grandis; assembly: GCA_037957365.1. Lineage (NCBI taxonomy): Eukaryota > Viridiplantae > Streptophyta > Pinopsida > Cupressales > Taxaceae > Torreya > Torreya grandis. Next base: position 360,581 of record JARHVA010001815.1, read on the forward strand.
CTACACTGTCTAATGAAATTCTCTTCAAACCTAGTTTTATGATCCTTTGAGAAATGGGGGTTAGATTTCATTGGTCCCATTAATCCACCATCTCAAGGGAAGGATTACATTTTAGTATGTACTTATTATGTTACTAAATGGGTAGAAGTTGAGGCCTATCATTTGATCATGAATAAAAGGTTATTTATTTATTTTACTATAAGATCTTATAATGTTTTGGATTACCAAGAGAAATAATTTCAAGACCAAGGCCCTCAATTGGCATCTAATATGACCAAAACCTTTATAGAACATTAACAAATCATCCATAAGAATTTATCATCTTACCATCCTCAATCCAATTGTCAAATTAAAGTCACCAACAAATAATTAGATAAATCTTGATTAATATAGTAAACATCCATATAAAATAATGGGAAAGCAAACCACCTAAAGTACTTTGGTCCTAAAACACAACATGAAAGGCTACCATACTTTTTGTCCATATGAACTTGTATATGAGAAAAAATACATTACTTTTAATTAAGTTCAAGATGCATACATTAAGAACAAAAATAGAGGCAGGCATGGACTTGATAGAATGAAAAAACAAATAATTTTCCCATTGAATGAATTAGATGAGATGGGACTTGAGAAATAACATTAGAAAAGCATATTTAATATCAAAGGAAGGCATGGCATGACCATCACATCAATGAAAGAAAATTAAAAGAAGGATATTGGGCTTTAATGTTTGATCCACAGTACCAAAATTTCAAAATTAAAATCTGAACAAGATGGTTAGGTCCTTACCAAGTTAAAAATATTTTTGATAATGGATCCATTCAATTTCTAAAAATTTATGTAAATAGTATGACACTTTTGGTAAATGGGCATATATTGAAACTATATAATCAACCTCATAGTAAGGAGGATTCATACAAACTTATTCAATATCAAAATGAATTTGGTTATATGGAATAACATTTTTATTCCATCATAACCAAGAGATGGGATTTTGAGTATAATAAAGGGAGAAGATTGAAAAAAAAAAAATCTTCTTCCAAAATTTAAAAATATATATATATATATATATGAGAGAGAGGGTGAATATTATGAAAACTAGTAAATGATAACTTTTTTAGATGACAAACCAATAAAATTAGTTATCCCAATTGTAAATTACTCTGGATAAACTTATGTTTGATTCTCATCCTAGGGCATGTGGCAAAACTGAAAACAAGGCCAACCATATGTAATTCAAGGAATATATATTTAATTTTTTCTATGATTAGGACTAATTTTTAGTTTAAAAGTGTCATTTAATATCCACTTTTTAAAAATGACTATTCCAAAAAGGAATATGTCAAAAAGGGGGGATCTCCTAAAAAAGATTTTTTTTAAAATGTTTTTCAAAAATTGAGTAAGATGTCATACCTTATAAACATCCTTTCATACATTTAAAATGTCTTTCCAAATATCCAATTCATCATTATAAGGTCATGATATCATCATGATAACATAATTAAAGATATTCATAAAAAAATACGTGTAATGATTATCATGAGAAGGACCAATTTTGGCACTAAGGATGGGTCATAATGGTGAAAAAAAGAAAGAGGGACAACAAAATTGGCATGACAAGGAAATGATAAAATAAATTTGAGTTGCCTCAAGTCTACCACATGCCATAATCATCATTTCTTTTACCTAAAGACATTTTATCTCATAACCAAACCAACTTGAAGATATTTTAAAATCTAGGGATATCAATATAGAATTTCCAAACTTGCACCTTGTTTCATTTCTCAATCGAATTATGTCTCTCCTGCTTGCTAATAACACTCTCACATATTTTTTAAACACTGGTAACTATATTCTCAACTATCTACCAAGAATTTTTTATGAGCCTTGAGTATTCTTGACACATATTATAGATGGGGAAGAAAAATAAATATGTTCCTGAATCAACAAAGCTATTACTAAAAGATGAAGTTGTAGCTAGGGTATTTGAATAATTAGGATGGTTAGAATTTCTCAAAAAAAATAATGGATATGATGAAAAAATAGTAGAATATTTTATCTCAAACCTAAAAAGGGAACATTACAAGGTGAAAGGAACCAATATTTTAGTCATCAACTTTGTCATCAACCAACTATCTAGGATTCTTGAGACATGGATGAAAATATCAAGTAAATCTTCCTATAAATACCTACTTCAGACCTTTCATGAGGAATGGGAACTCATGATTTAATTTATTATTAGTTCACAATGGATCACCAAGGTAATTAAGAGAGAGAGTCATCCATAATATTTAAAAATTGTAGCCTCATCAAGTTTTTTACATGTGATGGATGGTATGTATCATTAGGAGGAGATGACATGAATAATGTGAATCATCTTAGACAATGATGAGAAAAAATTGAGTAGAGGGTAAATATTCCTTAATTATGTATGCTAGAATCTAGGTTATGTCAAACATATATGTTCATAGTGTAACATCTATTAGACACCATGGGTTGATACAATTAATATGATAGAACCATTTCTTGAAGAAGGCAGATGGAGAAGCTAAATGGGAGAAATTATTACAAGACAAGTTGAAGACAAAAATTTATGTAAAAATAAGGCCATTAAATTCTTCCCTTACACCCATATCTTTTTAAAGAGACAAAATTACAAGTAAGGATCCATCTCTAGAACTAATGAGTAAGATGAAGTAGAAGACACATAATTATAAATACACCTTTGAGGAAGCTTTGGATAATACTACTACAAATATACCTTTTATGGAGATATCATATGATGAAGAGAAATATCTAGATATATCTTAGCCTAAGTTCTTGAGGAGTGTAAAAAGGAAAGTACTCCAATTGAGGAGTCACCATCATAAACTCTACTTATAAGAATAAAAATACTTATCCTCTCTTAAGAGGATGATTTTGATAAAACACAATGTGCTACAAATTTTTTTATAAGCCTCAGTTAGGAGAAATATTTTGAAGCTTCAAAATATGTGGTATTAATTACATAATAAGAGGTTATAGAGGAGTTATCCATAGCTATATAGGAGCTTGCATCTATGGCAGGAGAGATTACAGTTGAAGTAGTATAAAATCTCTCTCAACCTCTTCATTTAGGCCAATATTAGATAAAGGAAAATATATGATCATAGAAGAAGAGGAACAACGTTCTAGTAATGATGAGGAATAACAAAAGAAATAATCCGTGGCATTGTCAAGAGTAGAAGTATCCATAAAATAATAACAGGAGGAAATAACATTCCTCAAGTAAAAATTAAAAGATAAAGAAGAAACTATTTTATATTTATAAAAGGATTTAGAAGAAAATAAAACTAATCCTTTAGTAAATATAGTTAAATATCTCAATTGAAAGAATAAACATTAGCACTTATAGACTGAGTATACCATAGTGTAAAGACCCAATTGTATTATTATGGAATCATGGCTACTTGGGAGAGAACTTATCAAACCCTAAGGGAGGTTAGGGTAGAAAATAAAAATTTAAGAGGTGATCTTGATGAAGAAAGGAATCAAAAGGAAAATGTAGAATCCATATTAAAAATAACTTGTAATCTAAGAGAAAAACTTCTTGCTTGTATGATACTTGCCTCTGGCTATGACATCTTCTTATAAGAATAATTTTATAGATGGAAGTTTTATATAATTTCATGTGGGTTGCTTGATGACTTACAAGATGATAAATAATTTATGGATACATATCAGACTAGTACCCCTAAGAAGGAAAATATTTTATGTGAATTCTATTTATGTAAATTTATCTTAGGATACATGTCATATTTTATGATTAATTTATTTTTCGGTGAATCTCAGCTTAATGCTTTTACTTATACATTATTAAATTAGATTACATAAAGGTATAGGACAAAATAATATTTTTGCAATTCAAAACTATTGAGATCTATACAAAGCTTGAATTCCTTAATCCAGATAAGCTAACCAAATCTTTCTGAAATATTTTATATAATTTTAGGATTAGGGTACAATGTCAAATTATCCTAAGGAAATACATTTCTAATTTTGAGGAGTATGCTCAAAACCATTTTAGTATAGCCTTTGTTGTCTTTTATCAAAGGTGTGATGCATTGAGTTTTCCTTTGAATAAAATGGAGGTAATTTATGCCAACAATATGAAATGGTGTTTTAGGAGAGCCAAAGCTATTATAGAACTAATATAATAGTTTTAGAAAATATATGGACAAGAATGGATTCGCATGAGGTATAGGACACCATTGATTCTCAACCCCATGTACTCATGGAAGAATATAGTAGCTCTGGGAGAAAAGCATTTTTAAAGATGGAAGATGTGGGTTAAATCATATAATTGTTATGTCAGACTAACACAACTTCACTAGGATACATATTATGACACTTATGATTTCAATAAGAAAATAGGAGATATTGTGTCTAGCAGGGAACATAGGATACCTTAGCTTGTAAAAGGACTTGCATGAAGTTAAGTGTGGAGAAAATGATGAGCCAATAAAATGGCTCATTATATCCAAGTAATTACCTTATTATTACACTAAAAGTCTTCCTTTTAAGTGGATATAGATGTGCACAATAGAACTTATTACTAATTCAAAGTAGAAAATTAGTAGTTTACCTTAATTATTATATGTAAGTTATTGTTAGTTATTTAAACCACTTTTTCTAATATTTTCTTGGTAAATACACCACTTTTGTATGAACAGGTAATAATAACTTACTATGGTAAAATATAGTGTGTTTTGGTAGTATAAGACTCTTCAAGACCAGTCTAAACTAGCTTTGAATATGCTTCATCTAGATCTGAAGATGCCCATATTGGTTGAAAAGAATTCTAGAAAGTATGGTGAAGAAAACATGAGGATTTCACATTGATGAAAGACATGATTTTTTGATAAGAAGTGGTCTAGTATATTTTTGGGAATAATTCTAACAGTCATATATATACTTCCCAAAAAATTTAGTATCTTTTTTTAGCCATGGTATTTATAGAAATTTATTTTGAGTGATTTTAAGTACTATGTTTTGATCTTCTAAGTTGATAGAGATCATATGAGTATAACTGACAAAGAATTTGCAAATAACAATACATTAGGAATCATGAAAGGAACTAAAACCTACGCTTTCCACCATTTTCCTTTAAACAAGGAAAGGATGTTAAGTTATTGTTTTAGAATAAGAAAATATCTTAGTTAGGATATGACATTTTTAGTTTATTTCTATATCTTTAGATATGTATTGTAAGACATGGTAATATATAAACATGTTTTTTTTATGATATAAGGAGATGAATAAATTATTAAGGATTGAATAGCTTTAGTATCATTATTTTCAACACTATAAGTATTTTCCATTTTAGTAATGAGAACTTGATTTCATGAAGTTTATACAAATGTAAGAGTGTTATAATCCTATTCTGATGGAGAGCAAGGGCCCACTCAAACAAAGAAGTAGGATATATGTTAGTATTTATATGTTTATTTCTTATTATTATGTGTATTAATATCTATCATTTATTCTCTTATGAAAAGTATTGATATTTGTGTTTTACCTATAGGATTGTGTGTGTTTCAAGGAAACTTAATTTCAGAATTTCCCTTTCAAATAATTTTCTTTTCCAAAAAATAGATTAGTTGTGTGTTTTCATTTCATACAATTTACATTTCTATAAAGTATACTAAAAGTGTGTTTTTTTTTTTTTACTTTTATGCAATTCTAATTCCATCAAGAGTGTTTCCCTTCCAAGTACTTTTGATTCAGTAAGTGTGTTTTCTTTCAAAAGTTATAGATTATATTAAATTTAAGAAAGTAAACTAGAACTTAGGAGTAGATGATCATCAAAACAACCCAAACAGATAACTGCTAGTCATAATTTGGCATACCTTACTAATTATTATCATTCAACACCATCTGGATTGACATGAAATATTTATCTAAATATAGAGGACACAATTACCCTCATCAATTATTGAATTTTTTATTATTTTCCTTCATAATTTTGACATCCATCATATTTGGAATGATAATAAAAACCCATGTCCTTACAAGAAACATCTACTTCTTTTATAGAGATCAATTGGGTATCCCACCCAAACTTTGAAGTTTATTTTCTTGCCTTGTCCATGTGTGGTGCTTTGTATATGTAATCAAAACTTGTAATTGATATTCTTATGCACCACTACACCCAACAATATACAATTATTTCACTTTTGGTATTATAATATTTAACATTAATGCTTCAATAATGTAGTCAAGCCTTCCCATACCTCTAAAGGAAGAGAAATCAATAGAAGGTATATCACTTTCAAATTAATAAGAATATTTGAAATAGATCCACTACATTTTCATCTATATAATTAGTTTCATAAGGCATAAATTATACACATGTATTGACTAGCATTTGTGCAAGGCTTTTCAACAACATAAGTCCAAAATTTTCTATTGAAGATATATGATTCTAATTGATGACATGGAATAACTTCCTCTAATAAAGGATACTCAAATGTGTGGGGTAACATCATAAGGTTTGACCCTTTTTCAAGGCTATATAACATTGTTATCACATTTCACACAATTTTCGATCAATAAAGTTCTAATCCATGCTAAGTAGATTTTTAAAATCACTTAATGAATATTTAAAATTTTGAACAAAAAATTGAAGATTGGAATTTGCTAATGTCTCAAGCATATACATATTTACCTTAAAAAAAAATCATTTCATTCTTCAAAACATTTATATGCATCTAAATTTTTTTCTAAAAAGCATAATAAAGAGATGATGAAATCATTAAACAAGTCAATTACAAATAGTAATTCAGAGCATACCAAAAATGAAAATTTTGGAGATCCTAGTGATGATCAATTGGAGTAAAAAATTCTTTTGTAAAAGATATTTAATAAGTTATGCTTACTTTTAATGATGCTAATGAAAAAGTTATCTTGTTATTTATAAAATTGTCACAAATCTGCCTAATTTACAAATGTTTGTGGTTGTCCAATTGAAAAATTTATCTTGTTATTTATAAAATTGGCACAAATCTACCTAATTTACAAATGTTTGTGGTTGTCCAATTGAAAAAATATACAAGTCCAACATGGGCTATGAATAATCTTGAGTGTGTTCTGATTCTACTTGTTACTCATGGCAATCATAAAAATGTTCAATAAAAATGTCTTGGGATCTAACAATATAAGTTATAGGTTCTGGCATTACAAAAAGCAAAAATTGACATTGGGAATGTTAAATGTCAAGACACCGTTCATTGCAAGATATTCACATATTTTATCATTTCTCTTTTAATCAATGTGCAAAACTAAAAGATGCATGCATAAATTTAGTTTATAAAAAAAGAGTAGAAAATTTTACAAATTCCATGACAAAATTCCCTATTCCTTGATTATATCACTTTTTAATTGTATTGTACTCTTATTTATTTCTCTATTTTTATTTATGCACACCTTATACCTCTAATTTAAAATTTCACTTTATTTACATATATCACTTTTTAATTGCACCTCCTTAATACAATTACTAATATAAAATAACAAAATTTCCTTAAACAATCAAAAATTTTGCAAGATAACTTGCATTAATTAACCACTACCTAGCTCTCATTATTATTATTTTCACAATTTTATAAAATCATCAAATAAATTATGAAGATTAGATAATTCACTTTAAACTTTAAAATAATCCTCTTTATACTATATAATAGTTGACTTTACTTAAAAATAATGAACTTTTCCACTACAAAGTATCATGTACTAGACATGGACTAATAAGTCCCAAGCCTCATAGCTCATCAAGAATCATGAAAGGAATTTAATCTAACGTTATCCGCTCTGTTCCCTTCAAACATGGAAAGGATGTTGTTATATTATTATTTTGTAATAAGAAAAGATATTAGTTAGGATATGATCTTGTTAGTTTTTTCTCTATCTTAAGACATTTATTGTAAGATGCAGTAATATATTAACATATCTTTTTGATGATATAAGGAGTTGAGCATAGTATTAAGGATTAATTAGATTGAGTATCACTATTTTCAACACTAGAAGCATTTTACATACATAATGAGAACTTGATTTCATGAAGTTTATACAATTCTAAGTGTGTTATAATAATATTCTGAGGGAGAGGAAGGGCCCACTCAACCAAAGAAGTAGTATCTATTTTGGTATTTATATGTTTTTTTCTTATTGTTATGTGTATCAAAGTACGTCATTTATTCTATTATGTAAATTATTGTGATCTGTGTTTCACTTGTAGGATTATGTATTAATGTGTGTGTTTCAAGGAATCTTACTTTCAACATTTCCATTTCAAAGCATTTCTTTGTCAAATAATTAGATTAGCTATCATTTTCATTTCAATCAATTTACATTTCTGTAAAGTAAACTAAAAGTGTGTTTTTTTTTCATTCAATTTCAATTCTAGTAAGGGTAAGTGCACAAAGTTGGGGGACAAAAAGTGGCCTACCCATGGACATGATTTTCATGAAATTTCATAAATCTAAACTTTTGTATATAATCTAAGATATCTATAGTCCAAATTTGAAGATAATGTAAGAACATGAAATGTAATGTTTCAAGTGTAGTTTCCAAAAAAATATTTAAAAAAAAAATGGTTAAGTATAACTAGGTCAAAAATATAAAATTTGAAGAGGAACTCCTATTTTTTTAAGAAAACAAAGTAGATAGATGGTCATGTGGTACACCATTTTTTTAGTAGTGTTTAATATTATTTGAAACCCTTTGGGGAAAATTTAGATAAGATATTCTAGTTTGTGACCTATATTTTTTTAGATTTTTTCAACAAATAATTTTTTTTTATGATTTTTTTAAGTAAATAGATCCTAAAAACTGATTAAAAAATGGATAGCCATCCGTGTGACATGCCTAACTACCTCAAAAAAAAAACCAAAAATCAAGTTTTTTTAATGTGTGTAGAATTAGCCTTAGTTTATGACCATATAATTTATTTTTCACTTGGATCAATGAAAGACAAATTATATGAACATATATAGGCATGTATGTTTGTGGCATGTAGTGGCCTAAAAAAGTTATATTTAGACATCAACATAGTTTCAAACCTCAAATTAGTCTAAAAATTATAAAAATCATATTTTTGGATAGAGGAAAACATTATCATCATGATGGTATTAAATTTTTTAATTTTGACATTGAAATTGTTTGTGTATTTGGTGATCAAATTTAAATATTGTTGTTTTTTAACATAAGTCTTAGACTCGGCTATAGATTGACATGTTCAAACCTTAGGTTTAGGAATCCAAGCCATTCTCAAGCCAAAAGGTATGGGATTTGAATTTGAATTCAAATAAAATGATTATGTTAATATTGTGATCGAATTATTAACATGATCACATTAATTAATAACATGAGCATGTAAATAATGAGATTGCACTATATTCACAACACACAAAAACCTGAATTTGCATTTTGACATACTAAAGGAGCCATTAGACCTAGTAGTATTAAGAACAAAGTTTAGTTGAGTAATATTATTATTTAGGACCAATTTTTTTTTAAATATTTGATCAAATTGAATGATAATTGGATATTTATCCTATGATTCAATTTATTTTTCATTTGACATGAGTCTAATCTTCCTTAAAATATAGATGGTCCTAGTTCATCCTATAGAGGATCAAGAAGTTGAAAGTTGGTTTTTGGTGATTCACTAATCCAAATCACTCATAATTTAGTATATTTAATTTAAATTTGTTTTCTTACATGATTAAATAAATTATATTATCCAAAAATCAACTAGAGTATAAGGATCCTTTGATTGAGTACTAACAGACCTAGAGTATTAGGTCCGAAAGAGAGTTCAGTGTTATTATAAATGTTTAAGGATTAGTTATTTGAAATTTGATATTTGAAAAGGAATTTATAGTATTCACAAGATTAAAATTATGTTTTGTAACAATAACAAATAAATCAAAGGTCATTGTATTTTGTGTCAAAAGTGTATACAATCCTAAAAGAGGAAAAATTTAGTTAAACAAGACTGCATTAGATTTTGTGGATAATTGGTCATTGTTGAAACTTTTAAAAAAAAATTATAAACTTTGTATTATTTTTTAAGTGTATAATAATATTATTTGAGTTAGTAAGTGAATTTATATACGGATCTATTTTCAAGGTATATCAATGCATTAGTACCTTATTTTACATATAAGAAGTTATTTTTTTATCAAGTTTAGAGATGTCACAAACATACATGCCTTATGATATAACTAATTTTATCATGAGATGTTATAAAATGAATTTTTTAAACCTATGTCAAAAACTTAGCCTTTGGAGTACCAATCTATTTTGGCATCTGAAGTAAATTGGGGTTATTTTTAGCCCCTTCAACCTAATTACATGAATATAAAATGTGATTTGGGGGTTGATAAACTCCAATTTAATTATCTCAGTTGAATAAAATAAAGATATTTTATTTATATACAAGTTTTAAATGTATATAATGTGGTTTTGAGCTCAATAAACTTGAAGTCATCATCTAATGAATGCAAATGTCGATTAGTTCAATTATCAAGGTAATTAGGGTCAAAATAACCCACATGAACATATTTTAAATTGTATATTATATGTGATTTGGATTGAAATTATCCATAATTTCATGCCATATATAATTAACCAAAGATTTGATTCATTTAATATAGGAGGCATTTACAGTGAATTTGAATCCCTTAAAGAGCAAGATATGATTTGGGGAAAAATTAAAAGTTTGATTCTATCATGAATTGATCCAATTATTCAAATTATATAATGAGTGGCATTATTTGGGAAAATTTGAGACCCTAAACCAAATTTATGGCTCAATAAATTGTATAACATGTATGGCTTAACTGACCCTACATTAGTTAGAAATGCAAACATGTTTAGGTAATTGTTACAAATAGGTAAACAAACAACTCATATTTTCTTCAATTACCTTAGTTATTGGACCCTATATCTAATATCTTAAAACCTAAACCATGTAACATTTAACTTAAACCCTAAACCTTATACTATTTACCTTAAACCCTATGCCATAAGCCCTGAACCCCAAACCCTTTAAATTTTAGACCCTAAACCAATAAATTTAGCCCAAATTAACATCCATTATATATATAAATAATTAGGTTCACATGGATGAACTTGGTCTAAATCATATCACTCAATACCAAAATTGACTTAATTGGCTCAATATATGATAATGCAAGGGCTAATTGAGCCCAAAATCACATTCTTTAATCATAGACCTAGGTTTAAGGAGCTCAAATTTTCCCCAAATCACCATCATGGTTGTACATTAAATAAATTAAAACCTATACCCTAATCACTAATTCTTAAAGTCTAAACAATAAATATAAACTCTTTAAACATTGAACCAATCATTTTAGCCTAAATTAACATCATTTAGACTAAGAATTAAGTTCACAAGGCTTAGTTTGGCCTAAATCACACAACTAATTACCCCATTTGACTAATTCACTCAATTTGCATGATGACATGAGGTATAATGACAACCCAAAAACATATTCTATTGTCACAAATGGGTCAAAGTGATTCAAATTGTCCTTAAATGTCTTTGTGATTGACCCTATGTACCCTAAACCATATATACATTAAAACCTAAACCATACACCATAAACCCTAAACACTATACCCTAAATTTTAAACCATAAAATTTACCTATTTACCAATTGATTTAGTCCCAATTAACATCCTTTGTAGTAAGAATTAGGTTCACATGGCATAGAGCAATTATATATTATATACAAGTCCGTAAATGAAAATCTTATGCCCTAATCCCTAAAACATAAATCATAAGCCTTGTGCCCTAATACCCAATACAAGCCTTACAATATAACTAATTTTATCATGAGATGTCATAGAATGCACATTTAAAACCTATCACCAAAAATTAGCCTTTAGAGTACCAATATAGTTGTGCGTTTGAAGTGAAATGGGGCTATTTAAAGCCCCTTCAACCTAACTTCATGACTATAAAATCTGATTTGGAGGTTGATCAGATCTAATTTCATTATCTCAATTGAAGCAAAGAAACTTTATTTACTTATATGCAATTTATACATGTATAGAATGTGGTTTTGTGCTTAATAAACTTGAAATCATCAACAAATGAATGAAAATGATGATAAATTAATTTGTGGAGGTAATTATGATCAAAATGAGCCACATGAACCTATTTTAAACTATATATGATGTGATTTGGCTTGAAATTAACCCTATTGTCATGTCATATATAATTAATAAAAAAATTGGATTCATTTAATCGAGGAGGCCTGTGAGGCCAATGTGAATCCCTTCAAGAGAAAGATATGATTTGGGGAAAAATCAAAAGATTGATTCTATCATGAATTGATCCAATTACTAAATTTGTGAAATTAGAGGCATGATTTGTTTAAAATGGAGCTCCTAAACCAAGTTTATGGCTCAATCGATTGTATAACATGTATGAATCATGTATATGGCTTAACTGACCCTAATTTTATCAGAAATGCAAACATGAAGGTAATTATCATAAATAGGTTAACAAGCAACTCAAATTTTCTTCAATTACCTTAGTGATTGGACCCTATATCCAATATCTTAAACCTTAAACCCTATACCATTTAAATTTAGCCCTAAACCCTATATCATTTACCTTAAACCCTAAGCCTTAAGCCCTAAGCCCTAAACCCTTTAAATTATAGACCCTAAAACCTAAACCAATAAATATATCCCTAATTAAAATCCTTTATATATATTAAGAATTAGGTTCATAAGGATAAACTTGGTCAAAATCGCATCACCTGTTAAACCATAATTGACTTAATTGGCTCAATATGTGATGATGTGGGGGCTAATTGATCTCAAATTCACAATATCTACTCACATATATAGGTTAAGGGAGCTTAAATTTTCCCCAATTAACTTCATTATTATAACTTATATACCCTAAAACCTATACCCTAATCCCTAATCCTTAAAGTTCTTAATACCTAAACTCTAAACCATAAATATAAACTCTTTAAACCCTGAACCAATCATTTTATCCCAAATTAACATCATTTAGACTAATAATTAAGTTCATAGCGATCAATTTGGCCAAAATCACATGACTGATTTCCCCATGTGACTAATTCACTCATTCTATGTGATGACATGGGGTATAATGATAACCTAGAATACATTATATAGTCACAAATGGGTCCAAGTGATCCAAATTATCCTCAATTATCTTTGCGATTGACCTTATGTACCCTACACCATATATAAATTAAAACCTAAGCCCTAAACCATAAACTCTAAACACTATACCCTAAATTATAAACCATAAGCTTTCCCTATTTACCAATTAATTTAGTCCCAATTAATATCCTTTTTTGTAATAATTATGTCTACATTACATATAGCAATTAGACATTATATATGGTCCTTAAACCTAAACCCTATGACATAATCCCTAATACCTAAAAAATAAATTATAAGCCCTATGCCCTAATGCCCACTATATGTTGCAAACATACATACCTTATGATATAACTTATTTTATAATGAGATGTCATAAAAAATGCATTTTTTAAACCTATGGGAAGAACTTAGCCTTTGGAGTATTAATCTCGCTATGCATCTAAAGTAAATTGTGTCTATTTCAAGTCCCTTCAACCTAATTACATAACTAGAAAATGTGATTTAGAGGTTGATCAGATCTAATTTCATTAGTTTGATTGAACCAAATAAACATTATTTAATTATGTGTAAGTTCTACATGTATAGAATGTGGTTTTGAGCTCAATAAACATGAAACCATTAGTGAATGAATGCAAATGTCAATCAATTAAATTATGGAGGTAATTAGGTTCACAATGAGCCATATGAACCTATTTTATATTATATATGATGTGATTTGGCTTAAAATTAACCCCAATATCATGTCATATATAATTAACCAAAGAGTTGATTCATTTAATTGAGGAGGCATTTGAGTATATTTTGAACCCCTTCAAGAGCAAGATATGAATTGAGGTAAAATCAAAAGATCGATTTCATCATGAATTTATCTAATTAGTCAATTTGTGTAATTAGGGGTGTGATTTTGGTAAAATTGAGCCCTTAAATGAAGTTTATGGCTCACTCGATTATATAACATTTATGAATCATATACATGGCTTAAATAGACCTACTTTTATTAGAAATGCAAACATGAAGGTGATTATCATAAATAGGTGAACAAGTAGCCCAAATATTCTTCAATTACTTTAGTGATTTCACCCTATATCCAATATCTTAAACCTTAAACCCTGTACCATTTAACTTTAACCCTAAACCATGTACCATTTACCTTAAATCCTAAGCCGTAATTGCTAAACCCCAAACCCTTTAAATTATAGACCCTAAACCCTAAACCAATAAATATAGACCCAATTAACATATTTTATATATAGTAGGAATTAGGTTCATAAGAATGAACTTGGTTAAAATTGCATCACTCATTAAACCAAAATTGACTTAATTGGCTCAACATGTGATGATGTGGGGGTTAATTAAGCTCAAAATCATGTTCTTTACTCACAGATGTAGGTTCAAGGAGCTCAAATTTCCCCCAATTACCTTGATTATTATACCTTATATACCCTGAAACCTATACCCTTTTCCCTATTCATTAAAGTTCCTAATACCTAGACTCTAAACCATAAATATAAACTCTTTAAACCCTTAACCAATAATTTTAGCCTAGATTAACATCATTTAGATCTTATAATTAAGTTCATAGGGCTCAATTTGGCCTAAATCAAACAAATGATTGCCCCATTTGACTAATTCACTCATTCTACATGATGACATGGGGTATAATGACAACCTGAAAACATAATCTATAATCACAAATGGGTCTAAATGATTCATATTGTCCTCAATTATCTTTCTAATTGACCATGTTTACCCTAAACCATATATACATTAAAACCTAAGCCCTAAATCATAAACCCTAAACACTATACCCTATATTATAAACCATAAGATTTCCCTATTTACCAATCAATTTAGTCATAATTAACATCCTTTTGGAAAGAATTATGTTCACATGGCATAAATTGATTAGACATTATATACAAGTCCTCAAACCTAAACCATATGACCTAATCCCTAATCTCTAAAACATAAATTATAAGACCTATGACCTAATGCCCACTACATGCTGCAAACATGAGATAACTAATTTTATCATGAGATGTCATAAAATACATTTTTTAAACCTATGGCCAAAACTTATCCTTTGGAGTATCAATCTAGTTGTGCATCTAAAGTAAATTGGGTCTATTTCAAGCCCCTTCAACCTAATTACATGACTATAAAATGTGATTTGGGGGTTGATCAGCTCTAATCTGCCCCAATCACCATCATGATTGTACCTTATATACCCTAAAACCTATAAACCAAGCCTAATCCTTAAATTTCCTACTCCATAAAATCTAAATCATAAATATAAACACTTTAAACCCTAAACCAATCATTTTAGAAAAAATTAACATGATTTACACTAATAATTATCTTTGCAATTGACCCTGTGTACATTAAACGTAAGACCTAAACATTATACCCTAAATTCTAAACCAAAACCTTTCCCTATTTACAAATTGATTTAGTCCCAATTAACATCCTTTGTAGTAAAAATTAGGTTCACACATGGCATAGAGAGATTAGACTTTATATACACCATTAAACCTAACCCTACATGCTTTAATCCCTAGACCTTAAACAACTAAAACATAAATTATAATCCATAATCCATAATCCCTAATATATATTAATTATAATGTGATCATGTTATTATTAATATAGATAACACTCAGTTCTTAATCCAATTTTTAACACCAATTGAGTATTAAGAATAAGCGATTGTGTTATTACATAATGTGATTGTGTTATTCTTAATATATTCTTTTCAATATGTATATTAAAGCAGAACCTAGTATAACAAATAACATTATTGCCTTATGTAATAATGAAATCATATTATATAACATGATTTCATTATTATTATAGATTAAGGTCACTTTTTAACATCTATTTTTAACCCAAATTGATAATTTTATCCCCACAAACATTCTTTTTATACTTCTGTGGGACCTAAAGTATATATGTATTTGACCCTACCTTTGAAAAGTTATCAATTGTCCTTGATGGGTGAAGGATCACATTCGAGGAAGAGGAAGATATTGAAGAATAAAATATCAGAGGAATTATAATATTTGAGAGAGAAAATCAAGATACAAATGTAAACACTTCATGGTAGAGAAGTTAAGAACCCTAATCTTGATGAACTAAATGCCATAAATAATGAGCCCATAGACAATAATGAATTAATCAATAATGAAATTGACTATAATGAATTGAATAATGATTAAATTTAAAATAATTAAATGAATAATAAATAAATTGACAATAATGAATTAGATAATGTTGGAATTCTACATTCAAAGTTCCAAGTTTTTGATTTTGTTGATGATGAGTCTATGTATGATGTTTCATCCACCATGAATGAAGAAAATTTGATGGAAATAAATAATTATGAAATTAACCATCAAAAAAATTCATGGAAACATATAATTAAGAAATAAACAATGAATAAAAAGTCATCCCACCTCTAAACAATGAAAGTAATAATGATTTTGAAACACCCTCTCATCAAATTCCAGCATTAACAACACCTCCAAGAATTGTGCATAGAAAAGACAAGTATGTAATTGAAGTCAATGAAAATATTTTAGAACTAATGCATAAATAAATGTCTAATCACCATTAAATGAGACTATCTCAACAAATTTTGGATACTTTCTTTCATAATTTGGATTATGGTAGTCAAGGATGTCAATTATTTGTTTCATTGATAAAATTGATTAAGATGAGACCTATAATATACATATTAGGACTAAGAACATTTAACATGGATGAGGAAAACAATGAAATTGTTAAAAATATACATGATGCATATCATATCATAGGCCCAAAATCACACCCCCAATATTGTAATGTTTCCTAGCATATACTTATAACTTGTGCAATAAGTGACCAAATAAGGAAAAAATGAATGGTTTAAAAAACAAGCCAAACACTTAATATAAACATAAAAACATTAATGAAAGAAATTTAAAGACGTGAAATACTTAATGAACTAATACTGGTGATATTTGGGTATTATATAGTAGACTTCCATGAAAGGATAAGTCTATAACCAATACTCTCAAAGAGTAACTTGCTCAATTTTGGAAAGATAGTACAAGAATTTTGCCCAATGCAAGAGATGTAGTGAAAATAAGAGTTGGTTCTTGTGACCATGAACCACATCCAAAACATTTATTGGATATGACTCAAACACAATTATACTCTAAATTTTTGAAAAAACATCCATAAATTTCTATTTTAAAAGATATTTTGAGATGGCCAAACCTTTTTATGTAAAAATAAATCACACACGCACCACTTATTCTTGTAGGCAACATGTTGAATTTTTAATGCACTATGATGTTTTTTGACATATTAGTTATATTTCGCATACTAACAATATTTTTCAAGAGTGTGGTATTGAATTACCACCAAAATTAGCTAGAGAATTTATTCTAACTATATTTTACAAAAGACCAGATTAACAATTATTTTACAATAAATCATGTTTAAATGGAAATTATAATATTTGTGGTGGATTGCCAAAATTAAAAAAATTATATCCATGAGGAGATTACAAGTGCAATTGGATATGAATTATTTGGTTTAATAAAATATAAATTAGTGACTTATCAAGTAAAATATGACAAAGAATTTAAAAGGTGTGAGCTTGTTACAAAAAAGATACCTATTTTTGAATTTTTGGTCAAATTTAGGGAGAAGATTGTTTGTGAGTATGCAAGGCACACACACAGGGATAGATAGTTGGATGAACATTTCAATATAAGAAATGATACATTCACACTTGGTTTATTTGTTTTAGTAGTAGACTTTTATAAAAATTAGACATTCAAACCCCAAATGGAAGTTCAATCGTAGGATTAAAAATCATCATAAGTTACCATATTTATGCATATACAATTCATGCATGCACCTAATAGTATAGAGAAATAATAAAAAAATTAAGGGAGTACCATTTCTATATTAGTGATGACTGATCACATTATTCAAAGAATAATATGAATAGTTGAGTTAGAGGAACATTACTTTAAATCAACATTACATTTGGTAACACAATTTTACATCACAATTAAAAAATGCACAGATGTTTTATTGGTTGAGTAGGATGCATGTCACCTTTGGTGTAGAACATATTTAGAGTTTAACCAAGGTTGGCCATGGAAAAGGGGAGAATTATGGTGCTAGATCATGTGTAAAAATAGCTATTGTAAGGGAGGAGTTAAAATTTGAAGAGTGTATTCATTTAATAAATGCAAAAAATGTGGTTGAATGTTGTAATGAGAACATGTGTCATGATGCTCAACAAAATTATACTGTTCATAGACATTTTTGCTTAATGGATGAATAACACTTGTCAAAGTATGAGTATTTTATGACTCTAATGGGTTCAAGCGACCTCCATTCATTTCCTATCTCAAATGTAAGTTCTTGGACTGTTCATAAGAGACACTTGGCATGTTTCTATTCTGCATGCATGGAATCTATTTAGAATGAGTATGAGTCAAAATAGTGGATGGATGATTGGAGTTCCAAAATTGTAATTCCAATCAACACATATTAGGTTCCAACAACATTTTAACTTACAAATACAACATCATCAGATGACTTTGACCATGTATATGATCTAGTATAACCAAGTAAAATATTTTTCATTATGTACAATTTATTCTCATTATATATCTTCATATTATTGATAAAAATGGTTTATTATGGTATAGGGCATGTTTTTACAGTTATTGAAAATGAGAATAATGAAGAGGGCACTAATTACTACTTGTGTTGATGTGTAGAGAGAAAGAAAAAATTGACTTCCCCAATTATAGATGGAGAAAACAATGACTATCCCCTTGGGTCAATGGTAGTAATTGAAACTTGGATTCAATGATATCCTATAAAATATTTAGATCAATGGTTGTTTGAAGAGTTTAATACACATAGGAAGATTCTGCACCATTAAAATTTGATTCTTGTAATGAATATGCAATTACAAAAATATCATGTGAGGCCATTAAACAAGAAACTATTGAAATTTCAAGAGTCAGACTATGAATCTATTCTTGATAATATGAAGGTTAGAGAAGATCATAGTGGTTCATTGGATTGAAATACATAGGTATGTTGAATTTTTAAATTTATATGTAATCAATTTTACCAAATGTTTTTTATTTTCTAGGTAGTACATATGAATTTCATTTTTAATTACTTACTAACAATTTTTTGTAGGTTAGTGGTGCTAGATAAACTTCCACCTTCACATGGTTAGTAGTGTTAGTAGATAATTATATATTATTGAATATAGGATAAGATTATGTTGGATGTGATATAATATCAGGTTAGATGTGATAGAAGCTTAGTAAATGACTTACAAGTTTCATTTTACATGTGTTTGAACTTAGGATAAAAATTGCATTTTTGTTATATTGGGAAGGGCGTTCTTGAGGCCTGAATGGGTGGTGGGTTTATCAATTGGGCCTAATGGGAGGCCAAGAAAATAATTTTAGACATTATTTCCCACCCAAAAATGTGTTTTAAGTTCCATTTTTTGGTTATAAAGTATCGAAACTAGAGTTATATAACAAGAACTTAAACTTTGACAACATTTGTTGTCAGTGTTTTTGTGATCTAGAACGGTTGTGAAAATGCACTTCTAGGTGGATTTGAAAATAATGGTAGTATGATAACATGTAATTTTCATATTTGGATGTTATATAAGTGATACACTCTCATGTGGAGGTCTCAGAGGTAGAAATGGTAGTTGGAGCTCAAAAGTTGCTTGTTTAATGCCAAAAAGTTACATTTTTAGACCTCTCACTGCAACTTGTTCAATAGAATGATCTCAAAGGTTAAACCTAAATTATTTGGGTTCAATTTAAATGGATTGAATATATAGGGTATGGATCTAAAAATTAATGTAAATTACTTACAAGTTTCATTCTATGCATGGTTTGTCTCAGGCTAAAAATTTTCATTTTTCTTGTATTGGGAAGGGCATTCCTGAGGTTGAAATGGGTTGTGGGTTTGTCAATCAGGAATAATGTGAGGAAAATAACATATTAATAGACATTATCCACCCAAATATATGTGTTTTTAGTGTCAATTTTTAGTCAGAAAGCATCAAAACTAGAGTTGTGCAACCACAACTTAAACTTTGACAATATTTGTTGTAAGTTTTTTCGTGCTCTAAAAGGGTAGTGAAAATGCACTTCTAGATGTATTCAAATATTATGGTAGTTTTATAAAATGTAATTTTTGTATTTGGATGTGATATAAGTGATATATTCTCAAGTGGAGGTCCCAAAGGCAGAAAAGGCAATTGGAGCTCAAGAAGTTGCTTGTTTAATGCCAAAAAGTTGCATTTTTGGACCCATCACTTCAACTTGTAAAATGAATTGATCCCAAAGGTTCCACTTGATTTATGTGGGTTTATACTAGAAGGATTTAATAGGAATGAGAAATATTTGATGGTTCATGGAAATGACTTACAAGTTTTATTTTCAGCATGTTTAAACTTAGGATAAAAAGTTGCATTTTTTTATATTGGGAAGGGCATTCTTGAGTCCAAAATGGGTGGTGGGTTTGTAAATATGGCATTATGGGAGGCCATTAATATGTTATTATGCATTATCCTCCCCTTTGGACATGTTTTAAATTTCAATTTTTTGTTAGAAAGCATCAGAACAATAGTTCTATTGAACTCTTGGCCTGTAGAACATGTTTAAACTTGGGTAAGATGTGTTTTTGGTTGATCTAAGTTATATAAACTTGGGTAATGGTTAAAAAATTTTAAAATTGATAAAATAATACTATAAATATAAATTTTAAGGTTTAAAATCTCTAGTTTGAGAAATTGACATATTGGAGCAACAACTAGGTCTAGAGACCTAGAAACTTAAAAAGATAGAATTTGAGAATGAGAGCTCAATCTCTTAGATACATATAGTTGGTTAATTTATTGTAATTTTTGACACATACATAAGTCATTTAGTATTCCTAAAACTTATCCAAAGTGTCATAATGAATATTATTCAAAATAAGGAGAGTATATCTAAGAGATTGGTGACTAGTTAAGAGAAGACCTAATGAGTAATTGACTAGTTTAAAAGAATAGTGTTTGAGAGTGGATTTTGAATAAAATTAAGAATAAGAGTGGATAATTGAGGTTATAATTATTAATTTTCTTATATCATATGAATAGGACTTTCATAGCCTTCTTAAACATAGAAGAGAAAGTTGTGCATTATGTGGTATTAGGGGATGATAAAGGGTTTTAACCAAAGATGGATCATTGTCTCATGAGAGAATATTAAATTTCAAGTCATTAAAGCTACCATTTGTTAGAATAAATACATTATATTCAAGGTTAGGTATAATTTCATCTTGCAAGTTTAACAAAGATAAAGCTGTAAAGATGAAAAATTAGACCATGTACATGGTCACCAAAAGGAGTTAAGTGTAGAAGAGGGGTTGATAGAGATTACTCGAAAGGTGAGGGAAAATATAAAAGAACAAGAATCATAGAATGCATAAAATAAGTAGGCCTAGTTTCAAGAGAAGATAGTTAAAAATGCATTAGATCCAGGTGAAGGTGATAGATCAGATTACTTAAATGTATAGTTATTTGAGTGAGAAATTTACAAGGATTTATGAATGATTTTATGTATTTTCATTATAAAAGTTTGAACATGATTGGGTATGGGTTTTAAGTGTAATAAAATTATGCTAATGATTAATTGAAAAGTTATAAATGGGTGATGACAAATTCAAAATAGATAAGAGTGTCATTAGTCATTTCCATTACACACAATGAAATAAAAACATTAATTTAAAAAATATGGGAGATCCAAGATTTATAGAATTGAAAATTAAAAAAATTAATTTTCATTTGTGTACAACATTAAATTGAGATCTGATAGATAATATTTTGGAATATGAAATCAACACAATACAGTAACACACTGAAAAAAAATTGAATATAAATTAGATAGATTTCCATGATAGACATACAATATAGGAACATGTGTGAAATTTAAATAATATAGAGATTATCATGACAAGCGTAAAAAAATTACATCTACCAACATAGTATCTAATGTTGGGTGAATGCCATATATGCATATACAATGCCAAAAATGCATAAATTGCCATATATGCATATAAAAAATCACATCTCATGTAAGACATCCTATTCATCAAATAGCCTCCCTCTCTTTGCCTTCCTTGAAGAAGAATCTCCCTAGGATGACCTGATAGTATATGGAAACCCCTCTAATGCCTTGGATTGCTCTAAATTTTTACTGTGGGTCCTATGCTCATAGCTCGCTTGCAACCAAACTTGTTAAAATATAAGTATTATTAAAAAATTAACATAAAATACATTCAACCAATTTTTAATAAATTAATTTTAAAATATAATAGAAAATAATTTAAACATGCATTTATTGCAAGCTCATGGTCCTGCTCAATCTATTTTTGATTCTTAAACAAGTTAATGGTAGGCTCAATTGTTCGAATAAACATCTAAAATATGGGAGAAACATGATAAGTTACTCTACTAAGCATTTGAATAGGACTATCAGATATCATAGGATAACCCTAAAAACATAATAAATTCACAAAAATTATATTTTCCCCAAATATGAAGTAAAATTATTTAAAAAAGTCTATTTTTACAATTAGAAATTACAAGTTAATATATACCTCTGTCAGCACCTGTGCAGATGGCATTGCAACAATAATGCCTATGTCTTGGCTCAAAAAGAGGGAGGAGTGTCTACTGGATCCATCAAATATTCATGTAAATAAGGTCTTGCTTAATTTTATATAAAGTATCAAAGATATCTATGTCAAGTTTTTCTCAATGTAAACCAAGATATATATGGCAACTTATTTCAACCCGCATATCATGAAAAGATAATTGAAACCAAGAATCATAGAAGTGTTATTGATATATAATATGTAATGGACAATAATAACAATTAGTTTTCATGTTGGAGGTAATATATAAATTGTAATACATGTAGGAAGTGTGAATGGAAGAGTAGGATGTGGAAAGAATAGTAGCACTTTGACAAGGCAAAGTAAGAGAGAGAAAAGGAATAAAAGACATATAAAGAACTTTATCCTTACTTGTAAAGATACTTTGGATAGATTAAAATGTAAATAACTGTCTAAAATTTTATGATCAATCCTACAGTGTTCATATCTCTAGTCAGAGAAGATTCAAGTCAATCTTTATATTTTCAAAGTGGTGAAACCCAAGTTTCAATACTCTATCTTTACGCACAATAAAAAATAGGTGATCATAGTCAGTTTAAAGTATCATTATAAATGATTGAAATATGAGTAAGGGATAGATGATATCTATGAAATTAATTTAAACACATTGAAATCCTCAATACTATTGAGAAAATGCAAAATACATAGGAAGACTATATATAGCCCAATTAGTAACAATTCTAAGTTTGCATAGTCATAAAGAAAAATGATATAGAGTTATTAGAAATAGATTTGAGGATTTAATATATTATGAATGTTGTTATATATTATTTTTCCATGTGTGTTATTATTTGAATTTATCTCAAATGAAGGTAAAAGGTCTTAAGGGTTTATTATGTCTTATTTGTTGACATAGTCATGTTGGAGGGGTACAAAAATTCTATAAAACTACATGTTTGGAGTGATTTAGTATAGATAAAGTAAAAGTAATAGTTTAATAAGATAGATGGGGTATTCAATACTTGAAATCTTTGATAAGGGTCAAAAGGTCATTCTATCTCATTTATTATCCTCTTGGGTAGGTGCAAGACTGAGACAACACCAGTTAGGGTTTGAAACTAGAAAATGAGATAACAAATGACTTAACTAATGAAAATTCATTGAAATTTTTGGAAATGTGTATTTATATAAGATGAAGAGGAGTTTAAATGTTTAAATCTGATTTGATTATGTATGGTATGGTTTCATAGTCAATAACCTTGAATTAGGCCTAGGAGACCTAAGTAGTCTTGAGAGGAATTGAGTAAGGTGTTATCCAAAGATATTTAAATTATGAAATTACCTACATGAGCTATGAAATGTAAATGGTTTTCTGAATGTGGGTTTGGTTTGGTTGGGAGCTTTTTAGTTTACTCAGAACAAGGAGGTTTGGCTCAAAATAGGACTCGTAGAAGGAAGGCGTCAAAGATGAAGGAAGAGTTAAGTGAAGATTTGAATCTTGAGGGTTGTTTTGAATGGTTGGATGCATGAAATTATATTTAATTGAGTAGGTATATTCTCTTATTAGAATTATGGAAGGAAAAAATCAAAATAGAATGCAAACCTATGAAAACACATAAGAAGAATGTAAAGAACAGAGTAAGGATAAAGAGAGAGATATGAAAATAGAGTATGAACTCAAGAGGTTGATATTAAAAGGAAATATTAGAGAGGTAGTTGATTTTTAAAATGAATTCAATTAGATAAGGAGGATTAAATTAATACAATAAGGATTAAAATCCATTGAGTAGGTAAGAGTGAAAAGGAAATACCTAGTAAATGCAAAGTGATCAAAGAGATAAAGAGGTCGAAGACGAAAGACAAATAAGGAAAAGAAAATATTAGAGCTGGGTATTTGGTAGAGGTAAGTGGGTGTTTCCATCCATATTAAGGAAGTTTGTTATAACCTATGCATCAAGATACTTGATAGATAAATTTAACTTAAACTTACAAGGCAAATATATATAGACTAAATGTACATAGAAAATAAGATTTACTCAAAATTTTACCTCTATATAAGTAAAATGTGTCATCCTAACAAAAACGAATGCAATAATGGATGGCTTAGAATTTGGATTCAAAAATGTAAATAATGGCTACATAAAATCAAATACTGCAAATGTCAACTATGATGATTAAGGCACCGTCACCTCCTAAAACATAAAAATTACATATATATTATTCAATTTATATGTAAATTAATTATTAGCTAAATTAAATTTGCAAATATAACTTAAATTTAACATGAAATTTATATAAAATATACTTTCATCTATTTAGTGGTTGATGTTTGCACACCAAATATGCATGCCTAAAACTCATCACTCATAAGAATATTATCCAAGCCCTCTAAACCATGATCACCATAATCATCAGAAGTTCTAGTACACATAGCTCTAAAATAGCTACAAGGATGGGCTCGAGTAGGAACATAAGGTGGCATATCTCTAGCATCAATCTATGAGAGCCTACTTGTATGCTAAACGAGTGTATTAGTGTATGAACTAAGAGTATGCAGAGTATTGATCTCCATAACCTGATGAACTATAGAGAGGATCTTAGGCTCATGTGGATTTTGGATATGGATCCTTGCAAGCCAATTAGGCGTATGATGTGCATATGGAAAATCCTATATAGAGCCTTTCCCTTAGCCCTAAAACTCACTAAAATAAAAATAGTTTGGAATCTCATTGAGGACAAAATCATAGTAGATTTTCCTCAAAAAATACAATGGGACCTCATGACCATTACACAGTGGATTATCAAACATCAACCACCATTGATTCCAAAAATTAGCTACGATTAAATTATGTTAGAAGAAATGAATTGGAAAATGTTTAGCAGTTACCGAAAATGGTGCAGTGGTGGTTGGGTTAGTGAATGAAATGTAAATAGAGGATTTTGATATTTATTTATTCTTGACCTTAAATGCTGATAATTTTTCATCATAATAAGCCCTACAACTATCCTAATATGAAGTTTGTCTGTCAATTTGACTAGTTATATAGTCAATTTGACCTAATAATATCTCTAGGAAATTAGATGGCTGGGTATGATGGGGGCTGGTGAAAGTGAGATCCCTTATTATCCCAAGTAATTCTTTAATTTTAATTTTATTTCCCATAATGTTTTCAATTAGAATCTACTAACTACCTAGGGGATTTTATGGAACTATAGGAGGGTTAGATGGAGGGATATGAGGAGGAACAAAAGGGTTTTGTGGAGGTTTAGTTGGAGGTTTAGTAGGAGGAGAAAGAGAGTTATATGGAGGGTTAGGATGGTTATTAGGATGGGCTATTAAAAACAAAAAAATTACAGTGTAAGTTCACAAAGTTGGGGGACAAAAAGTGGCCTACCGATTGACATGATTTTCCTAAAATTTCAAAAATCTGAACTTATGTGTATAATTTGAAATAACTATACTCTAAATTTGAATATGGTGTAAGAAAATGAAATGTAGAATTTTGAGTCTAGTTTCTAAAACACTAATTTTTTTTTTAAATAGTTAAGTATAACTAGGTTAAACATATAAAATTTGAATAAGAATTATTTTTTTCAAAAAATATAGTAGATAGATGGTCGTGCGTTGCACATTTTTTTAGCAACATTTAATATTATTTGAAACCATTTGGGGAAAATTTACATAAGATCTTCTATTTTTAACCTATATTTTTTTAATGAATACTTTTTAATGAATTTTTCAAGTAAATAGATCTTGAATACTAAAAAAAAAATGGATATACAGTCATGTGATGCACCTAACTACATCAAAAAAATACTAAAACCAATTTTTTTTTAAATGTTTGTAGAATTATGATTAGTTTGTGACCATAATACTAATTTTTCACTTAGATCAATGAAAGAAAAATTACATGAACATGTATAGGCATGTATTTTTGGGGCATGTAATGCCCTTAAAAAGGTATAGCTAGAAATAAACATAGTTTGAAACCTCAAATTAGTCCAAAATTTATAAAAATCATATTTTTGGAAAGAAGAAAGTGTGATAATCATGATGGTATTAAGTTTTTGATTTTTCACATTAAAATTCTTAGTTTATTTAGAAATCAAAGTTGATTTTTTTTGTTTTTTTATCATAACTCTCAAAACTCAATTGCACATTGATAGGTCCAAGCCTTTAGCTCATGAATCCAAGATATTCTTGAGCCAAAAGGCATGGGCTTTGAATTCAAATTCAAATAACATGATTGTGTTAATGTATAATGCAATAACATTAATAGATAACACAATCACATTATTATAAAAACAATAGTGTGATCGTGTTATTATTGTTTTGCATATTAAAGCAATGAACATTTAGATGGAGTGAATGTTGGTTAATAGGTAAAATTATCACATTATTGATAACATGATCATCTTCCTATTATTTTCACATAAAAGCATACAAGAGTTGCACATGAAGGCAACTTTAGCTAGAAACTTATATTTGCTAGTCTAAATGTTAAGTATAAGAAAATAAATGTAAACTTATAGTATATTTACAATTTTTTTTATATAATTTAAATTAATTTTAGTAAATATAAGAAATTAGGGTAACTTTACATCTAATAGATTTGGTCTCATAGTTGTATGCCTTACGACATGGAAAATAGTTTTTCAAAATTCAATCTCGTCTATACTTAGGCATTTTTAGGGTCTAGGTATTAAACCTAGGGATTTCACTACATAACTTTTGCAATTTATATCCATTTTTGGTAAAAATATAGTCATTTTTAAGGTTTTTTTTGCCTTTTTAATTGATTCTTGGAATTTATAAGAGTCCTAGGTTTGTCAAAATTGAATTTTGAAAACTACTCACTCTAAACTTGATCCATAGTGGTGTGATTGGGGTAGTGTAGCTCATATTGATTACCTACACACATCAAATGACTAATTTGTGTTAGTTTCACTTGTTCATCATCCCTACCTCATCCTTGATCACTTCCTACTCATCCCAAATTACCCCTAATCACTCTCTCATCATTCATTATTGTCCTTAATTACTCCCTCATTGACCCTCACTATACCTAATCATCTTTAATCACTCCCTTATCATCCATAATCAATCCTCCATTGACCATCACTATCCATAATCATCCCTAATCACTCCCTCCCCACAATTCATCACCCCTAATCACTCTTTCCTCATCCTTAATCATTCCTAATCACTTTATCATCCATATTCACTCCCTCCTCATCCCTAATCACTCCCTCATTGACCTTAATTATCTCTCATCATCTCTAATCACTCAATATTATCATCCCTAATCACTTATTCATTAAGTATCATCATACCTTATCATCCCTAATTACTCCCTCCTCATCCCTCATAATCCCTAATCAATCTTTCTTCATCCGCTATCATCACTAATCACTCCCTCATTGACCCTAATTATCCCTCATCACTCCATCATTGACCTTAACCATCCCTCACCATCCTTAATTTCTCCCTCATCATCTAATATAATTATATACTCTAAAAATATATTTGATTCCAATCATATGTTGTTTAATCCATTATAATAGAAATTAACTATTTTTTAGGACTTGTGTTGTCAATACCCATTTATGATAGTCAATTTTTTACTGAATGAATTGGATAGTCTTCCAAAGTTATAGTCATGTAACATAGGTACTAACATAAAATAGATTATAAATTTTATTTCATCGAATTATCTTTGTTTTATATCTTACTATAAGAAACTTTATTCTATTCTAGCTTTGGTAGTTTGTCTCAAAAGATAAAAATTAAACACAAATCTCTTGTATAATTTTCTAATTCTAAGAAGATTTGAATCAGGTGAAAAGTTATTTATTGTTTCTCATTCTTGTATGACTTAAATAATGGTTAGTTTCACACATACACTCCTTTTGTGTGTAATGTGTCCCAAATATTTTATCTCTTGCATGAAAAATAAACATTTATTCATGTGTTCAACAAAATATGTTTTTGTAAAATGTGAAACACTAGTTTAGCATGGTGTAGATGTTCATCTAGTTTTTTCTAAAGATTAATATGTCATCAAGGTAGATTTAAAAAATAACATAGGAAAAGGTTCTAAGGATGTTAGTCAACATCTTGAAATGAATGAATTCATTACATGAGTTAACCTAAAAGGCATAACCAACTAGTCAATCAATTCCTCCTTCATTTTTAAGACTATATTGCAAATGTCTATAGGTTTAACATGAATATGATGATACCTAAACTTAAGATCAAATTTAGAAAATAATTATACACCATAGATATGGCATAAAAAATACTTAGTATTTAGATAAGGATAATAGCTCTTCACTTTAATATTGTTAAGATTTTTTTAATTGATTCACAACTTTGACACAAACACAATTAGGATTTTGCAAGGCAATGATTTGGGTCTAATGTGTCCATTATTTATTATTTCATGGATCTACCACTTTATCTATTCATTATTTATAAATGATATGTTATATAAATAGGTTTGAGGTAGAGTTAGTTAAGAGATCAAATCAATAGTATTGTTTAGTGTACAGTATGTAGGAACTTATTTAGGTGATTGAAATATATCCTTGTATTCATCTAGTTTATTGTTTAATTATTTTATCTTTGTTATTGTTGGATAAACCACACTATGATATGGTGAAATAAGGATGTTATTACATTTCCTTCTTACCATCAAGATTATAATTCCTACTAGAACTGACAAGATTCATTCACTTCTTGGCACTAATGAATAAAAGCTCATGAACTAACTCTGATATATGGTATTTCATATCATGATAATATATCAAAATATTTCAAATATTTACTTCATAGAATACATGTCAATGGTAAATATATGTTTGACCACATGTAAAAAATCACACCCCTTTAATGGTGAGATGTCACAAAGGATTGCATCTTTAAAAATTTTGATTTTGTACACGAAGTGACACTACTAGCTAATCCATTTCTCAAGGCCTACACTAGACCATACACTAGAGTTTGGCTATGGATGATGTATAAATTTCAAGTTTAATTTTGAAAATATGCTTTAGGAGAAATTAAATTCTTCTAACTTCCATTAGAAATGATAAAGTTTATTAGCTCACCATTTATCTACATTTATTAATGAAATAATATTTTTAATTTATATAATTTCTTGTTTGAGGAAGTAGAGATATTTTTAGTAATGGCCATATCATTGGGTTCATAATGTATTATGTATTTACCTTTTTATAGTGCTAGATAACTTGTACCCACTTCTTGATATGTGCAAGTAGAAAGCTCATAGTGTGAGACTCTTCATTGGATTGAATATTGAAGTTATGAATTAATCACCACTTTGAAATCTTGGACTACTTGTTCTAATGATTTTTAAATTATTTTCCACTCTATGGTATGATTACTCAATCAATAGACATACAAGTAGAAGGCCTTCAATGTACTTATTCGTATCATAAAATATCCTCATATGGAAAGCAATTGATTGATTTTAGAAAATCACATAGCTTGGTGATCCTCATGTATTTACTACCCATTTTTGATGCTATGATGGTTTTACTTAATTCTCTTCTTTTGATGTATTTTAAATTATGAATTACATCATTTCTAATATGCCTATATTTTTTCGTAAGTGTTAAATATTTATGTTTCAAATTTTCCCACACATGATTTTGATCACTATGTATTATATTTTATGCTAGCACTTAAATCTTCACTTATATCTCCTATAATTTTTAAACCCCAACAAAATACCACCATCAAGGTATTGGATGGAGTGATTAAGGATGAGGAGGGATGAAGAGGAATTGAGTATAGATGATGAGGGAGTCAATAGGGATGATGAGGGATGGTGAGGGTTAGTGACGGAGTGATTAGGGAGGATGAGGGAGTGATTAGGGATGATGAAGGATGGTGAGGATTAATAAGGGAGTTATTAGGGTAAATGAGGGATGAGGAATGAGTGATTAGAGATGATAAGGTGTGATGAAGTAGTGATTAGTGATAGTGAGGGATGGTGAGGGTCAATGAGGGAGTGATTAGATATGATGAGGGAGCAATTATAAATGATGAGGAATGGTGAGGGTTAATAAAAGAGTGATTAAGGATGAGGAGGGAGTGATTAAGGATGATGAAGTAGTGATTAGGGATGGTGAGATCCAATTAAGGAGTGATTAGGGATGATGAGGGATGATGATATCTAATGAGGGAGTGATTAGGGATAATGAGGGATGGTGAGAGCTAATGAATTGATTAGGGATAATGAGGTAGTGATTAAAGATGATGAGGGATGGTAAGGGTCAATGAGGGAGTGATGAGGGATAATTAGGGATGAGGAGTGAGTGATTAGGGATGATGAGGGATAGGGAGGGCTAATGAGGGATTAATTAGGGATGATGAGGGAGTGATTAGAGATGACTAGGGAAAGTGAGGTTCAATGAGGGAGTGATTAGGGACAATGAAAAATGATGAGAGAGTGATTAGGGGTGAGGAGGCATGAGTAAGAAGTGAACATGGATGAGGGTGGGATGATGAAAAAGTGAAATTAACACAAAGTGGTGATTTGATGTGTGAAATTATTCAATTTGACCTATGTTATCCTAATCACACCACTTTGCATCAATTTTAAAGTGAGTGGTTTATAAACTTCAATTTTGACAAACATAACACTCCTATAAATGTTAAGAATCAATCTAAAAGGCATAAAAACCTTAAAATGACTATATGTTTAATAAAAATGGACATCAATTATAAAAATTATATCCTAAAATCTTGAGGTTTAATATTTAGACCTTGAAAATGCCTAAGTACCAACCATATTGGATTTTGAAAAACTATTTTCCACATCATAAGTTGTGTTGTTCCCAAAATTCGTTCAATGGTTTTTGTGGACAACATGCTGATCATTTTAGTCCCACAGGACAAAATGGTCTCTTTCTTTCAAAATGTTCTGAGTAGTTAGGTTTTTCAAATATTCAAGCCTTTTCAACTAAGGAAGTCGCAGGTTCAATAGGTGGGCTTTCCCAAAGGGAAGTTCAAAACACTTAAGGCATTTACTTAGTGTTTTGAGGATGGTTCAGCGCCAAGGTTTAATCAAAAGACTTAATGGTAGGCTTTAAATAATTGGAATGAACAATTGAACCATTGAACCCCACCTACACAAGGTTCAAAGGTTCAATGAGTTCAAAGGTTCAACGGCTTCGATGGACTTAAATAATAAAAGGATTCGAAGAGTTAAGATTGAACTGTTGAACCATTGAACCTTGAACTTTGAAAGGTTCAAAGGTTCAAAAGTTCAATGTGTTCAATGAGTTCAATAGAATTAGAGAATGAAAGGATCCAAAGAGTTTGAAGCTTTAAAGGATTCAAAGAAATAGATCTGAACCATTAAACCTTGAACTTTGAAAGGTTCAAAGGTTTAAAGGTTCAAAGGGTTCAAAGAGTTCAAAGTTCGAGCAGAAGATTTGATTGAATAGATGAAGCAGAAGATTCCAAAAAGAGGTTCAACCAAATGGTTTAAAGAAATGGTTCAACCAAAGAATAAAACCAAGTGAACGTGGCCCTTTACAAAACATTGAATCACCGAACCATTAAACCATTGAACCATTAAACCTTTAAACTAAAAGAAGTCAAGGATCAAAAGCTCAAAGTGGTTTAAGTGATTGGTGACATCCCCATGTATGTCAAATTCAGGGTGATGAAATAATCATTGATTTTCAAAAGACTTGAGAACAAACTCAGTGACCAGCCAAGAAAAGCGTTGAAGAACCCAGCTGAAAGTGAGAAGATAGCCCCAAGAGCTCAGATCACCAGGAAGAGACAAAACATGGCAAGGAAGGAGGGAAAGACTATAGAAAGTCCAAAAATATCTATAGAAGAGTTATTCCATTAGGTGGAATAGTCCACCAGGTGGACATAAGAAAGAGAAAACATTCAAAGGTGCAGCCTATTTTTATTCATTAAATAAAGGTGAATAGACAGCCGTGTAAGTGTCATAAAGAAGACCCGACAACCCATGCTTAGGAGGAGACATTTGAGATGATTCAAAATTCCAAAGGCAAGGCTGATGACCTATTCCATCATGGCCCTTTCACAGATATTCAATGCATTCAATTCAACATGGGCTATTTTCATGAAAACAAGTGCCCAAGTCTTTCTTGTGATGTTATATATTGTAATCTCTCATTTTTTATGAGGGAGATCTCTCTATTTTTAGAAGTGAAGCTCTTCCCAAATTGAAAGGCATTACTGAGACTTTGAGCTTAGACTGTTAATCATATTTTGTTAAATGAATGAGAAAGCAAGTGACCTTTCAGACTTTGTGTTGGAATAAGCTTGTATCATCTAAGAATTTGTTCTTATGTATATTTCTTAAATACAATCTTGTCCATTTAATCAAACAAGCAGAACAAGTGGAAATAAGCTAGAAGATGTCCTGAAGTCAACTATGGGAGACTTTATGCTACCATAATTGTCTTCAGTCTGTGTTTTATGTAAAGGATACTGGAGAGACTTTGAGCTCTCCTTATCCTTTGTAATCTTTCACTCTTCTTTAGTATGTGGTAGAGACTTTGGGCTACACTTCATTCTACAGTGTTCTTGGTCCTAATCAGTGTGAGAGAAGCAATGAAAGACTTTGTACTTTTATAAGTTTCTTGTGGTTACAGTTACTACCTAGGAAGTCTTCCTTTGGTTTTTTGAACATCATTTCTGAAAGAAGAGAAATGCCTTCAACAATTACCTAAGAATTATCCTCTATTTTTTGAACATCATCTCTGAAAAAAGAGAGATGGATGGTATGATTTCACCCCTGTGTGATTTTTTAGCTTTTATATATATATATATATATATATATATATATATATATATATATATATATATATATATATATTATAGGGAACCTCCCCTTGCTGAGAGGAGAGATTTATCTCATTCTGGTTGTGGTCACCACACCCATTTTTCTGCATAAATCTCCTTATGTTGTGGTTGATGTAACCATTTTGTCGTCAGTCAGTTGGTGACAAAATATTCACCCAACAAGTTGTGCAATTGTGAGACCAACTCTATCAGATGTAGAGTGACCCTATTTTATTATAATTAATAAAATAAATTTAAAGTATAAGAAAGTAAATACTTAATATTTAGAGTAGTAAATATAAGCTTCTAGCCAAAGTTGCCTTCATGTGCAACTCCCACATGCTTTTATATGCTAAATAATAGAAACATGATCATGTTATCAATAACATAATCATGTTACCTATTAACCAACATTCACTCCATCTACATGTTCATTGCTTTAATGTACAAAATAACAGTAACACAATCACATTATTGTTTTTATAATAACACAATCACGTTATCTATTAATATGATCATGTTATAAATTAATGTGATCAAATTATGGCTTGGTAATTGTTGAGCCATAATTTAAATAACACAATTGCATTTTGTAAAATGTCCACAAAATTGCCCCCCAACTCTGTACACTTACACTACAGCTAAATATTACTAAAATTACTAAAAATAAGGGTTAAATAATGTAAATAATGAAAAATTAGGGTTAACAAGTGAATATTTGTAGCACTTACCTCTTCTAGATGGTGACATCATCGATTAGTAGCTTCTTGGGATGAATTTAGCATCTTATTGTCAAGATTTTATCTCTCTCACATAAAACATGATCGTAGAAGGTGAGGATAGTAAAGGAAACTCGAATGCAAAATGACGAATTTGCCTTCGGGTTTTGATTTTTGATTTTTTCTGTGACATAGGTAATGTGATCACTTTATTAATGCAACCACATTATTGAAAACAATAATAATGTGATCACATTAATAATGTGATTGCATTATTATTTAAAATAATGTGATCATGTTATGGCTCAATAATTATCGAGCCATAATTTAAATAACATGATCGCATTAATTAAATAATGTGATCGCATTATTTATTAACATAATTGTGTTACCTAAAATGTCCATAGAATTATCCCTCAGTTCTGTGCACTTACCCGTAAGAGTGTTTCCCTTTCAAGTACTTTTGATTCAGTAAGTGTGTTTGCTTTCATAAGTTATAGATTAAATTTAAATTTAAATTAGATTAAAGCATATGATTAATTGATATCTAAACAACCCAAACAATAAATCTTAGTCATAATTTAGCATACCTTACTGTTAACTATGATTAGACACGATGTGAACTTCATATACTTTGTCTTCATGATTTTGACATCCATCATAATCGGAATGACAATAAAAATCTGACATCCGTATAAGAAACATCTTCTTTTATAAAGATCAATTGGGTAACCCATCCAAACTTTTAAGTTCATTCCCTTGCCTTGTCTATGTGTGGTGCTTTGCCTATAGAACAAAAACTTGCATTTGGTATTCTTATGCACCACTACACTCAACAAGATAAAATTATTCCACTTAAGGTATTGCAATGTTTAACATCAATGCTTCAATAGTGTATTCAAGTCTTCCCATACCTATAAAGGAAGAGAAATCAATGGAAGGGTGGGAACTTTCAACTTTGTAAGAATATTTGAAATAGATGCACTAGATTCTCATCTATGTAATTAGTTTCACAAGGCAAAAATTGTAAACATATAATGACTAGCATTTTTTGAAAGGCTTTCCAGCAACACAAGTCCTAAATTTTTGCGGAATATATATGATTCTTATTGGTGACTTGGACCAACTTCTTCTAATAGAGGACATTCCAATTTGTGGTGGAATATGATATAATTTGACCCTTTTTCAAAGTTATATATTATTGCCACATTTTATATAGTTTTATGTCAACAAGGTTCTAATTTATGTCAAGTGGATTTTTGAAATCACTTATTGAATATTTAAAATTTTGAATCAAAAATTAAAGATTGGAATTTGCTAATGTCTTGAACAAAAACATCTTCACCTTAAAAAAAGATTTCATTTCATTCTTGAACACATTTATATGCATCAAATTATGTCTAAAAGTGTAATGAAGGGATGATGAATTCATTAAACAAGTTGATTGCACATAGTAATTTAGGTCATACCAAAAATGAAACTTTTGGAGATCCTAATGATGATCAATTAGAGGGAAAAAATCTTTTGTCAAAGATACAACAAGTTATGCTTACTTCCAATGATGTTATTGGGAAAAATCATTTTATTGTTTATAAAATTGCCACAAATCTACCTAATTTATAATTGTTTGTGGTTGTCCAATTTAAAAAATATATAAGTCCAACATGGGCTATGAATAATTTGAGCATGTTTTGATTCCTCTTGTTACTCATGACAATCATGAACAACTTCAATTTAAAAAAATGGCTTGGGCTCTAACAACAAAAGTTATAAATCCTATCATTACAAAAAATAACAACTTACATTAGGATGTTGAACATCAAAAATTGACTTTTATTACAATGTCAAGACACCATTTATTACAAAACGTTGGCATCTCTTGTCCTTTCTTTTTAACCAATATATAAAACTATAAAACAATATGTACATTTAAATTAGAAAAAAAAATAGAAAATTTTAGATTCCATATCAAAATTCCCTCTCCCTTAATTATTTCACTTTTTAATTAATATTACACTTTTATTTATTTAGTTATTTTTTATACACACCTTCTACCTCTAATTTAAAATTTCACTTTATCTATATATCGATCTTTTAATTACATCTCCTTAATATAATTACTAATATAAAATAATAAAATTTGTTTAAATAGTCTAAATTTTTAGAAACTAACTTGTATTAATGAACCACTATCTAACTTTAATTATCATTATTTTCACAATTATAAAAAATAATCAAATAATTTATTAACATTAAGAAAATTATGAAGGATGATTTGGAAATTCAATAAAATCAAAGCAAATATTGGAAGTTAAAAATATATATAAAAAGATTATATTATTAATAAATTATATATAATTGATTATAATTAATGAATAAGTATATATTTAAATTTTAATATTTTTATATTAAATAATTATAATTTAAAGTATTTAATGGTTAAAAAATTTTAAAAAATTATTTTAATTTCATTTATTTATTTTTTTATAAAAATATTTATATTTTAATAAATGGCATAACAAATTATCATCCTCAATATCCAACTACAAATTTTTCAATAATAATTATAATTTTTAAATATATAAATATTCAAAAATAATATTTTAAAATGCTTTCATACCAAAATTGTACATCGAAATGTTTAATAT
Source organism: Torreya grandis (assembly GCA_037957365.1). NCBI lineage: Eukaryota > Viridiplantae > Streptophyta > Pinopsida > Cupressales > Taxaceae > Torreya > Torreya grandis. The sequence goes on from JARHVA010001815.1 coordinate 397,735, forward strand.
AGAGGCTGTGTAAGATAATGGTTTTGGTTATTTCTTCTTACCATGATTTAGCTGTCTCAATTCTTCGGATTGACTCGGCCATTGTTATGGTCCATGAATCGATTAAATCTGCGCTGCTGTCCATACAAATATTGCAAAATTGATGGGATTGCCTGTGGTTCTGAATTCGTTAAATCTGCAGCAAGTTGTTGTTGTTTTTCTTCTTCTTCTCCTCTTTGCTGGCCTGGCATATTGGAAAATGTTTGACAATGTGAGGGTATGCCACTGCAAGGAAGATGGGAATACTGAAACGGTTCAGTTACGTTGTGTGTGTTTTATATCATGATTGAATAAGTGTTTTTTTTAATTAAAAATAAATGCCGTTAGTGGTTTAGTGATCATTTTCGGAGCGGATTGCAGCTAGAGTCCCTGAGAAAAATATATTCTTACTTTTATTTTGAACATGAAAACCTATAGCATGTGTCTTTTTAAGCAGGGTTTGGTTTGTTTTACAGTTTTTGTTTTAAATTGTGTTTTATATTTGATGTTGTATAGAGTGATTAGAATTATGCAGGATTAATTAATTTTACAGGAAATTTTAAAGTTCTATTTTTAATTTTTTTTTGGTATTATTATTATTATTAAATGTTGCCAATATAATCAATATTGAGAATTGAGATAGAGAAATATAAAATGTGCAAGAAATGTAAAGGTTTTTATGATTGAAATGTATAATAAATGTAAAGTTTTCCATGATTTAAATGTGGTTAGAACGATTATAAAATATTTCTTATTGTATTTATATAATAATAAATATTTTATTATGTATTATTTTATTAGTATATAATATTTGATCTATTTTTTTATTTGATTTAGTAAATAAAATCTATTGTATTTGAAGGTATGAAGAAATATTTAGTAATTTTGATGTATAAATATATTTTAAAAAATAATTTAGATACATCGATTAATCTATCATATAAATGGAAAAAAAAATATACAGTTGTATGTTTTTAAGTGTAATTATATTTTAGTATTTAATATTTTAATAATTATTCAATATATATTTACAAATATACAAATAGCATGGCGATATATATATATATATATATATATATATATATATATATATATATATATATATATATATATATATAACTTTTAAATGAAAAATAGAATAAATTATATTTTTATCTTTTAATAATACAAAAGGTATATAAACATCATATTATCATAACAAACATGTTAGCATACATATCTTAGATAAATTTATGAAAAATACATCAATAATATCATTAAATATAAATTAATTATGATTTTTTATTTGTTATTTATTAATTATCATGTAGTGATAGTTTTACTATAAATAAATAATTATAACGTGGTAATATTTTTTTATAATTAAATGCTAACATTCTCACATCATTATAGCTCCCATCCACTTCCCTCGAATGCCATTGCAGGAACACCTATCTGTATAATAATGTAACTAGAAGATGTAATTGCACATACAAACTTACAAACAATATAATACAAAATGGATTTTAAAATATTCTAAATAAAAATATATTAAAATTTTAAAATTTCATTCCATATTTCCAAATTTCTATTTATACACACAAGATTTTGAATCAAGTCACATCATGGTCAAAAAAATAAAGTATGTATCAATTTATTTAAAATAAAAGAATATTATATTGTATTTTAAAACTATTATATTATATTTAAAAAATTAAAGTAAAATAAAAATATTATATCTTAAAATTATTATATCATATTTTTTAATTGAAAAGCACTTATATTAATTCAATAAAGTACAACTATTCATACAAAAAAGTAGGTGGAAAGGTCACATCCAAGCTCACATCGTGCCAAACGGTCATAGGAAGAGTACGAACAAAGGTAATAATTGATGCCAACCAAAAAAGGGCAAAGAAAAAATATAATTAAGCCACTGTCGTGACTATAAAAGTAGGAGGACGTGGAGGTGGGGGCTATCAGGATTTCCTCCCCACCCTGCATTCATAGGCAGTTCCTCAACATCATGAAAGGGCTCCCAACCACCAATAGTGTCTTCAGTTTCATTCATGTCTTCTCCAATAGACCTCCACAGGGAAATGGCCAAAGCTAACCTTGGAAACCTATCTAGTGGATGAAGCAAAGTGTCCCACCAATCAAGCTAGTCTCTCGCGAGAGGGAGATCCCCCCAACCACCTACTTGCAGCTAAGTATGAGCCCCCTATCCATCTTGGTGACCATGAACATTCAAGCTAGCACCACGATGTAAGCTTCTCCTCAATGGGGAACTTTTAGGACCACATGGGGACAAGGAGCACCCTCTTTGGCCTCTAAAATGTTGCCTCCTCAAATCTTGACCAGACATCAAAGCTAAACCATGGCGAGAAGTAGGGGAGGGAGGCACCTGACTAACAGCACAAGGGGTACCCACCCAATATTTCATCAATGACTGAAGATGGGAAAGTTCCCTCTCAACTTTATCAATCTGGTCTAGGAGCTAGAGAGACAAGTTGGAGATAATATTAACTTTATTAGCTATAGAGAAAAATCTATCAATAATCTTCTTGTTAAAGATAACATTGTTTCTATCTTTCCATATATAAAAAATAATATCAGTGCAAAGATAAGCTAAAACTTGTTGCATTTTGTAGGCAAAAGGATTGAGTCCCCCAAGAGAGTAATTTTTTAGGTCAAAGGCTCAAGGTGGAAGGGTTGGAATAATGAATGAATCCACCTCCAAGCAAATTGGGCATATAGGCAAAACTAAAACACATGCTTAATCGATTCAAGTTGCCCACATGCCACGCACAAGGGATTGGCAACCCTAAGGTGTTTGAGCTGATATCCTAGTGGGAGCCCATGGTAAAGTAAACACCAAAGAAAATGAGCTTTTTTTGGCTCAATGGGTATAACCCATAGCTTGGTGAACCTTCTAGTCCACACAGAAAGGTGAGATTTGATATTCTAGACCTTGTTTAATTTTTCCAAGGGAAGACTCTTAGGAGATAAAATTTGATACCCCAAGTTAGGGGTGTAGTTTATGAAAGGGGTGGTCTTAGGCCAATTCCCATCCCTCCGCCATGGAGCTCTAGAGGAAATGCCAATTTTGTGAAGAAAGGATTCTGGAATGGCTTCCTGAATTTCCTAGATGGACTTAGCATCATTATTGATCAACTTGAATTTTCTTTTAAGTTGGTCCCAAGGAGTCCAATCCATGGTCTACTAAAAAAATAAGTCTCCAATGGTTTTGATCCCATGTCTGAAGATTCAAAGGTTCTTAGTCCAAGGAACCTGGGTACAAGGGACATTATGAAAATTAATCAAAGGAGACCACCAAAGGGATTTTGAATTGATTGAAACCCAAGCCTGAATTCTTCCCCTTTCTAAGCTAGTGAAGGCTTAGGTAGCTTCTAAGTTTTCCAAATTATTTTGACTACAAAGGTACGCTAAATTTTCACATTAACCTATGCAAGCAGGATGGTCTGGAGGTTTAGCCCTTTATAGGATTTTCTCCCAAAAGGGACCCCCTTAGTAATACAATGCTTGACAAGGTTTTTCCATGCCTCATTCCCCTTCAAAAAACAAATAAACCACTTGGTAGTGAGAGCAAACCCTTGAAGCCTTACATCAATGAGTCCAAGCCCCCCATCTTCCCAAGGTTTACAACACAAATCCCAAGCCACCTAGTGAAATCCATTCTTCCCATTGGCATTGGCCCATAAGAAGTCTTAAAGAAGTTTCTCCAGTCTACCATAGGCTACTTTAGATGAAGCCCAACACATAGAGTAGTAAACATGGGTGGTCACTAGAACATTGGAATAGATTTGGAACTTGCCTACCATAGATAATGGTTTAGTAACCCTATAGGCAATCTTCTTTTCCACCCTTTGAATGACATAGGTCTAAAGTTCAACTGGGGAGGACTGAAAGGCAAATGGAATGCCCAAAAAATTGAATTACTCACCATGGGCAATCCAACTCCAGTAGTAAGTGATAAGCCACCTGGGTCTAGGGGATATCAATTATCTATAGCATCTAGTTTTCCTCTATTGAATGGAAGAACCCAAAGCTAGGTAAAATGTATCTAGGCAAATAAAAGTGTTTTGCATCGAGGTCTCTTCCTTAAGAAGAATTAAAAAGGAATCATCTATGAAATTACCATTAACCAATTGATATGAGGTATTGGGGAAGGTGATCCCTTTGATTAACCACTTAGAGGCAAAGTCTGTAAGAAGATAACTGAATCCTTTTACGGCTATACCATATAGAGCTAGAATAAGAGGGCATCTCTATCTGATAGAACATTGAAGCTCAAACCATTGAGAGTGAGTCCCATTAATGGTGAGGAAATATTTGGCATCTTTGAATATCATTTGAATAGACCAAACAAATTGGGGGCCGAAGCCAATAACCTGGAGCATATAAAGAATGAAAGGCGATTTAATTTTCTCATAGGATTTCTCAAAATCAATCTTAATGAATAAAGCTTTCTGGTTGGAGGCTAGGGCCCATTCCATGCCTTTTCAAACTACAATAATGTTATCCAAGATGAATCAGTTATTGATGAACCATGTCTGTTCACTTATAATGATCAAGGGAATAAAATGTCTTAGCTTGACAACCAGTGCCTTAGTAATGATCTTACTAGAGACATTCAATAGAGTGATCAACCTCTAGCTAGTGATAAGCTCGAGAACTCCTTCTTTGGGGATAAATTTAATGTTTCCTTTGTTTATAGCATGCCCAAGAGACCCCCTCTTCAAATATTCTAGAGAAACTTTATGTAGATCTAGGTCAGCAATATCCCACAAGGTCTTATAGAACTCACAAGGGAAACCATCTAATCCTAGGGCTTTATCAAAAGCCATGGAAAAGGAAACTTCCCTTAGATCATTGATGTCCATAAGGTAGTTGCAAGCCACCAACTAAGCCTCAAAGAGTTTACACAACATGGCCAAGAGACATTTAAGCAAGGCTTCTTCCCTAGCAAGAGAATTGGATTGAATTGTAAACACATTCTTATAATGCTCAACAAAAGTTGCTAAGATGTCAAGGAGCCTAATAAGAGTTGTTGACCCTAATTTTATGTTTTTAATCTTATCATAGGTTTTTCTAGTGTGTATAAATGGAAAAAAAAAAAACTCTTTTGAAACTTTATCACCAACTTTCAGCCAATGACGTCTAGCTCTAAGTTGTGCCCCTCTTGCCTAGTAATTCTCCTCTAACTTGAGCTTGTGCTTCCACATGATAGTTTTGGCTTGAAGAGCAATACTCAAAGGTTTATTGGCTATCTACCTAGAGGCTAGCACATACTTTTGATATGAAGCTTCATGCTCTCATTTGCAGAAGATGGTGGATTATTTCCCAAATGATTTGAGGATGGTGTGAGTGATAACATCCTCCCACCACTCAATCCATCCTGCTTCACCAAGAGGCCAAGTAGCCAAATTCAAAATTCAAAGAATATGCTCTCTTGTTCTTGGGTGAGAGAGATGTGTTGTGTTAAGATAGAATTGAGATGAACATAGCTTAGTAGGTATAGAATTCATATCCACCTAGAAATAAATAGGCTAGTGGTCTAATAAAATTATGGTCTCACAAACCACCGCCGATAGGCCCATTCTATTAGGAATATGGAAAAGAATTATTGTCCATCATGATAAATCAATCAAACCTAATAAGCACTCCATCATCCCCTTGTCAAATATTGGACCAAGTGAACTAGGTATGGTTCACTAACTTCCAACCATGGTTAGGGTCATATAAATTGAGCTTATTTCTCATGTAAAATTGGGATTCTCTCTCACCTACACACCAATGCATGGGAGAGTGACCAACCTTATCCTCTATAGATTCCACCATGTTAAATTCACCACAAATATCCAATAAGCATCTGACAGGGAGTTGGAAAAGCGCTACCATAGCCTCGATCTATCAACAACATCATTAGAGGCATAGATGTTGGCCAATCCAATAATATGATTGTCAAGATCAGAAAGAACCAAAAGCACTCTTTGTGAGGGGTTAGACCACCAAAAAATGACACATGAGCCCAAATTTGTAGAGATAATGGTGACTACACCACCTCTATTATTCTCATGGGAATGAGAAAAGGCATCATTGTATTCTAAATGGTACAAACAACAGACAACAACAAAAAGCTAGAAACTTTTACCTCCTACAGGCAAAGCACATTCATCTTCTCAAAATGTTGACAACTATCCCATACTAGATATTTACTAGTGGGTTTAGGAATTCTATGAACATTCCATGAGCAAAAAACATTTAAAAATCATCAAGTTACATGTCATCACCTCCATCAGCTAAGGGTCCAATGTGGTTCACATAAGATTGCAAAGTGAAAGATACATCTCCTATAGAGAAGGTATGATGCTTGCCCTGAGTAGACTCCCCTCAGTTAGAGGGTGAGGGGCTACATGATATCATGAGCAAGGATTTTTTATCAACCATAATGGTCACATTTTCATCGATTGACATAGAATTGGAAGGGTTGCTAATGAAATAATGAGAATCAAATGAAAATTGGTTGCTTGGGGTGTCCCCCTTATACGATGGAAGAAATGAACTTATGACCTAAGAGGTTTTGATGATAGTTGGAATTTTGTTTTAGTAGTGACTAGTGAAGGTTACTCATAGGGAGAAGGGTTGGTAGGTTGCAAGGCAATGGTGGTGGAAAATTACATGGTAGAGGGGTTTAAGTTACTCACTAGCTTGAAAGTGGTCATTTGTGCCTTGGCATTATTCTTATTATTACTCTTGGCCTTTTTGTTCATGACCACCATGTAGCCGTCATCAAAAATGACTAAAGACTTGGGCTGAGAGGCCAGCTGGGCTGAAGGTACTTTCTTCGATACCTCTAGAGGGGGATCATAAGAGGACACTACTAAATCATATGGTCAGGGGACTGACACCAAAATAAAGTATTAGGAAAGTTAATGTAGTGAACCTTCTAGGTAAATCTATTAATCCCTATTTGAATCTTAATGGAATTCTTGAGGTCCCTTGTTAGATCAACCTCTACATAGATTCTCTTTTGAGGCCGTGTCAAAAAAAACTTGGGCTTATCATGATAGATAACCCTACCAAGAGTTAGGGCTATCTAATCAAACAAAACCTAAATAGGAAGGGGATGATCTATAAATTACACCCATACTAATAATTTGAGCATAGCTTGCTTAGAAACTTGAAAATCAATGGCCCATTGTGAGAAAACAACCAGAGAGTTTCTTATGAACCATGGGCCATGGCTTAGAATTCTCTTCTAAATTTTAGGATCACTAAAGTAAAAAATGGAAAAAACCTTAGGTAAGATTTTGAATACCCTCCAGTTTAATACTAGCCTAGTGGTTATGAAGCCACTACCTAAGTAGGCTCTCAGGGGGGACTCTACCCACAAAATAATCAACTAGAGAACATGAAGCAAAAGGGTTGCATGATTTATCAAATTCTAGAAAAGCTATAATAACATTAGGATAGGAAACTGGAGGGATATAATCATTACCTCATTATAAAATTTTGGGACAAATTTCCTCATTCATTTGTGTGCCATGTCTCAATCCCCCAGCCACTCTTGCATCAACAAATGTAGAGGGGGAGTGTGAGGCCATAAATAAAGGGTGTATCCCAAAGGGTGGGAAGGCTGAATCATCTCAAGATTTTAATGTAGACTATCCTACATGGATCCTCAAGGATCAACATTATGACACCTAGGTAAGGCAAGGCAAGCAGAATAATGGTGTTGTACCAAAACCTTGGCAGATCACTTTCATTCTCAATTCTAATTTTTCCAGTTGATACTTTTAATCCCAAAATACACTTTAGAGTCTTAGATGTAATCAAAATTCATTCTATATAAACACATACCAACATTTAAAATTTATTAAAAATAACTAATTTTACTACATAAATACCAACAAAAATAAAAGAGACTACCTGATAAGAATGTAAACAAAAATACAATTGCACCTAAAGGTTCTAGCATACCTATATCATATTTGTTCAATCAAACGATTCAATATAAATCCCAAATAAAGATCATTGATTTCCATACATAGCACATAGATCAAGATGGTCCATAAAAATAAATTATCAGCACTAATATAAACTATTTTGAATTGGAGGTAAAACCATCACATTAATTAGCTACATGCTATAGTTAGTTAGTGAATCCCACTTTCAAGATTATTAAGTTGTAATAATAAAAGACACAAAATCCAATGATAAGCATCATTCTATTATATAATAAATAAACAAATGAAATTGAATCTATGATACTAGAGTACCATAATAAATATAATGAATTAATTTACAAAATTTATGGCATAAACTTAATTCTAAAAGTTGGAACTAGTTGAATATATTCATGATGAAATATATTCATTTTTATCATCTTTATATTCACCCAAATTTTTATTTATTTGTCAAAGTAAAAATATTATGAAAAAAAAATATATCAAGGTATTTAGTTGTCAGACTAATAAATTATATGTCAAAGGAATGGTGATGTATTCAAACCCTATAAATCTAAATTTCAAAAAGGCCATATAGAACTTGCTTATTTCCAACTCTATGAATGGAGTTAGAGGTTTACATCCTCAGCTCCTCCACATGACAAAGTCTTATCCCTTGAAAACTAATGTTGATTGCATGAAAGCTACAGATGGATTACCAATTGTTAGTCTCCATAATTTAGAGGTAAAAAATAGTATTGAAAACCTGGAGAGGAGAGCCCTTATTTGTCATTTTATGGGATTTTATCCTAATTTGAAAAAAATAAAATCTTGGGCCTTCAAACAATGGACCACCAATGGAGAATTTCAAGTTATGGTTTACCCAAATGGGTATTTTCTTGTTTTATTTGCAAATGGAAAGGACATGCTATGGATTTTACAAGTAGGGCCATGGTTCTTGGGTTGTGTAGGTTTATTCATGAATCCATGACATCATTTTTTTCAAGCAGAAGAAGAATTACCATTAGTTGCACCACTTTGGGTAAATTTCTTTAGACTGCCAGTTGAATTCTAAACCCCTTCAATACTACATGGAATTGATAACACTTTGAGTACTTATATGTTAAATACTAATAATATTTCTTGGTATTAACATATTATTTATGCTAATATTTGTATTCTTTTAAATTTCAATAGTCTTCTACCTTAAAAAGTCACTTTGTAATTTGGAGAAGGGGTTTGGGAATAGGAAGTTGAGTATGAAAATATTCCATTTAGATGAAAAATCTTCCCTGAACATGGTCACTTGGTAAAATATTTCAAACTCTCTTCCATTGATAAATCTAAGGATGTCCCAAACCAAGAGATCTTTCAAGAGCCTAAAAGGAAGCACACCATTAAAACTGAGAATCCTGGTCCTATCCCTTCTTCCTTTAAAAATAGATTTGATACTTTGTTAGTTGATGATCCCTTATAAGTTTTTATATTAATCTGAGAAACCACAATGGGTGGAAAATATCCAAAAAGAACTAAAGAATCCCTATCTATAGATACTAAAATTATTGAAATTTAGTTTCAAAAATATTCTCAAATTACCCAACCTGATGCCAAAGATTAATCTGTTAATATCTCTATTTTTCCGAATGCTAAAAATAGTGGCATAAGTTCCATGAAAGACACATACCATCTTAGAAAACATAAATTGGATGGAATTGAGAAACATAGTTTAGATTTTCAAAATCAGCTGGATGAATCCTCCATGTAGGACTTAGTCCCTTATTCACAATCTCTTGATGTTCATTCTCTTCCTGATCTTAATGGAATTAGTTAAGTGTCTAGAGATAAAATTAAGATGAATTCCACCTAGAAGGAAGGAAGGAAAATTAATGCAGTTCATATTCAAAAGAAAGGGAAAAAACAAGTTTTGATGGGGAAGATGAAAGATATTTTTAAAATGTACAAGAATAGTTCAACATGAAGTGCATTTGTTGTAATATTAGGGATATTAAGGGTTTCCCTTCTAAGTGTAATTAAATTATTATTATGGTAAAATTCCATCTTCACATTCTATTTATTCAAGAAACTAAAGCTTCTAGTGATAACATGCATATTATTGCTAAGAAATTATGGCCAACTACTATTTTTTTTCTTAGTGACTCTCAATGTGCTTCTAGTGGTATTGCTTGTGTATTGAATACCAATGAAATCATGGTAATTGATTCTCTTTCTACAAGGGGCCTCATAGCCATCCTTACACAAATTAGACACTCCAATCGACCTATCTTATTTATCAATGTATACATCTCTTCTGCTTTAGAGGAGAAAAAGGCAATGGAGAAGTCTAAACTACATCATTCACCTCTTTCCCAAAACTTGGATTTTTATAGGGGGGGACTTTAATTATATTACTTATATATAAAAAATATGGGTGGTAATAGGAAACTAGATGCTAGCTCCAATATCATGTTGGAGTACATTTCTTATCTTAACCTTATTGATATCAAGATAAATAATGGGATAATGGCTTAGTCCAACAAGAGATGGGAAATGTTGGTATGTCAAAGAGATTGGATAGATTCTTACTTTCAAAGGAGTTTCTTATTAGTGATCAAATTACCAATTCTAAAATACTAAATAATGTTGGTTCGGATCAATGGCCTATTATGATGGAAATATATTATTCTCAACCTCTAAAAAACCCCTTATGATTTCTTCTTATGTGGATTTGACATGCTAATATTAAAACCAAAATTCAAAATTGGTGAGGGTCAGCCTCTCCATGGTACTAAATGTATGTATTTTACTAAGAAGATCAATTTTCTCAAATCCCAACTCAAGAAATGGAACTAGGAGGAATCGAGGCATATTCAAATTAAGAAGTAAGAGAGAGTTGTCAAGCCAGAGGAGGTTGATGAAATCATCCATTTGATTAGTATCACTAAATATCTTTAAAATAATGAGCTCAATTTGATTAATCAGGTAGATGCATGGAATTTAAGAGAGGATATTTTGTGGAAGTATAAATATAGAATCACAAGTCTTTGAGAAGGGGACAAAAACTCGGATTTCTTTCACAAGATCCTTCTTATGTGAATATTATTCAATCATATCTTATCTTTGGAAAATGAAAATGAGATGATTTATTTATCTTCTTAAGTTATTTCAAATACTGTTCCTAATTTCGAATCTCATCTATTTTCATCAGTTTCCATGGACTTGGAGTCTAAACACGAGATTCTCCAAGAAATTTCATCCACTTTATCAAATGAGGATAATCATTCTCTTATTTAAAAAATTTATATGGAAGAGTTCAGAAAGGTTGTCATTAGCATGTATAGAGGGAAAAACCTAGACCTAATGGGTTTCCTATTGAATTTTATCAGGAGTTATAGGATATTATTTTGGATGATCTATTAGAGGTTATGGAAGAAGCTAGATTTGATAAAGTTATTCTCAATCAAATTAACAAAAAAATTATTGCCTTAGTTCCTAAAGGTTAGGATGTCATGCATATTTTTGGTTTCTAACCTATATCTCTATGTAATGCCATGTATAAAATCATCACTAAGATCATGGGTAATAGATTGAAATCCCATATTCATAAAGTTATCCCCTTGGATCAAGATGGTTATGTTGATGGAAGACATATTATTTATGACATTAGTTTAGCTCAAGAATCCATCCATTCTATGCAAATTTAAAATAATATTTCTATGTTCATCAGATTGGATCTTTCCAAAGCTTATGATAGGGCCAATTGTGCCTTTCTTTTGAGACTGCTTTAGTAATTTGGTTTTTATGAAGAGTGAATCATTTGGGTTAAAGGTTGCATCATTTTGGTCTCCTTTTTATTTCTTATGATTGGTACACCCACCAGGGATTTTTCAGATTCTAGAGGAATTATTATGATCCACACTTATAATATTTAGAAATAATACATAATATAATGTAGATAAATAAAACACAATAGATATTAGTGGGCCAAAATGCTAAAATATTCAATATATGTAGAAATAGAATACCCCTAAGGTAGGGAAACACCATACAATACTCCTTTAGGAAGAAATAACACCATAATGTCTCTTCAAGGGGACAACCTCCAATATCTTCTTACAATAGAAGATTCAATGCTTACTTAATTTTTTCCTTTACAATGATAATAATATCCTTTATATAAAACTCTATCTAACTAACAATGGATGGGTAACCTCCTAATCCTAATGTAGGCCGACCATTACCCAATGCACTAATTCCACAAGTTACTCAGTTACCCTAATATATTGAACCCATATAACTAAGGGGGATGTGTGTGACATGTTAGCATCTCCATTAACCCATACACTTTAATATATCATATCCCTAGGTACATAACATTCCTTCCCTCATTGACATGATTTGTCCCTAAAATATAGGAAGAAACCAAATAATGAGTGTGCTTCAAATCATTGCACACTTATCTCCAAGCTCAATCATCCAACAACCCATATGTGAACCTGGTAGGTGATAGCTTTCCAACCTTGTTTCCAAATTCCAATGTGCTAATCTGATTCCATTTATGATCATAACTATACCACCTTGGTGTCCATGAATACGTGTTCCTCCTTTGATTCTATGTACCATATTTTGTTACGCTACTTTGATTTCATTCATGACCATATTAGTTATTATTCCATGCATAGTCATAGTTATTTCCCCACTAATTCCATGTTCCATAGTCCATTATACTACTTTGATTCCATACCTAACCATAGTAGTTCTACTTTGGCTTCCATGTATAAGCATAATTATTAAAACTCTAATTTCTTGTATAGACAAAGTGTTTGTGTTTATGACACTCCCTCACATGGATCCATGATTGTTTCCTCTCATGATGATGTGGGTGTCTATATACCTCAATTTTTTCTGATACTTTGAGCTTATCAACCTTTTCTTCTACCTCTTCCACCTTTTTCTTTTGTGGTTTGTTTATATCTTGAGTAGATGAATTTTTTTTCTTTGCTTGTATTTTTTCTTCATCTATGTTTTCATCAAAATATTTCACATTCTCTTATTCACCTTCTTTAATCTCATATTTATGATCTACCTTGATTATTATTTGTACCTTTGCAAATATGATATCAAGTAAAGTGACCTTTTTCCTATACCAAAACTTCATGAACTTCTTCTCAACATTAATATTAATTGTTCCCAAAGATTCTAACTATGGATATCCAATAACCATATCCATGTCATCCATATCCAAAGCAAAAAAATATAAATTCAAACATATTTTTCCATATTGAGCTTTAAATCTTCAAAATCCTAAATATTATTACCATCTATTTGAGGCTCCTTGATATTTTTTGCTTGAACATGTAGATGTTGAGACACATCCATGTTAATTAAGTTTTACTTGTTTCTATGATTTATGGACATAATGACCTTCTTCTTTTGAATGAATATATGAAATTGAAAAATTAACTTTGATTTATTTAGAGCCAAACTATTTAAACCCTTATCATCCAATCCTTCTTCTTCCTCTTCAAGATCCTCTACCTCTCCTTTTACATGATCTGTAGCCTCCTCCTCATCCTCTACCTCATCATCATCATCATCATCATCATCATCATCATCATCATCCTCTACCTCTCCTTTTACATGATTTGTAGCCTCCTCCTCATCCTCTACCTCATCATCATCATCATCATCATCATCATCATCATCATCATCATCATCATCATCATCATCATCATCTTCATCATCATCATCATCATCATTTTCATCATCATCATCATCATCATCATCATCATCATCATCATCATCATCATCATCATCATCATCATCATCATCATCATCATCATCATCATCATCATCATCATCACCATCATCATCATCGTCGTCGTCGTCGTCGTTGTCGTCGTCATCGTCGTCATCGTCGTTATCATCATCATCGTCATCGTCGTCATCATCATCGTCATCATCATCATCGTCGTCGTCGTCGTCATCATCGTCATCGTCATCATCATCATCATCATCATCATCATCATCATCATCATCATCATCATCATCATCGTCATCATCATCATCTATTTCTTTCTCTTCTTCTCTATCTGTATGCTTTTCCTCATTTCCATCATTTTATTCCACTATTTTTTCTTCTTCATCACCAACATCATCATTATTTTATTCCTCATCTTCATTCTCATTTTATTTTCTATCTCATCGATCTAGGAAAACCTATTCCATTTCTTCCCATGAATAATACCCTTGTGTGAAGCTCAATTATTTAAACCAATGTTGTATAGGCCTAGTTAAAAAGGAGACTAGTGTGTTTGCAAAAAAAAAAATAATTAAAATATATATCCTTAAAAAAGATCCACCATTATTTATCATCAATATATTCCTTTCCTAAAAATTCCTTAAACTCCATTATTCACACAAACTAGGGTTAATGAAAAAAACCCTAGAATCTCAATAAACCACACAAAATATATCCAAATAATACAAAATTTTGGATGTATTTCCTATATAAAATATTTCAACTTTAGTAAACATTTGGTGGAAAATTTCCAAAAAAGTTGGCAAGTAGAGAGAATCTATGAAAAATCATAAAAATACAATAAATCACTCAAAAGATTTCACAAATTTATAAAAAATTTACTGGAACTCTGTTATATTTAGATAAAGAATTATTGAAAATTTAATATAAAACATACATATATTTCAGAAGATATGATGAAAGTATTACAAACACTAAAATAACTATAACTCCTTCAAAACTTATCATAAAATCTTGATTGTTTTATTGTGACTTCCTTAAACTATTATCCAGCTCCAGTAAAAGAATTGTGCAAAAAATCATAACCAATTTCAAGATATTAATGATTCCACAAAACTAAGGTTTCATCCCACACAAATTTCCCAAATCAAAGCTCTGATACCACTTTTTATGATCCACACTTATAATATTTGGAAATAATGTAGAATATAATATAGATTAACATAGCACAATAGATATTGGTAGGCAAAGATGATCAAATATTCAATATATACACAAATATAATACCCTTAAGGTAGGGCAACACCATACAATACTCATTTACGAATGAATAACTCCACAATGTCTCTTCGAGAGGACAACCTCCAATATCCTCAAGTACAATAGAAGATGCAATGATATGTACCTAGGGATATGATATATTAATGTATGTGGGTTGATGGAGATGTTGGCATGTGGCACACATCCCCCTTAGTTATATTAGACCCAGATAACTAAGGGGGATGTGTGCCACATGTTGACATCTCCATCAGCCTATATACATTAATATATCATATCCCTAGGTACATAGCAGGAATAAAACAAGGAGATCATCTTTAATTCTTATTGAAATCCTGGGAAGAATTATTACTAATGAAAAAGATGATAAAAATATTGAAGGTATTACTCTTGCTCATGGTGTAAATCCCATGACTCATTTATAGTTTGTGGATGATACTTTTCTTATGGTAGAAGTATCAATTCAAGAAGCTTAAAATTTTAATAGGAATTTGTAGTTATTTAGTAAGGCAATGGGGAAAGTTATTGGTGAGGAAAAATATAATATTTTTCTTTCATATATCTCCTAGATGAGAGGCCTTGATTCTAGACAAGTTGTGCTTCAAAATAGTTAGTCTTCTGGTTTTCTATCTTGGATTTCCATTAAAGGATCATTGATTATCAGATTGGGGATGATTATTAGACAAGATGAAAAAAAAAATTTATAAATGGACTCACAAACAGATTTCTCTATGGGGCATAATTATTTTAATCCAAAGTGTTTTGTAAGTTTTTTTCATTTACTTTTCTTTGGTTTGTAGATCCCCAAATCCATTTTCAAAGACATTGATCAGATCTACCAAAAGTTTTTGTGGAGAGGGCCTAAGCAAGATAAGAATTGGTCACTAGTGAGGTGGAATACGCTATGCTTATGTAAGCATGATGGAGGTTTGGGATTTTTTTTGCTCACCTAAATGGCCAAGCTTTAAAAATGAATATTTATTGGATACTTCTTCAATCTCCATCCCAATTATGGGCTAAAATTCTAAGAGATAAATATGTGGGCAATGAAAAACCGGATCAAATTTTTAGATTCTTTTTTCCTCTTCAATTTTTTCTTATTTTCATGTTTCTAAAAATTAGATAATATCTCATCAATAAAAATAGTTTTAAATCACTAATAATGGGGGGGGGGGGGACCCATTTTTGCTTTGAGTCGTGGGATGACTATAACCCCATGCCCCCCTCCCATAATTAACCAATTCCCCCATTTCCATGAGCTAACGGAACAAATTCATAAATAAAATTGGATAATTATCTCTAAGTATTCTAGGTGTCCCAATAGAGATTAGGATATTGATAGGCAATGTATTTTTTATTTTTGCTACTGATTAGTGGGTTCAATCTTATGTAAATCATAGAAACCAACTTCTTCTTATTCTCAAAGAGATACCTGGCTTTATTTTTCTAATGATGAAGATGTCCTAGATTGGGGAAATAAAAAATAATTATCACATGGTTGTTGATGGTTATTTATCTCTAACTCCATCCAGAACTCATCTTCTTAGGAATATTTTTAAATAATTGTCGAGTCAAAACTTATGTCCTAAATTTAGGTTTTTTTACTTGGTTGCTTCTTGATGGCAAAGTTATTACTAGAGACCAATTAATTAAATGGGGAAATAATGGTCCATTCAAGTGTGAATTATGTTAGATTCATGAGGAATATATTTCTTATCTGTTCATTTATTGTTCCTTTGTCATTAAGTTATGGCAGCAATTACTGGTTCTTTAGGAGATTCCTTAGTTGAGTTTTACCATTCTTTAAGGTCTCCTTGGACCATTGTCTTTTGATTTGATTTTGAGTTCTCTTGTGTGTTTGTTTTATTTCGTGTTGAGTTTATACAATTACTATCTAGACATTCCCATGATTCACATCATGTGGGTTAGGACTTGATGTGATCACATACTATGTACCTCATTATCATATCTACCTAGACATGTTACTCTTATATACTACATGATCCTTACAAAAAATATATAATTATCTTATCCTTTTGAAGTAAGGTAACTACCATATTCTACTTCCCCTCACCTCAAAAGGTTAGGGAGGTATATCAATGGGGGCATGTCATGGAGGCATGAATTTCACACCATTATATCAGATTTTAGTGGGGATGTGCTAAAAAAGGCATGGCTTCCACACTTATTTTGTATTCAATATTTTTAGACTATAATGGGGGCATGTTATGGAAATAATTTCTCCACACTTTTATTGATTATTAGTTTTAGATTTTAGGGGAGGGATGACATGGGAACATGTCTTCCAAACTTAAAAAATTTAAAATTGGCCAAATTATATAGTTATATGATTCAAATACACATTTGTGGAAGCATTATATATATTGGTACCATTTTTATACCCAATTTTCATAATTCAAGACATATATGAGATACATATGCCATGAAAAAGAGCGTCTTAAATTACAAAATCAAATTAGTTTTTAGATCATTTCTATAGAATTTAACATACATTAGGATGGACTTTTATGGATGACTAGTAATCCAATCTACTACAATAGTTGGTTCACTTTCAGTGACGTTGAGTTGATCACATCACTCAATATTACCAATTTTATATGATAGAGTGATCAAATAATCCACCCACACTAGATTTATAGTGTGAGTTGACTTGGATCACTCACACTCACCAGTTTATAAGTATGATTGGGTTACACAATTGAGATAATCTCAATCACTGAGTAATAACTCACATTTTTTCTAAGGTTGGGATAAATTTTCCCTCCAATATTTATATATTTTTTTTACTTTCAAGTTTTACATTTGTCCTAATCTCATCTCTAAAACTTTTTAATAAATCATCTCTTCAAATCAAATTGCCAAAAGACAAGATTGTTAAATCGATACACATGTGTACTCCTAACCGTTCTCTACTTACTTTCAATCATTTTAAATTATTTCAATTCCATATTATATACATTGCTTATATATTGTAACATTCTCTTAGTTACAAGTCATTCACCATTAAAGTACTCAATTTCTACTTATGCAAAGATAAGGTGTGTTATACACAACCAAGTACACATTTTTTTTCTTTAAACTATAAACTTCATTACTAGATTAAAGGGGTGAAAAATGTAGACACTAAATATGAATTTTATAAAACTCCAGTATTTTATCCTTGCAAATTACATCTTGTGGTTGTACCCTTTAGTTATAATACCTTCCTACTACTGAAAGGCTCGCATTTGCTATCTCTTATGCCTATTACTTATCTTTTATTTCAACCATACATTATTCTGATGACTAGACCTTGTATGCTAATCAAAATGATTTAAACATAATTATTATCTTCTATAAGTTTTGGACCTATACCTATTTTCCATCTTCCTGGACACTTACATCACAGCCAGACACCTATGCCAATGCTAGTGTCATATGCCAAACAATGTGTCCATTTACCTAAATTCATAAAATTTTGAATGAAACGTATCCTAAAGGTCAACCTAATTGCTTTAGTGTGAGACAATTTCAAAAACGATTGGTATATATACAAGATCAATCCTCATTCATTCCTCCCATAGCACAGACCTAACATAGATCCAAAAATCATCGAATAACCTACCAAAAACATTAAATCAATAGTTCAAGTGAGAAAAGCTTCCCTATTCTTTCATATTTCAATATTAGTCATAGGTAAAACCAAGCTATAGATGTGATGTATTAAAGGAGCATTCCATGAGCCATATTTTCCATGTTACAAGATAGGCCACTCTGTGTACTTGATTATCACATGTTGCATCCTTATGCACACATAATCCAACATATAAGTGAGAACTACATAATTATGAGGCCCACTTTAAACTATTAGCTATGTAGGTAACATTCATTGATAGAGGGTTCCTTGGGGTAGCCTGAAATTATGTGCCCACTAAACTATATTTTCCCACAATCATTTCAAGGGTGAAAAAGCTAGGGTTTGATCACTTGAAAAAGAGAGATAACTTGTACACAAGATCCAAACACACCCTGGATAAAATGTGATAGAAAACCCTAAAGTTTCTAGGTGGTCACACTCAGATATAGTCAATATTATGTACTATACACCTACATCTAAGTTAGAAAGTAGCATTGACACAACCATCCAAATCTAATGCAAGTGTTTGAAGCCATAAAATGAAAATTTTTAGAATCTAATGATTGATCAAGAATCTAGATCCAATTTACTTCCATCCTAATCTATATCATATCTATATGCACAAGGTAAACAAGCTAAGTACTCTTATTTATAATTTATTTCAATATCAATCAATAGTTGTACTTTATGTTTTAGTATATATTATCATTTAAATTTAGAATATTATTTATCTGAGTTTGAAAATCCATGAACATATTATAGATATATTTATCACCTATATGCTTATTCATTTATATATTCTTAACCCTATACTATATTGACCCATCTCAATTTAGGGTTAAACACCATACAACTAGAAAATCAGTATAGGTCAAAGACTAGTAGTGAAGGATAATAAACATGTTTAGAGTTTTTAACATAGTGTAGAAGGCTTAGTCATAAAAACAACAATTCTTGCACTAAGTGATAAGAAATATATACACAAAGAGATAGGGAACACAAGCCCTTTTGTAGAAGACATGTCTATAACTAAAGGTACGACCATGATGGATATGTTCCAAGTGCACAAGACTATATAAATATATAAATTATATTTAGTATTTACAACCCCTTAGAATTAGAGGGATAAATGTCTGTTCAAAAATGATGTCATTTTCTTAATATTTATTTATCAATTTTATTATAATATTCAATAACTACATAATATAGGGTTTCCTATATTATTTATATTTATTACTATATACTAAAGGACCCATATCGTATAATGATATTAGATTTAGCATAGTTATTTATAATTACATGACATGCACCTATATCTAATGGGTATATAAATTATAGGGTGGTGGCATATTTGATTAGTAAAGGGTAGGGAAGGACATCATGAGAGATGATTTTATTACGACATGGTTCCACTTCTGATGTAGAATTTGAATAAACATTAAACTATCATTCATGCAAGGAAAAGACATAGAAGTCCTATATTTTACCTTGTAGCTTCATTTCATCCATACTACAAATATATTGACCTAGATAAATTACATCAGTTTTAAGAACATACAGAAACACCCTACTCAAATCCCTTGAATAAAGGGCAAGGCTTTACAAAATATATAAATAGTGAAATATTTCAAGGTGAGCTATGTGGTAATGGTGAGGGAGAATGAAAAGGTATTTTAGATGATATCATACACCAAGGGGCCCATATCATACACCAACCCCTGATTCAAGGTAGTTATTGGATTTACATGACCAAGACCCATTACAAACTATTACACAACTCATGAGGTAGTGAAATATTTGATTATATGTTTTTTAATTTCAAGGGTGTACGAGGACATCATGACAATTGATTTGATTGCAATAGGGTTCCATGTCTAATATACACATTAAATTAATAATACAATGTCATTGATGTTGGGATAAGACATTAAGGTCGCAGAGTATATATTGTAGCTTCCTTTCACCCATGGTGCCAATATATTGACACCTATATCAACTACATTAGGTTTAAGGACACAAAAATGTCAAACTTAGAATTTTGGAAGAAATGAAAAGGACATAGAAGATGAAAATTGTGATAGATATCAAGATGAGTTATGATGTGATGGTGAGGGATAATGATAGGCTATTTTAGGTGATATTGTACATGAGGGGGCCCATATCATACACTAGCCTCAATTTTAGAGTAACTTTTAGATTTGCATGACCAACAAACATTACAATGGGATCTGAAGCTTGAAATATGACAACATATTCGATTGGATGATTTATATTATCAAGGGTGGTCATGGATGTCATGAGAGCTTATTTGACTGTTGTAGGCTCCGTGTCTCATTGTAAATCAAATCAATGATGCAATGTCATTGATTTTAGGAGAAAACATTGAGGCCCTAGAGTGTATATTATGGCTTCCATTCATCCACAATGTCAATATGTCAACACATTTATTATATTTAATATCATATGATAGAGGTCCCATATTGTACACAATGGTTATATTTAACATAGTTGTTTGGATTTGCATGACCTATACACATAACAAATGGGTCTATAGATTATAGGGTGATGCCATATTTTATTGGTCATTTTTTATTATTAAGGGTGGGCAAGGATGTCATGAGAGCTAATTTGGCTGTGAAATGGGTCCTCATCTTATATGTAGCTTGAATTAGTGCTACACTTACATGATGTAAGGATAAGATATTAAGGTCTGAGAGTGTATTTTTAATATTTAATTTATCCAAGTTGTGAATATATTGACAACTAGACTAATTACTTGAATCTTAAGAAAATACATAAATGTCATACTCATACCCCTTGAAGAAAGGGTAAGGCCATACAAAACATGTAAATTATGAAAGATTTCAAATCAAGATTAATAGTGATTGTGATAGTCAATGAAAAGGTATTTTGCATTATATCATATACCAAGGGGCCAATATTATACAACATCCATAAATTTAGGGCAATTTATAGGTTTACATGACCAACACCCACTGCAAAGTGGTTCAGAGCTTGCAAGATGGTAGAGTATTTGATTGGATATTTTTTATTGTTAAGGGTGGACAAAGATGTGATGAGAATTGATTTAATTATGGTATGGTTACACATCTTGCATGAAATTTGAATCAATGATGCAACATCACTGATACTGGAATGAGACATTAATGTTCCAAAATATATCTTGTAGCTTCCATTCATCCATGATGCCAATATATTTATAACTAGATAAATTACATCAAGCTTAAGAACATAAAAAAATTCCATACTTAGAGCCCTAGAAGAAAGGGCAACGTCATATAGAACATGCAAATAGTGAAATATATAAAGGTGATCTGAGTGGTCATGGTGAGGTCACTGACAAGGTATTTCATCTAGTAATTTACAACAAGGGGCCCATATCGTATACCAAACTTAGATATAGGATAAAATTTGGATTCACATGACCAACACCCATTACAAATGGGTTTGTGTCTTAAAAAACATTATTTGAATACATACACATACACACACACACGTGTGTGTGTAGGGTAACATTTGGATTGACATGACCAATGCCCATTAAAAAGGGATACGCATCTTGAAAAACATTACATATATACATACATACATATGTGCATATATGTGTACACATACCCACACATACATAAACATATGTGTATTTGTGTCTATGTATGTATGTACATGTGTGGATGTGTGTGTATTTGTATGAACACGTGCATCCACACACACACACACACACACACACACGTGTATGTGTGTATAATTATAATGAACCCAAAACCTATCAAGACAAAAAATATCAATAGGATAAGATTCTAGACAATAACTTGTATTGATTCATATTAAATGACTTCAATTAATTACAAACTCAAACCATGCTTAAATAAGCCTCAACTCGAAATTTAGAGTTGACATGCAAAAAATAAAAAATCTAAAAAAAACATTTATTTTTAGCAGCCGCTATTTATAGTAAGTTTCACATGCAAGCACATGTGACTCTAATTTTTTTATAAAATAACCTAAATACTAAAATTATCCTATGAGATGAAATTCAACTGAAGATGACATCTGGTTCTAAGAATATACAATTTTTAAAAATTGAAAATTCCCAAAAAAATCATTAAACGTTAATTTCAAACTATCAAATGATCATGTTTGGCCTCTAAAAAATATCAAAATAAACTCTAAGTAGATAGAACTACTTAGGTTAGAATCAAATTTTTTGATATGGTCAATTTGGCGTATGGAAGAGCTCAAACGGAGTTATGGGTCAAAAGTTATGGCCTCCAAAAGGTTGGCCTATTTTTTCCCATATCATTCTTCTCTGGCTGAAAACAACTCAGCTCCTACGAGTTGGCCTAATTATAATAATACCATTTGTCTTTATCAATCTTCTTCAGCTCCCATTCTATAATCTAAGTTGTCTTCTTACTGCAACCCTTCCCACTGCACCAAATAATTATTATAATTCCCTTGCCTTGTGCTCACTATCTTCATATCCAAAATTTGTACTATTTTTTCTTTCTTCTTCTTTGGACCCTTTTGCTACTAATTTACTTATTCATATTCTCCATGGAATTTATATAAATCTAAAACATTAAATATTGAATATATATCAAAATTTTGTGGTAAACTCACCTCATATGCATTATCATTGATTTTCTTCATAATTCTACATGGCCCAATTTTCTCATCCTTTAACTTATTGTATGTGCCTTTTGGAAATCTATTTTTCCTCAAGTAAACCATTACCAACTCTCCTTTTTAAAATACCTTGGATCTTCTTCTAACATCCATTGTTGCTTTATATTTCTCATTATTTTCCTACAACTTTCTTCTTACTCCTTGTAGCTACTACATATGCTTTGCAAATGCTTCTGCATTATCACTAATTTGATATATAATTGGCAATTATACTAAATCTAAATTACCCATATTATTTATTCTATAAAAAATTTGAAAATATGAATTTGTTGTTGTTTTATTCACTGAATTGTTATATGCAAACTCAGCTTGTGGTAAAGCCAAGTCCCATTACTTTGGCTTCTCTCCCACTATGTTTCTCAATAAATTTCCCAAGCTCCTATTCATAACTTCTATCTATCCATCTATTTGTGGGTGGTATGTACTACTAAATTTTAGCTTAGTACCCATCTTCTTCCACAAATTCTTCCAAAAATGACTTAGAAAGTTTGTGTCCTTATCTGAAGTAACAGTTTTTGGAGCACCATGCAATCTCACAATATCCATAAAAACTAATTTTGCAAGTCTAGTGGCATCATTGATTTTCTTACATGCAATAAAATGAAACATTTTAGAAAATTTGTATACAACAACAAAAACTGAATCATTATCTCTCTATATGTTTGGCAATCCCAATACAAAATCCATACTCAAATCTGTTCATGGCCCTCTTGGAAATGGTAATGGCATGTAAAATCTAGTATTTTGTGCATGTCTTTTAGATACCTGACATATTTTACACCTTGAAACATACCTTGTCACATCTCTCTTCATGTTTGGCTAAAAATATTTTTATTCCACCAAAGTTATTATCTTCATCTTATCAAAATGTCCAACCAAACCACCACTACGTAATTCTCTTATTATATTGTCTCATAGAGACCCAACTAGAATGCATAATTATTTCCCTTTGAAGAGATAATATTCTTACATAAGATACTCATCGTGATTAACATATGTCCCAGCTGTTAATGGATTGTTACACTTCTTAATTACCTTGCTAAAATATGGATCAGTATCATATAATTCTTTAATATCTTCAAATCCAACTACTTCACTCACCATAGTAGTTACTAATGATACCCTCTTGCTCAATACATTAACTAACCGATTCTATTTTCCTAATTTATTTTTCAATACAAAAGTATATCCATGAAAGAAAGAAACCCACTTTGCATGCCTACTATTTTACTTCTTTTGTGTATTCACAGACTCCAAAGCCTCATGATCTATAAATAGTATAAACTCTTTAGGCACCAAGTAATGCCTCCAATATCTTAATTCTTGTACAATTGCATAAAGTTCAACATCATAAGTAGAATACTTTGTTCTTACCTCATTCAATTTCTCATTAAAATATGTTATTGGCTTTCCTTCTTGACTCAGCACAACACTAATTTTCACAAATGAATAATCACAATCAACCTCAAACACTTTGTTAAAATCAGGTAATGCTAAAATTGGTCTTTCAATAATCTTCTTCTTAAAAAATTCAAAGCTTTCTATGGCTACTCTAGTCCATGCAAATTCTTTCCCTCTTATGCAATCTATTATTGGTGCCACAATACTACTAGAATTTTTAATAATTTTTTTGTAAATATTTTCTAAACCATGGAAACTTTTTACCTCTATAATTCTTCTTGGAATATGCCACTCAACAATTGTCTTTATCTTTTCTTCATCCATTTTTACACCATCTATTGAAACTACAAATCCCAAAAATACCAAATTATTCTGCATAAACCTACACTTCTTCAAATTTGCATATAACTTCTCCTTTCTTAACAAATCCATTACCATTCTCAAATGTTGTAAGTGTTCTTCTTTAGTCTTACTGAATATCAAAATATCATAAAAATAAACAACCATAAACTTACCAATTTATTTTCATAGCACTATATTCATCACCCTCATAAATGTGTTAAGCGCATTAGATAATCCGAATGGCATCACCATCCACTCATATAAGCCATCCCTAGTCTTGAATACAGTTTTCCACTCATTTCCTTTACAAATTCGAATATGATAATAACCACCTCTTAAATCAATCTTGGTAAAATATTTTTCTCCTACAAGCACATATATCATATCATTTAAATGAGGTATAAGAAACATATAATTTATTTTAATTTTATTAATTACTTTACTATCTACACACATTATCCATCCTCCATCTTTCTTTAGAGTTATCAAAATTGACATTGCACAAGGACTCATACTCTCCTTTATCACCTTCTTCCTTAGCAATTGAGTAACCTATTTATTTAATTCTACATGTTCTATTGGACTCATCCTCTAATTTTCTTGATTGGGTAGAGATGATCCTGTAATCAAATCAATGTGATGTATATCTGTCTTCAGTGGTCAACCATCTAATAACTCATCAATCATAACATCTACATATTCTTTTAACACTCTTGTTACTTCTATTGTTATTGACACCATTTTTGTTTCTTCATTCTTTGCTACTAATGCATAATAGCAACCTGTTACCTTCATATCATGGATAAATTATATAGTAGAGAGCATGATTTATGTCTTCTCTTCCTATTTAAAAGGTAACAAAACTACTTTTGTACCACCTTTCCAAAAAGAGTACATGTTCTTTGCTCTATCGTGAATTGCTTTCCTATCATATTTCCATGATCTTCCCAATAACACATGACATGCATCCATCATAATAACATCACATAATATTTCATCATTATAACTCTTTCCTATAGAAAACTTGATTAAACACCTTTTATCTACTATAACTTCATTCCCTTTCTTAAATCATGAAATTCGATAAGGATTATGATTCTTTTCACATTCCAAATTTAGTTTTTTAATTATTTCTTTAAAAACCATATTTTCACAACGACCACCATCTATAATTACTTTGCATACCTTTCCATCTGAAGTACATCTTGTTCAAAAAATATTTGATCACAACCATGCATCACCACCTTATTTATTCTGTACTTATTCCTTCCTTGGAGAGATCATCGTTCTTCTCATCATGAGATTCTCTCCAACATCTACTGGTGCAACTTCAGTATTATGCTCTTCTATTTCAGCCTCAACAAGATTTACTCTTAGGCGATCTTCTTTCCTACTTTCTTGATCTTGATAGTATAGACACTCAAATGCTCTATGCCCTTCTTCTCCACATCCATAACAGACATAACATCTATGCTGATTTAGAAACCATCCTCTAACACCACCATAACCTCATCCTTTCTAAAATCCTCTTCCTCTTTATTGGTATTGAAACATTTGCCTGTTATCATCTTACCTTTCTACACCACAAGATGATTCACATTTATTGGCATTATATCGACCTCTGGTGGTATTAAAGCTACCTCTTCCCCTTAGTGGAGGGGATCCACCTCTTTTTGAATGAGTAGATGTCCTAAAATTCTATCTATTTTGTTTTTTTTCTACCTTTAAAGCTAATTGATAAGCCTCCACGTTAAGTATTTTATGCATGCCTAATTCATCTTGAATAAAAAATTTCAAACCATTTACATACCTTGCAGTGATCTACTCTTTTGTTTCATCATGCTCCACTCATATGGAAAGCTTATAAAATTCATTTGTATACTCTTGTATACTATGATCTTTTTGCCTCACATTTTGAAATCTTCTATATAGGGTTTGTGCACAATCCACAAGAAGAAATTTCTCCCTCAGTTTCTTCTCCATATTTTTCCATGAATTAATCTTATCTTTACCTTTTATCTATCGCTCTTTCTATAGGTGATCTCACCAAATCATTTCATGACATTTTAATTTTGAGCATACAAACTTTACCTTCTTGTATTCTCTCATAGTCTTCCACTCGAAGAACTTCTCCATGCTATTCATCTAATCTATCAACTCATCTAGTTTTTAACCGCCTCCATAATTTGAAACATCGACCTTGATTCCTTCATTTTTTCCTTCTAAATCTTGAACCATCCTCTCTTCCATCCATGGTGGTTATTCTTGATGTTCTTCTTCTTGCTAAATTTCTTCATCACAATCTATGTCTTTCTCATCACCACCTTGTCTTCTCTACTGATTGGTGATAACCTCTATTAATTGTTGAAATTTTCTCTATAGATCTTGTATAGTCTGGTTCATCTATGCAACACCTCATCATCCTCTCACCATTTTTTACTTCAAGATTCAAACTTGGCTCTGATACCAGATAATGAACCCAAAAACTATTAAGATAAAAAAATACCAATAGGCCAAGATTTTTAACAATAACTTGTATTGATTCATTTTGAATGACTTAAATTAATTACAAACTCAAACCATGCTTAAATAATCCTCAACTCAGAATTTAGAGTTGACATGTAAAAATTCAAAAAATCTAAAATCTAAAAAAAAAACATCTATTTTTAGCAGTTACTATTTATAGTAAGTTTCGCATGCAAGCACATGCGACTTTAAAAATTTCTCAAAAAATTTAAATACTAAAATTAGCCTATGGGATAAAATTCAACTGAAGTTGACATCCGGTTGTAAAAATATACAATTTTTAAAAATAGAAAATTCTTAAAAAAATCATTCAACATTAATTTTGGACCCTCATATGATCATGTTTAGCCTCCAAAAAGATCAAAATCAACTGTAAGTGGATAGAGCTACTTAGGGAAGAATCAAACTTTTAAATATAGTCATTTTGACACATGGAAGAGCTCAAACGGAGTTACAGATCAAAAGTTATGGCCTCCAGAAGGTTGGCCTATTTTTCCTACATCATTGACTCTAAAAATTTCCCAAAATAACCTAAATACTAAAATTATCCTATGGGATGAAATTCAACTAAAGTTGACGTCCAGTTCTAAAAATATACAATTTTTTAAAATAGAAAATTCTCAAAAAAATCATTAAAAGCTAATTTCAGACCCTCGAATGATCACGATTGGCCTCCAAAAAATATTAAAAATAACTCTAAGAGGATATAAATGCTTAAGGTAGAATAAATATTTTTGATACAATCATTTTGGCATGTGGAAGGGCTCAAACAGACTTAGGGTCAAAAGTTATGGCCTTGATTTTGTGTGTGTGTGTGTGTGTGTGTGTGTGTGTGAGAGAGAGAGAGAGAGAGAGAGAGAGAGAGAGAGAGAGAGAGAGAGAGAGAGAGAGAGAGAGAGAGAGAGTTGGTGTAATTAATTAGTTACACATACAAATGCATGCGTGTGTGTATGTATAATTAATTAATACTATTGTATTAATATAATATCTTATATTAAGTATTCTATATAAATCATATATATGTATCACTATTAATACTATATATTATTATAACACTATTACATATTATTATAAATGGTAGTTCAATGGATCATCAAATTTAAGCTAATAAATGCCATCATGTGTTGATCTAGGATTGGATTCAAGTCCTAGAATGATAGGGTGTGACATTCATTGTTGGGAGGAGAAAATCATCAAATTTAGGATAGTTGGAGTGCACGTGGTAGCATATATATTCTATATTCTATTTAAAATAACTATGTTTGCACAAAGACCATGAAAATTAAATATTCCTGAATTAATAATAATATCTATAATAACAATTAATAATATTAGTCACAAATACTTCATTCATTCGTAGTAGTACACTACTTTACTCACATTTACATTATAAAATATCATTTTACTAAAATGTAGAGAAACATATGTGGTCATTGAGATGCCACTTGTTTCAATGATGTATTGGGTAACTGAAATAGTTTGGTGGAAACTACTTATTGCATTGACTTATGTGACATATCATTGAACTTTGCATGTTTCTAGCTGGCCTTCTTTGATTCCATCACCTGAAATACCCTATCATCACCCCTCACTGTCACCACCCACCTCACCTTCAAATATTTCATTGCTTTCATATTTTGTATGTTCTTACCCTTTCCCACCACTTCACCATTGCTCAAGCTCAACGTGAAATGGAACATCAACTCCCTGTATAATACATTGCCATGTTGTATGAAGGAACACAACACATCATTTCAACTATCACCTCCACATGAAATGTCAAACTGTTGTTGTTGTACACTTCATATACAAAATTTGATATGGGCTCAACAATCATGAATTTTGAAAGTGAGGTACCACTGTGTATTTATGAACCTCCTGCCCATGCCCCCAAAAAAAAACATTAAGAAACACCCCTCGTAGTCTAACTTGCACCTCTGGGGCAATTGCTAGTTTTAACCTAGTGAGATAAATTGAATGATGTATAACAAATTTATTGATTCCTACTATTAGCCATTGAATTGCCATGGTTGGGAGAAAATTAGCCATTGAGATGTAAAATAACATTTATATTTATAATTTGCATCAGATGTCATAAGACTCATCATCCCATGTTGAAATAGACTCTCAATTTTTGGAAATCTAACAGGTAAGGGTTACCATGTGCAATCCAACATTTTTGCAAGTGGAGTTGGAAAGATAGAGCAAAGGATTTGACTATGTTTTGATCTATATTTGTGTGTTGTGTATTTTTCATCACTTGCCATTGAGCTAACTCATGTGGACCCATCTATGTAAACCTTGAATAAATGTTGATTGTGTCAGGTTGAAGGAAAATCAGTGGCTGTGATTGTGATTGTTGTTGTCCATAGTGAACAAACCCACGAAAAGTCACAATTGAATGAACTAATGTAAAGTAGAAAAATAAAATATAGAATATCCAGAAATGAATCTAAGGTGAGGGCCTCACCATGGAAACTTCTCCAATGTAATAATATGTTAATAGGACTACAAGAAAAATATATTTCAAATAAAAAATTTAAGAAAAAATGAGAAAAAATATAAAATATAAGAATTAATTTTTTGAGATCTTTTTCTTCCTAACTAATGATTGTCAAGTAGAATATTAAATATGTTTGTCTTAAAAAATAAAGTGAAAGAAACTTGAAATTAAATTATGAAAAAATGAGTTGTGTTAAAGACTCTTTAGAAGACCATCTTTGTACTTGGTCATCTCCATGATGAATAGTGACAAGAATGGAATGTGAGTTCAAACCCTACTGATAAAACCAGACGGCTGGATGGGTAACCTAAGAACAAAGACAAATCAGCTATTCATGTTAAAATATAGGAATAATATTTTCCTCTTCTTATCAGGGATAAATATTTCTTTTATCTAGCATTGCAGACTCTGCATATAATTTATAACTGACCCATCAAACTCTCTTCCATTGTAGACTATCTTTTCTGCAATAACATTTAAGTGTTGTATACAAACATAACTGACAAACTCTCTTCTTATTCATTATACAGTATCCTCTCTTGAATGCGAAGCAATATTGAGGCCATGTTTCATCAAGAGAGTCAGCCCAAACTTGGGCTTCACCTTATGACCAGGATGAATGCCCACTTTATAAAAAACAAGAATATATGCAACTATAAACTTCATATTCACATAAGCAATATCTTTCCCCAAACACAGCCTATAAACTTGCATACAATTTACAATAGACCCAACAAACTCTCTTCCATTATAGATCTGCAATAACTTTTAAGTATTGTATACAAACATAACAAACACACCCTCTTCTTCTTCATTGTACGGTAGCCTCTCTTGAATGCAAGGCAACCTTGAGGCCATGTTTCATGAAGAGAGTCAGCCCAAACTTAGGCTTCACCTTATGACCAGGATCAATCTTCAGTTTATAACGAGCAAGAATATTTACAACTATAAACTTCATACTCACATAAGCAATATCTCTCCCCAAGCACAGCCTAGGACCAGCATTAAACACAGGATATTTACAATCCCATTCTTTAATACAAACACCTTCTTTGTTAAGCCATCTCTCAGGCCTGAATTCCAAGGCATCTTTGCCCCAGAGGTTCTCCATTCTGTTTGTAGCATAAATGAAATAGAGAATCTTTGAGCCTTTCTTAACAGGAGTTCCATCAGGCAAAATGTTGTCTTGTATGGCTTGTCTATAGCTTACGGGGACAGGAGGATAAAGCCTTAGAGATTCAGATAATGCTGCGTGCAAATAGTTCATGCTTTTCAGTTCTTCTAAACTAAAAAAAATCATCTTGTCGTCGAAATTATTGTTGTTATTATTCAGGTTTTTTGACTTCGTTATCTTGGTGATTTCATTGACTATCTTTTGCTCTACAATCGGATGCGTGCTGAGAAGCCAGAAGAACCAGCAAAGAGATAGTGCAGATGTATCTATCCCAGCAAGAAATATGCTCAAAGTCAAATCCTGTACAAAATAAAAAAATAGTAGTTGATAACATAAAGATTGGTCTCAACTTTAAAAAAATCTTTACAAATCTGTACTAAATAATGCAGCAATGTGAACAGAACCTTAACTTTTATTCTAAATTTGTAAAACATACCTGCAGCAATTTCTGAGGAGGAGAACGCCCTTCTTCTTCCTCGAGCTTCATAAAACATGACAAAATGTCAGCCTGCTGTCCTCCTCCTCGCTTGAGCTCCTCAATTCTACAGTTCACCATCTGTGATGCAGAATCACATATTATTGCTTGAGCTCTCCTGAGCTTTTTCTCAAACCCCACATTCAAAAATCTCATAGACTTCCATAAAAATGGAGGACATATGAGCCTGTAAACACATGCTTCAATGGCTTCATTAAAGGCTATGGCAAATGGAACATCATGAAGAAGACCAGGACTTATACATCCTAGGTCTTTACCCAATACAGTAATGCACATGTTATCAAAATTGAATCTAAGCAATATATCTTGCAGATCAAACCATGTTTTTTTTTCTTTTGCTTCTTCAAGAACTGGCATGAATTTTTCTTGCATTAATTTTTTCAAGAGATTTATATTACGATCTCTGAAACTACTGCTGCTTAAGGCCATCCCTGCTGCCTTTCTTTGTCTCCTCCATAAGTCATCATCTGCTGTGAACAAACCATCACCAAATATGTCAAAGAAAACACCCTTAAAATAGGGACCCCTAGGGAAGTTAAGGAAATCATTCTTGAGAATGTGCTCTAAATTAGCAGGACTTGAGGTGACTACTTCAAAGAGATCTTTGGTCATCCAGGGGCCGCTAAATTTGAAGGTGCCACCATTGTCTATGACCACTTTGGCTGCATAGTCATACACATTGGAAATATTCCATAGCAGCGATGGCATCATGCCTACCACAGGCCAATTTACTGGCAGACTACTCTTTGACTTGATCCAATGCCATGTTGAAACGCTTAATAATGCTAGCAGGGTAACCATCAGTGCAATGACATAAAGCTCCATGGTTTCAATTTCTCAACACCTTGTTTGCTTATAACTTAGAGAATAAGAAAACAAAGTTTGAGAGGGGAAATTTTATGGGTGTGGGAAGACTTTGAAGGCCCTGAACCAGAGACAGAATAGAAAGCAGACAAAGGAAAGAGCAATAAAGAATTTATATAACCTGCAGCCAATGTATTATACTTCAACTGAAACAGACACAAATATTCAATCTTAACATAATATATAGAGTCATAAAACTTCAATCAAAATTGGACATAATAAGAACAGTCATCTAACAATGAACAATTCATATATAGCAGATCACAATTTGGTCCATCTCTTACAAATATTGTGCTCAATAAAAAGAATAAAAGAAGTTAAACAAATAAAGCAGATATAAACACCCAACAAATTGCCCTACATCAGGGGAAAAAAAAATTAAACACCCAACAAAGCTTAAAACACTTATTTATATTGAAAATTTAGTGTACGGTGAGGGATCATTCATACGCATCAATCGGGTTAGATAGAATGTTGTTTCAAGAGTTGATTGTTTGAGAATGAAAACACATGAAACACGCAACCGATTTTCATGTGTCCACCATTTAGTGTTGGATAGGGTTGGTTTCATTATTATTATGATGATTATTTTAGTGTATTAAATTTATTCATGACTCATGATTGTATTTTAGTGTATTAAGTTTATTGAAAACATTTATAGTTACAATGGTATTCGAGTTGCTAAAATTAAAACATAACCCCATACATATATATTATATATGGGGTTCTGTTTTAATTATATTTATATATATAATTTAAAAAATAAAAATAAAAATACATTAATAATAATTAACAAAGAAAGTATAATAATTTTTTTAACAATAATAAATTATAGTAACATATTATTAATATTTTTCTACAAAATTAAATGTATATATTATTTTTTTTTAAATATTAAAAATAGATTTATATAATTTAGATAATTAAAAATTATTATAATATCTTACAATAATATTTACTTAAAAATTATTGTAA
The DNA here is from genome assembly GCA_037957365.1 of Torreya grandis. Lineage (NCBI taxonomy): Eukaryota > Viridiplantae > Streptophyta > Pinopsida > Cupressales > Taxaceae > Torreya > Torreya grandis. The sequence goes on from JARHVA010001815.1 coordinate 431,363, forward strand.
ATAACATATTTAAAATAGTAATGTTTACTATAATTATTTGATTTTATAGTTAAAATCAAATTAATTACAAATATTACTTACTTTATAAGAAGTCTGAAAAATTTTAATGTCATTCAACAATATTTTTTAATGATTTTGTTATGTCATGCTATCCAATTATTGTTTTGAAAGATTTATAAGTATAAATGAATAACTATAATTTATTTTTCGCATTTAACTGGATAGAAATGTAAACCTATATCTACAATTAATAGTATTCTATTCTCATTTTCATATTGATAAAATGGCAAAGATAATTTATAAAATATAAACCAAAATACTGATTCATAAATACTCACATTTACCATCCACAAGCACTCCCAACACCCAAAATAAAATCAGAGTGGAAATATTATTATTATTACTCATATCGATGGGCATGGTCCATGGGCACTAACATGGTGAGTACGTTGTCCGTGGTCTTTATACGGGATGGGCTGTAACTTACCTTGGTTTTCATAACAAAATACCATCGAGAAAGATGTAACAATCCATGTAGAAAGGAATGTTAGGTTTTTGTACCAGCTTAGAATTCTGAAAGGACGAGCTTTTATAATCTTGAAAAAAGTTCATGTTGTACTACTTATTGGAAAGATTATTATTATCATGTCAAACTGTTCATTGATTCATGAGTGTAGCCATAGGGAAAGCGCACACTTACAGCACAGATTAAAGGATGTCGTCCATTATATTGAACTATGAAAAGATAAAACAGAAAGTTTTTATAGTTTTAACGAGTATAGAATAGAGTATTATGTGTTTTTCTAATACATATAATTGTAGGATTATAATTATATAATAGAGTATTATATGTTTTCTTTAACATATTAATTGTAGGATTAGTAGGTTTATATTCGATCTGGAATACAAATTGATTCGTACTTTCATTTTGCCACTCCGTTAATTTAATAAATCTGGTTATAAATTTTCTAATTTTTTAAATTTGACCTTGAGTTGCTCGAAACAAATGCATTTATTTTAATCGTAACACCACAACTCAAGAAACTTATGATACAATATTATTTTCATTTTAATTAAACATATTTTTAGTGGATGCTATCGTCTGTGTTAGCATATATATATATATATATATATGTATATGTATATGTATATGTATATGTATACACATTTTTGAGAAAAAAATACTATTTCATTTAAAAAATTATTTTTGTTATTTTTATTAGTTGAAACAATACTTTTTTATGTATATATATATATATATAACATACATTAAACATAAAAAATTTATTTAAGTCATGATTCACATTTAATAGGTCGGGCATGTTATGTTGTCGTCTATTTGTTGTATTTAATATTAATGGCTTTTGTCGGTTCATTTCATTTTATAGTTTGGTTGTGTAAAGAAAGAAATAAAATATTTTCAACATGAAAATAGGTGCAACATGCAATACTTTGTTAGTAATGAATATTTTTTTTCTATTCCTATATTTTCATATTGGCTTATGATATAAATGAAATATATTCATTATATATATTATTAATTGTGAGCAAACCCATTTTGGATGCCCTAAAATAAATATGTATTTCTATTTGTGGGATATCCACAAAGGAAGTATTGTATTTTTTAAGTTTATATAAAGTAAATATATTCACTATGTATATTATAAATAAGACATCTATATACCCTAACGAAACATATTTATATATGCTTGAAGTAAACCTAAAAGCTAAGCTTTGAATTGTTTTTATTTTGTACTTTTTATTTGAAATGAAAAATACATGTTATATATATTTAAGGTCTATATACATTATATATGTAGGCAAAGCCATATGTGTATCTAACAATAATTATACTTTTCTATTTGAAGAATACCTCAAAGATAAGTTTTATAGAAATATTATAGTTTATATTCGTTGAAAAAATAATATACGTTAAATGTTTATATAGTCACTTTGAAAAAGACTTTTGGGTGCCTAACAATAATGATATACTTTTGTTTGGAGAATAACTAAATGGGGAGTTTTATATATTTTAGTTTGTATTTGTTCATGTAACATAATAGTTGTATATATTGATTGTATACATGTAATGATTATAAACAAGACATGTATTTCACACTCACATTCACTCTCTCTCTCTCTCTCTCTCTCTCTCTCTCTCACACACACACACACACACATCACATTTATTTTTCTATTATTTTACTTTATTTTCTATTGATGTAAAGTAATAAATAAAACTTTTGGATAATGTCATATTGTTTAAGATGTTTCTAAATAAACCAAATGTGAATGCTACAACAAAGTATACTTTAATTATTGCACTTGATATAAATATAAATATACAAATAAATATGGTACTTACCTTGTTTTGGATCTATGTAGGTTTGAGACAACATGTAAATGGAAAGAAGGGCTTGAAATGGATCGACAGTCACTTGAATCAAGATACTAGATGTTTATATATCCCTGGACAAGTCTAATAATAGTTGGACACCAATGTTAGGCATAGCTATCTAATTTCTACAAGAATTGTCCTTGTGAATTATGATTTACTATTTTATCATAGGCTATTACACTTGATTTTAAACCGATGTTCTATGTGAAATTAGGGGCTTACAGTGTGCACAAAATCCATAATCATGTCTCCTTCACTTTGAAACCCTAGATCCATCTTCGACACTAGGTTTAACTTACAAAAGGAAAAGAAACTTAGGTTGAGCTCACCCCAACCAAACCCTATTAAAAAATTGAATGTTTCATACATTTCCAATAATTTAAATAAAGCTCAAATTGCACGCAGTTCTCTTGGTTAGGTGTATGTGGGTAGTAGTACTCCATTAAAATGAATGCAATCTATAATCTAGCTTTTGACACTTGACAATGAGAAATTTTTACTTGGCTTAAGAGATCTTTAGACTTGGGTAGGGCCTATTCCTTGTAAATGATTTTTGACTTATGATATTTAAGGATGTTCTTCTTAATGTGCAAGCAAATAATATATGTCCTTTTGATAAGTGATAGATGTTTTCGAGATAGAAATAGGATTATGCTTATTATATATAAATAAATGACTCTTTGGATAACTTCTCACTCCATTGACATGCAAAATGTGTGATCCAACCCACAAAAATGGTGCACAAACAAGTTTGACATAGGTGGATGACTTTGTTAGACAGAGGAATCTGGTTGTGACTATAGACATTTAGAAAATAAGAACATTGATTAAATGATCAAGAGATGGCCTAATTTTTTAAATAAAAAATCTTAGGCACAAATTAGGAAATTCATTTAGGTGATTGACAATAAATTTGGAAGACCATGCACATAGAATGTGATAAGATAGGAGAGAAGGGTGTGCAAGAGCTAAATGTGTATGCACAAGTCATTTGAGGTAAGGATAGATCAAAAATGACATTATTAAGTGTCCAATAATAGATTTTTATGTCTAAAATTCCCCTCTTTTTATTCTAGTATTAAAAATGCTAGAGTAAAAAGGATAAAAAGATTACAAACCTTAGTGTGTAAACACACTTTGTCATTTAAATAATAATCCAAGTGTCCATATTGCTCCATGGAAAACTATAATAAAACATGCATCAATCAATTTTTATATATGATATGAAATTTCAAGTAAAATAGCTTAATGAAACATTTAAAATTTAAGAGCAAGAGAGAAATTTACCCAAATGTAGATGAACCATGCTACCCTTTGTAGTATTGGAAATTGGGTATTTATAACCTAATGGGGAATGTCAAAGGGTGATTATGCACCAATGCTAGTGTCAATATTAAAAACATGGGTTGGAAAGATGAATGACCCAACCATCATGAATAAGGAGCAGCGTTAGGCTAGTGAGTGATGCAGAACCTCAATCACACTACTCATTTAACTAATCTTGAACATAAAGATAGAATTGGAAACTTATAATAGGCTCAAATATAAATTTGGGTAGACTAAATCAATTATGACATAAGGATTTTATATTTAGGTAATTTTCCCAAAATTTGGGGAAAATCCATGGAAATTTAATTTAATGTGTACACAATATAGACATTACATGTACGTGTAATGTCCATAATGTGTACATGTTATTTAAAACTAGGCTCAGGAATACTTAACCTAAATGTGTACATGGTATGTTTAGTGAACATAACTTGTATGTGTTGTACCATATGAATGTTCTCTTTAGTGAAAATAATGTGTATGCATTATAGTGTGTATGTAGTTCCTTCACATTACCAAAAAAGGGTAATAAATATCTATTAGAAGGGGTAGATGCTTTACTAAAATAAATGAACATAAAAGTAACAATATAAATTATGTAAAATTAAAGTAAAAATATAAATGTAAACTTATAATTTAAATTTATTTTAGTAAATATAATAAATTAAGGTCACTCTATATCTGATAGAGTTGGTCTCATAGCTACATACCTTATGATGTGGAAGATAGTTTTTCAAATTTAGTCTAGTCGGTACTTAGGCATTTTTAGGGTCTCAATATTGAACCTAGGGATTTTAGGGCATAAATTTTTAAGTTTATGTCTACTTTTGGTAAACATAATCAATTTTTAGGTTTTTGTGCCTTATGAATTGATTCCTAACATTTTTACAATTCTTAGGTTTGTCAAAATTGATGTTTACAAACCACTCAGTTTGAATTCAAACCAAACTAGTGTGATTTGGATAACACAGGTCACATTGATGAATTACACACATCAAACCACCACTTTGTGTTAATTTCACTTGCTCTTAATCCCTCCTTCATCCCCAATCTCTTTCTCCTCATCCTTTATCATCCCTAATTATTCCCTCCTTGTCTCTCATCATCTCTAACCACTAACTTATTGACCCTCACCATCCATCATCATCTCTAATCACTCCTACATTGACGCTCATCATCCATAATCATCCCTAATCACTACTTCATTATTACTCATCATCCCTAATCACTCCTTCCTTATCCCTCATTGTCCTTAATCACTCCCTCATTGACCATCACCATCCCTCATCATCTCTAATCACTACTTCATCATCCCTAATCATTCTCTCATTAAACCTCATCATCCCTCATAATTCCTAATCACTCTATCATTGTCCTTAATCACTCCCTCATTACACCTCATTATCCCTCATCATCCCTAATCATTTCTTCATCATCAATCATCATCCCTAATAACTTCATCCTCATCCCTCATTATCTCTAATCATTCCCTCATTGACCTTCACCATCCCTCATCATCTTTAATCACTCACTCATTATCCCTAATCACTCCCTCATTTACTCTCACCATCCCTCATCATTCCTAATCACTACTTCATCATTCCTAATCATCATTAATTAATCCTTAATTATCTCTCATCATCCCTAATCACTCCCTCATTAACCCTCACCACCCCTAATCATTGCTTCATCATCCCCCATCATCCCTAATCACTCCCTCTTCATCCCTCATCATCCCTAATCACTACCTCATTGACCCTCACCATTTTTCATCATCCCTATTCAATCCCTCATTAACCCTCACCATCCCTAATCATTGATTCATCATCTCTCATCATCCCTAATCACTCCTTCATTCCTCATCATCCTTAATCACTATCTCATTGACCCTCACCATCCCCCTCTCTCTCTCATCCTCCCTAATCACTCCCTCATTGAAATTTTCCATCCCTCATCATACCTAATGACTCTATCATCGTCCCTCCTCATCCTTAATCATTACATCCAATAACTTGATGGTGGGTGAAGTAGTTTCCCACTTATGATTGATTCACTTATTTTCTAATTCTAAATTTTACTCACTCAAATAAGGCCCAAAAAAAAAATTCTTTCACTCATCCTATTTCACTCAAATAAGTAACTCTGAGATATCATCTAATTTTATGGTGGGATTAAAAGATATATATGATGATCCATGCCCAAATCATGGAGATAGTGTTCCTGAACTAGAATAAATAGGCAATAAATAAAGCAAAGGGTGGGATGAAATTATATTAGATACATATGTAAATTAGGATTTAGACATCTAAGAATCATAATCCCATATTTGAGAATCTAAATCTATATCTTTATAGATAGTGGTGACTAGAGACTAATTTATAATTCTAATCCAAACCCCATAGTCAATCATATATGCATAGTATATCCATAGTAGACTTGATTACGAGATAGATAAATTGGTGGTGGCCGATTTGGTAGAGTGTGTTCCAATCTAGTAGTTGATAGATTTTGGTTCCAAAATAAAATCAATCTATACCAAACTTGATATATAAAAGGAATGAAAGGAATATACCTTAATCTAGTGTATCAAGGAGGGTCCACTTGGATCTTGGGTATAGTTTAGTGGGCCTTAAAATCCAAATTAGGGCCCTTTCATACTTTGAGTATTCCCTAGTCCCTAATAAAGTATATCAAATGATAATGTAAGAATGGGGTCCTCATCATAAATATATAAGGGGAACCATTCCAAAGGCCCTACCATGATATCATACTTTCCCTACCCATTGAGGCAATGAAATATTTCCCTACCTACTGCATTTGTGCCAAAGAGTAAGGAAAGGGAAGCTTTCCTTTTTGATATCTAACTTTACTTCACCTAATAACATATTAAGGGAATATTTCCTTCTCAATGGATAACAAGGGAATAAGACACAACTATGAAGGCAAGGTTTCCTTATTAGTATCTAGTTTTCCTTTGCTTATGGATTAAGGCATTACTATCAAGGGAAGCTTACTTTCTAATAGATAACTTTGTTTTTACTCTACCTACTTACCTATACCCTACCCGATAACTCAAGGGAAGCTTCCTTCTTGATAGATAGCTTTATTCTTGTCATAACTACTTCACATTTCTAGAATATATTCTTATCTATCAATGGAGGCTTACTTCATGATCTATATATTTCATGTATTCTTTCCCTAGCTACTTAGTTATGCCTTACCTACTTATCTTGTGTTATTGGAAATGGAATCTTACTTCTTGATAGATAGAATGATAAATTAATTTTTAAATCATGTTACATATGTGGATGACCTACCTACTTTACCTACTTGATTATGTTAGACCTACTTTACATACTTGAATATGTCCTACCTGATTGAATGTTTGAGCCATATCTTTATCTTGAGTATTCCCTACCAAAATACCCTAACCATATCTTGATCTTGACTATGTCCTACGTACCTTATAGTATTTGAGTATGCCCTACCTACCTACTTGTACTTGAATATGCCCTACCTACCTATCCTTATTTCCATACCTACTTGAGTATGCCCTTCCTAATAAAATATGTAAGCCATGTATTGATTCTAAATACCTATATCTAATCTTGAATACATATATCTTACCTAACCATATATATAATATTTGATACCTATTTGAATACCCAAGGCAAATCTTGAAATGAGAGGGGTCATTCTAACCTATTTAGAGAAAGAGTGACTAGGGATGATTGAGTACAAGAAAAAATCCACTATACCTACCATAAATGTATTGGAGGGAGTGATTAAGAATGAGGAAAGAGTGATTAGGGATGATAAGAGATAATGAGGTTTCATGAGGGAGTGATTAGGGATGATAAGGGATGAAGAGGGAGTGATTAGGGGTGATGAGTGATGATGAATATATCAAAATATGAGATTGTATATGCAGTAGGTCACTATTGATATATGGATATAAATAGGCAGGTAGTTAATTTCTCATTTTAGTTTTCCTAATAGAACTAGATATAGATAGAGAATCAATCCTTATCTATCACTTAAATCCTAGTCACTTATAGTGGGTCCATCTATCTCAACAAGTAGGATCCCCATCCCCATCCTTATATAGACAAAGGAAATGAAAGGAAAGGGGAGGGAGATTGACCAATTGAGAATATTCTATTATATAAGTCATAATAATGTAAGTGTCTAGTATCTATATATGGTTATAATAAAAGGAAAGGTAATCAACGACATTTACCTCCCCATTAGGTAATTTATATTCTAGGACTACATGCCTCATATATAAATCATATGCACTCTAGGGTTTACTATGTGAAATGAACAAAGACCACTAGAGAGGAGATGACAATATTCTTTTATCCACTAATTCCAAGAATTACCCCCAGATCCTAAACGATCTTTATTAACCCTATAACTGAAAGGGTGTTGGGTTAATAGTTGGCTAGGTTATTAACCCTATGAGAGTATCAAAGGAACACTATCAAGCCTAGACCTAAAGGAATTATGGGTTTATCAACCATGCACATTAACCCCAAGAATGAAGTTACTCAAAGGACACAAGGGGGAGAGGGGGAGGAGTAAGATCCTACCATAATGACTAGATTGACATGCCCCCTCTCCCTTTTAAGGAATGAGGGATTTATAGAGTTAAGTTTAATTATTTGTATGTTAAGGGAGGAGGGACTAATCACCACCTACCCCTCCCCTAATATAATACACAATACACTAGTGACCCCCTATGCATAAACATGGCCCAAACATATAGATATAGGTTATGTAGGTAGTATCCCATATATACTATTTTAATTGATAGATAAAAGTTATACCCTACCCATGTAGTTTAACTTAGCCCAACTGGGACTAGTAATGTAGGTGTGGTTAGGAAGATAGGCATGCTTAGACAGATGGGCATATTTGGATTAGATAGATAAATACTCTATATGAATTAGATGAGGAGATAGATAATTGAATAAAATCCAATTAAATTAGAGATGATCATCTCAATTAATTATGGAAAATAAAGTGGTGATAAAAAATTATGAGGGATGGTGAGGGTAAATTAGGGAGTGATTAGGGATAATGAGGGAGTGATTAGATATGATGAGAGATAGTGAGGGTCAGTGATGGAGTGATTAGGGACAATGAGGGATGAGGAGGGAGTGATTATAGATGATGAGGGATGATGAAGCAGTGATTAGATATAATGAGGAATTGTGAGGGTCAATAAAAGAGTGATTAGGGATGATGAGGGATGTTGTGGGATGGTGAGGGTTGATGAGGGAGTGATTAGGGATGATCAGGGAGTGATTAGAGATGATGTGTGATGTCCCCTTTTGAGGCATGAGTCAAGAGGTTAATTAGCCTAATTATTCCCATGGGCTAATTACAAAGTAAGAGGAAATATTTTAATTTAATTAATATTATCCATTTTAGTATATTATAAGGATAATTTCATTTAATTAAATTAATAAAGTAACTAAAGTGATTTGGTGATTATTTATGAGATATTAAAAAGGGTCACTTTATTATTATTATCAAAATTAATTAATTATCTAAACCATAAATTTGAAAAGTTAGGGTGGAGTGGCTTACAAAATGGAAAAGTGAAGTTCATTTGGAGTATTTTGGATTATTATTCTAATTAGTGTTTAAGGAGCTTGAAGATCTAAACCCTGGGATGGAAACCCTATGAGTAACCAATTTTGATAGTGTGATTAATTTATCCTAGCTAGTCATGTTGGATAAATTATCATGGTTTCTCATAGTGGGCATTACAACTTGATTACAAAGGAAATTTGTGAGTCTTCTTTGGAGACAAATTTCAGAGATAATCAATAGAGTATTTACAGAGAAGTTTCATGTGTTAACATCTACAATTACATAATCAACATTATATTTTATTTTTAGTATTTCATACCAATATATATTTGGATGTTGGCCATAATAATTCCTAGAGGGAGGTAGATATCTTAGATTTTATTATATTTTATGTAGATTTTGATTAGGGTATATCATAGCATCTTACTTGGGTCACCACTCTTCAAATATAATTAATCACAACCTTCAAAGTATATCATATAGTGGGTTGCTTAGTTGGGAATCCTACTTGTGGGTCAAAGTTAGTCTAAAAGGAAAGAATTAGCTTGTTTGGAGTATACTGGTCACCTAAATACTTTTTCCAACCTCTTATGTGGCCATGAGCTTGGGTATTAATCGTAGCTCTTGTAATAGCTACATCTATCTTCGAAGGGGAAGTCATGAAATTTTCTTGGGATATGGGAACTTCATTAGAGTGCCTCAACAAATTCTAAGGAGCCAAAAAGATATTGATAATTGCTCAGGTCAAAAATATATTATTATGTGTTATTCATAAATTATAGAATATATGTATTAACTATTCATTTTAGAATATAAAACTTAGATCATAGGAATATATTTATGTTATCAATTCCATGTTTCTCTTTGTGATGGCAATAAAAGGATTTTAATCTAATTCACTTAAATTAGTGAGTAATTCCTATGAAGTGTTATTGAAAACCATTTCTAATTAAAACCTTCTAGAATAAACTCAAAACAATAAACAACCAAACTATTTGACAAAATGCCTGCATTGTCAAACATGGAAAAATCATAAAAATGTATAATCATTTTGGGTGGGAATTTTATAGTGGTATCATAGCTAGAGATCTTGCTAGTGAGTGGGATTTAGTGAATGTTTTTAATACTAAAAATTATGGGAAAAAATTAATACTTTAAGGAGGTTGCATGCATTTTAATGAATCCAGAAGACATGGAGTTTATCACTTATAGGAGAACCAGAGGTGTAGCTCATTTTGATTCAAAAGAGGAAATCATGGGGGATAGACAAGGTGGATAGGCATAACATGATCCTAGTATATTAGCTATGCTTAGTGATTTGGATAGGGGATAGTAGTAGTTGGTCCAAACCTTAACCCATATGATGTAAAACATGAACACCAATAATGGAAACAATAAACATAACAATGGAAACCATATACATAATGGTAACTAGGGTGAAGGCAGCCACACTAATTCACCTTTACACACACACAAGGTAGCTAGTAGAATCACTCCTAGACCTCTAATGCCTAAATTTATAGAGGATCATCATAGAGAGAAAGAAGCACAACAAGGAGATGGTGAAGGGTGGATTGATTATTTATAGGAAAATCAATCGTTGGATGAATAATTCCTGGCCTCAATGTCCTTAGCAAAGTTTTGTGACATCAAATACAAGAACAAAACTAAAGGAGAGAAGGGATAAGGAAACAACAAGGATTTATAGCATAAGGTGGGTAAACTAGCTATTCCTAGCTATGATGATTTAAACAAATACACTACTAAAACTTGGTTTCAGAAGTTATATACCTACTTTCAAATGAATCCTATGACATAAAGGGAAGAAATCAAATATGCAACCCTATATTTAGAAGGTGAGGCTCATGAGTGGTGGTACCATGGGCTGATGACATTAATTCATGATGGTATTACTTCCTATGTAGATTTCACATAGATACTGATAGACATGTTTGATAGGAAGGACCCAAAACTACATTTTAGGGAGTTGGCATAGCTGAAACAAGTGGGATCAACTGATACTTATATTCTAAAATTTTAGAAAATGTTAGTTATGGTTACAAATGTCTCTGAACATGGATTGATAGTGTTATTTATAGAGTGGTTAGTAGAGCCACTTCATGGATGGGTTAAAGCATTTGATCCTAACGCCTTATAGGATGAAATTAAAAGGGCTATGAACATGGAGAGTGAAACCCCAAAGGTCAAATTATAGACTAAACCTTTCCAACCTAAGAAATATTTCAATAAATGATTTCATAAGGAGGAGACTAGAATACCTTGCATGGATGATGAGGTTCATAATGAACTTCACAGGAAGAAATTGTGTTTCAATTGGAAGGAGCCTTGGGAGCTAGGACATATATGTTTAGGAAAATAAAAGGTACATTACAATGAGGTAGTATTAGATGGGGAAGAAGAGGAGAAAGAGTATGGTGTAATAGGTATATATGGGGTATAATATGATTTGATGAGGAGTCTATTGACCTAGAGGGAGTTGTAGTAGATAAGGGGAAAGGAGGTACCATTGCCACCCTTTCAGGTATACCATGATATAACTCCTTAAAATTTTAAGGTATATTACAAGGTTAACATTTTATAATATTGATTAATAGTGGGGAAACCCATAATTTTATTGATTCTGAATTAGTGGCTAAGAGGGGATTACCAACACAAGTTTTTGAGGACTTTAATGTGGTTGTGGATGATGGGTTTAATATGACATGTACTAAGAAGATTACTCAATTGAGCATTGCCCTAGGTAACTATATAGTTTTAAATGATTTATATTTAGTGGACATTATAGACACCAATGTCATCTTCAAGTTAAAATGGTTAAACTTATTTGTCAATTATTCACATAACTTCTAGACTATGGAGATAATGTTTAGGGTAGATGTCAAGAAGGTGGTTTTGAGAGGGATGATGAATGGAGCTCCTAAGATCATTTAAGATAAGAGGATGGAGAGAATAATTAGACATGGGAACATAGCATGGGTATAAGAGTACCTAATCTCTTCTAAGACTTCTGTTAATAAAAGTTATCCTTACCACATTGACATTCAACCACTATTGGAGAAACATAGTTTAGTATTTATGGAGATTTTGCCAAGTAGACCTCTGGTTTGAGGGTTTGATCATGACATTAAATTAGATGAAGGATATAATATAGTTATCACTACTCCTTATAGGCATCCTAATAATTTCAAGGATGAAATTGAGAGGACCATTAAGGAGTTGCTCAAGATAGGTCACATTAGGCCCAGTTCCAATCTTTTTGCTTATTCGATTATTTTGGTAAATAAGGACAAAATTATGAAGATGTGTATTAACTATCATGCACTTAATAAGAAGATAATAAATAATAGATATCCCATTCCCAAATTTTATGAGCTATTGTATGAGTTATACAAGGAAAACTACTTCATAAAGATTGATCTTCGATCAGGGTATCATCAGATATGGGTGAGAGAGTAGGACATCCATAAGATTGATTTAAGATGTCATTATAGGCACTATGAGTTCTTAATTATGACTTTTTGGCTAACCAATGCACTCAATACCTTCTAATCCTTCATGAATAAAATATTCAATAAGTAATTGAGGAAGTTTCTTTTGGTATTCTTTAATAACATTCTCATATACAGTAGGACATGGGAAGAGCACTTGAGACACTTGGATGAGGTGTTAGGGATAATGGAGACTCAATCATTGTATGAAAAATCATATAATAGTGAGGTTATATTGATAGAGATCCTTTATTTTTGGCATTTAATAAATTCAAAAGGAGTTTCAGTACATCAAGAGAAAATTTAGGTGATCATTGATTAGACACCTTCAAGGTCATTGACAGAGTTACAAGGGTTATTCAGGTTATGAATATATTATAGGAAGTTTTTAAAGGGTTTTTCATATTTGGGATCACCCTTAACTGACCTCACCAAGAAGGGAGCATTTAGTTTGTCAGAAGAGGCTCAATGGGTGTTTGACAGGTTGAAGGAGGTTATAAACTCTTGTCTAGCTTTGACTTTACCCAATTTCATGTAGCCCTTCATCCTAAAGTGTGATGCCTTAGGAGAAGGCATTGGAGTAGTTTTTGTTATGCCCTTAACCATTGGTGTGTCTAGAGATATGTGTGGCTAGCTTATGGCTTACATACCTCTTTTATTTACTTGTTACATTTCTCTATGTTCTTAGATAGGTTGACCTATGGAATAACCTTGGCTAAGTAGACTATATTTAAGAGGTAGTGGTTAATATTTATTCATCATGTTAAGTATTATACTATTAGTTAATTGTTTTTGAGGTTACCCCCCTTGAAGGGGATTTGTTATATTATCCATTATTCTATTCTATTATCAATTATCGATGTGTAATTTCTCATATTTTCTTATTTTTTGCAATATAAAATCATTTTGTGTGAATATCTAAGTAATTTCATTACAAATGGTATCAAAGCTTCAATTTGGGCAAGTTTACTACTATGCTTTCTTTTAGATCTGGTGAGGCAAGGTTTCTAAGAGCAGTGAAAGCAAAAAAACATAACTTGCAATCTAGGAAGAATTAATTTTTTTCGTCAGCGTAATATTGCTCGAAACACTTTTTTGAAAAAAAAATATTTAAAAATAAAAAAAAGTCTAGAATTTTTTTCCCTTACACAGTTGTAGTCATTGGATTCATCTCAGCCTGATGATCACAATAGTATATTCTATCGGTACACTTTTTGGTACCAAAAATTTTACTCTAGTGTGCAAAGGTAGTCATTAGATTCATCTTGATAAGATGATCACAATGGTACCATTTCTTGGTACACTTTTTTTGGGGTCCAAACCCTCCTAGGGTTTATTTATGGTAGGTCCTTCAACTTGGGGAAGAAAAGGGGCATCAAAAACTCCTAAGACTCCTTATGTTGATGACATGGAATTTAGAACTTTAGATCTGATGATTTCTCAGCTTCAAGTGGACATAAAAAAATTTGGTGAGGCATGATGACTTTGTTGTAGTCCAAGTTGATGCTTTAGGGATGCATAAAGAGATTAATGGGGTTCACAGTGAATTTTAGCATATCACTATGCAATTAGCTTCCCTCACATCTCAATTTTAGCCTAACAACCCTCCACTTTAGCATTCGAATCCTCCTCTCCATAACTCCCAGGCTAGTATGAAACCAATGTTTCCAAAAGTGGACATGCGTAAGTTAGATGGTAAGGATCCTCTCACTTAGATTACCCAAATTGAAAATTTATTTGAGCTACATCAACCCTTAGTTCTTAGAGGGTGATGGTGGCATCCCTATATCTAGAACCTAAGCAATTCATTTGGTATCATTGGTTATGTGCTCAAAATAAAAAGAATGGTGCTCCTATTACATGGACTATTTTTATTGAGGAGTTTATATCTCATTATCAAAATAATGTCTCTAAGAATTATTTCAACCAATTAGCTAAGCTATGGCAAATAGGAACTGTGAAGGATTATATTCATTAATTTCAAAATCTCTCTTTATGGGTGGAAGATATCAATGAGGGAAATTTAACTGATCTATTTTTGGGTGTCCTCAAAGATAGAATCCAATACAAGGTTTGAATCTTTAACTCAACATCTGTATCAGAAGCTATCCCAAGGCACACATGATAGAAGAAAAAGAGATAGTCAAAAGGAAAAGTTTCACTATTGGTCATGATCATAACTTTCTAGCACCATCTTTTCCATAGCCTACCAAATTAACAAAATGGCAAATTTAGGAGAAGAGATCCAAAGGGTTGTGTTATGGCTATGATAACAAATGGAGAAAAGACCATCGTTATGCTAAAAAGAAGTTTTTTTACATTGAAGGTGCCAATAAAGATGAAGATGATGCAAAAGGACATGATGCAGATGTAATTATTGAGGAGGAATCTAATGAATCTTAGCCTACTATTTTATGGCATTCCCTATCAGGTATTAATACTCCCCAAACTCTTAAGGTGATGGGTTTCCTTAAGAAATAGAAGGTCACTATCTTTATTGATTCTAGAAGCACACACAACTTCATCCATAGTAAGTTGGGTGCTCATTTGAATTGTTAAATTGATCTAGCTCTAGAATTTTAGGTTATGATTACAAATGGTTATATTGTTAGTTGTTCAAGAAAATGTCATATTATTAAGTTGACCATGGGAGACTACATATTGGATTCTCCTATGTTTTATATTATGATGGGTGGAGCTGATATTATTTGAGGAGTCCAATGGCTCACCACTTTGGGTAATATTGAGATGAATATTCAAAAATTATTCATGCATTTTCATTCTGAATAAATGGCATTTGAGCTAAGAGGATTAAAGGCTAAATCTTCCCAACTTGTTAGCTTCCATTAAATGACAAAGATTATTCATAAGGGTGTTGAGGGATTTGTAGTTCACTTATTTTCTATGGAAGTAAAACCAACTCAGTGATCTCCACCTCTTGATCTACAACAAATAATTAATTCTCATATCATTATTTTTAGAGACATGCCAAAAGGACTTCCACCTAGTTGCATGCATGATCATGTTATCATGCTTATTTTAGGTAGTACACCACCCAACATCAGGCTATACAAGTATCCCTATGCCCAAAAAAGTGAAATTGAAAAGATGGTACAAGAGATGTTGGATGTAGGAATCATTCACCATAGACAAAGCAAATACTCTTCACTAGTTGTCATGGTGAGAAAGAAAGATGACACTTGGAGGATGTGCCCTGACTACAAAGAACTCAACAAGTACACTATCAAAGATAAGTTTCCAATTCCTATCATTGATGATTTGCTATATGAATTGAATGGTGCTCTTTATTTTACCAAGTTAGATATGAATTTTGGGTATCATAAAATTAGAATCTATGATAAAGACATACCTAAAACTACTTTCAGGACTCATGAGGGCCATTATGAGTTTTTGGTTATGCTTTTTGGTCTAAAAAATGCACCATCTACTTTTTATAGTTTGATGACTACTATATTTAGGCCATTTTTGAGGAAATTTATTCTAGATTCTTTGATAATATCCTCATTTATATAAAAAATTGGGTAGACCATTTGTAACATGTGAAACATGTACTCTCCATTCTGGAGCAAAACCAATTGTATGTGAAACCTTCCAAATGTACTTTTTGGGCTGGTGAGGTTTAATATTTGGGTCATCTGGTGTCTTATGAAGGAGTGAAAGTGGATCCTAAAAAAATATAAACAATGATGGACTGGCCAATTCCTAAGATACTCAGGCAACTTTGGGGATTTTTGGAGCTTAATGGTTACTATCGTAGATTTGTCAAAAATTATGGTAGTATTGTAGCCCCACTCACCTCTTTGTTAAATAAATACTCCTTTTATGGGAATGATGTACCTACCAAGGCATTTGAATAATTGAAATTGGATATGTGCACTACTCCAGTATTGCCCACTCCTAATTTTTATAAGACTTTTATGGTTGAATGTATTGCATCTAGGTATGGTATGGGTGTTGTACTCATACAAGAAGGCAAACCACTTGCATTTGAAAATTGTCAACTCAAGGGTAAAAATCAATATAAACCCATCTATGAGAAGGAAATTATGGCCATTTTACATGCAATCAAACAATGGAGACCTTATTTGATGGGTCATCACTTTTAGGTAAAGACTAATCATGATAGTCCTAAATATTTTTTAGAACAAAGATTGTCATCTCAAGAATAATAGAAATGGGTAACTAAGATGTTAGAATATGATTTTGAAATAGTCTAAAAAAAAGGTAAGGACAATGTGGTGGTAGATGCACTATCCAAAAAAGATGCATCAGTTGAGGCATTGCTATGTGCTATAAGCATTTTGTAGGTAGATTGGCTAGAGGAAGCATGATCATAATAGGAACATGATAGTACTGTTCATGATTTGATTTAAAATCTTCATCAAGGTTTAGGTGGATTTGAAAAATTCACATGCAAAGGTAATGCATTATGGTATAAAGACAGATTGTACCTATGTAATAATTATCTTCTTAAATAAAAAATCCTTTAAGAACTTCATGCAACTCTAATTGGGGGTCATTCAGGATTTTTGAAAACCTATCACAAAATCAAGCAGGATTTTTTTTTTAAGGTCTCAAGGGGGATGTCCAAAAATACATGGCTAAATGTATGATCTATCAACAAAACAAAGGTGAAAGCATCAAAACTCTAGGTCTTTTACAGCCTTTATCCATCCTTAGCCAACATTGGGAAGAGGTATCTATGGATTTCATTATAGGGTTACCAAGATCTGATGGTCAAAATTTTATCATGGTTATTTTAGATCATCTCAGTAAGTATGCTCATTTTTTTTATTATCCCAACCATTTGTTTCTAGTACATTAGTTTCTAATTTTCTCAATATGGTTTAGAAACTACATGGGACCCCTAAGATCATTGTCAGTGATAGAGTTCCCATTTTTACTAGAAATTTTTGGACTGAGTTATTTACATGTTTAAGCACCCAATTGACTCATAGTTCATCCTATCATCCTTAATATGATGTAAAAACTAAGGTAGTCAACAAATGTCTAGAAGGATATCTCTATTGTTTTGTTTTTGATAAATAGGATAAATGGGTTCATTGGTTGCCAGTTGTTGAATGGTGGTATAATATTTCTATTCATAGTTCTTCTAAAATGTTTCCCTTTGTGGAAATATATGGATACAACCCTCCTAAGGTTCATTCAATTGAAGAACATATTCACCATCAATAGGAGGTCCTTGCAAGTTTATGTGAAATTTTAGCTATGGCCTAGAATCACATGAAACAATAAACAGATCAACACAGAAGTGAGAGGAATTTTAACACTGGTGATTATGTCTTTATTCAATTGTATACATACAAATAAATGTCATTAAGTAACAAAAAAAGGATAACAAGTTGTCCCCCAAGTATTATGGGCCTTATCAAATCTTGTAAAAAATTGGTATTGTGGCCTACAAGTTATATTTTCCTTCATCCACTCACATACATTATGTATTTCATGTATCATGCCTAAAGAAAGTCATTAGACACTAATTTACCATTCAAATAGAATTACCAGAATTGGATGAGGAAGGTAGAGTTTTCCTTGATCCTAAGGCAATCCTTAAAAGGTGCACCAAGCAAATGCATTCCAAAGCAATTATAGAATACATGATCAAATGGAAGAATCTACCATGTGAAGATGCCACTTGGGAGGATGAAGCATTTGTACAACATCCAGAGTTGCCAAAACATTGAGGACAATGTTGTTTTATCAAGGGGAAGGGCTTGTTACACCCTTAACCATTGGTGTGTTTAGGGATATGTACAACTGACTTGTGGCTTACATACCTCTTTTATTTACTTGTTACATTTCTCTATGTTATTAGATAGGTTGGCCTATGGAATAACCTTGGCTAAGTAGACTATATATATGAGGTAGTGGTTATTCTTTATTCATCATGTTAAGTATTCTTCTATTAGTGTATTGTTGTGGAAGTTTCCCCCTCAAAGTGGATTTGTTATATTATATAGTATTCTATTCTGCTATCAATTATCACTATGTAATCTCTCATATTTTCTAATTTTTCAAAATATAAAATCATTCTATGTAAATATCTAAGTAATTTCATTTCAATTTTGATTTAGAACAAGAATCCCATAGCATTTGAGAGTAGGAAACTTAGGGATAATGATATATATTACTCCATCTACGATAAATATATGTTCACCATAATTCATACTTTGGAAAAATTATGATAGTATTTGGTGGATGGTAGATTTGTAGTTAGAATATATCATAGCATCTTGAGATATTTCTTAGAATAGAAGAACCTTAATGAGCAGTAGTAGAAATGGGTCAACAAGGTGTAGGCCTATGATTTTGACATAGAGTATGTAAAAGCTAAGAAGAATGTCATTATTGATGCTCTTTTTAGGAAGCTTGCTATATGCTCTCTATTAGATATATCAACTAATTGGAAGGTCCACCTTCTAGTGGAATATTCCAAGAACACTGCATCTTATGAGATCTTAGATGTGAAGACATAGTATGATAGATATAGAATAGTGGATGATATCATCTAATATAAGGGTAGAATATTATTGGTTTCTAAGTCTAAGTTGAAAGATATTATATTGAGAGCTATTCATGATACCCCATTGGTAGGACATGTCAATTATTTTAAGACTTATAGGTAGGTCAGGGAGAGGTTATCTTGGAAGGGCCTCAAAGAGGATGTTTTATGCCATGTGACGAAATGCATGACTTGTCATTAAAAAATATCATAACACACTTTTCCAATAGTACTATTGCATCCATTACCCATTTCATATCAGAAATGGGAAAGTGTCTATGGATTTCATCACCGGTCTACTGAAGGTATAGGGAAGAGATTGCATTTATGTAGTTGTGGATATATTAAACAAATTTTCTAACTTATTCACCATCATCATGAAGTACAAGGCATTGAATATAGAAAATTTATTATTCAAAGAGTTGTTTAGTCTTCATGGGTTATCAAAGAACATTATCAATGATAGGGATAGCAGGTTTCTAAGTGCTTTTTGGTAGGAAATATTTAGGTTAGATAGAATAGAGTTGACTCCTATAACAAGTTATCACCCTCAGACAAATGGCTAGATTGATATTGTGAACAAGCGTATTGAGGGTTATCTACATAATTATGTGTTAGGACAATAGAGCATGGATTAGGTGGTTACATTTGGGATAAAAATCTTATAACACCACCTACCATATGTCTATTAGGATGACACCCTTTTTAGATCTATATGGTTATGATGCTCTTTCATTTTTGGATCTAGCGTTTAGAGATAGTAGGGCTCCAAGAGCCAAGGACTAGATCTAGGAGAGTCATGATATCCTTAAGTCACTTAAGGATAATCTCCAAAGTACCCAAAACCAACAAAAGATATATGTCTATTAGCACTAGGTAGAGAGGAGTTTTGAGGTGGGATAATTGATTTTCTTATGTCTCTAGCCTTAAAAATAATCATCCCTAAAGAAAAGTGGTGAAGAAAATATTAAGCCCTACTTCTATGGGCCTTATAGATTTGTTCATAGAGTGGGAGAAGTAGCTTATGATTTAGAGTTACTTGAGAATAAAAGGATTCACAATGTATTTCACATTTCATGCCTCAATAAGGCACTTGGGTAGCATCTTACTTCTTCACTAGAACTTCCAACCTTGGATGAAGAGGGAAAATTAATCTTGGTTCTTGAGGATATTATTGATAGCAAAGAGTGGATATTGAGGAGTAGAGTGGTGAAAGAATATTTTTTAAAATGGAGGGACTTACCAGTAGAGGATTCCACCTAGGAGGGAGAGCATATCTTGCAGCATCCTAATCTATAATTGCTTTTTGGAAAGTAATTTTGTGAAGGGAGGACTATGATGTCCCCTTTTGAGGCATGATCTAGGATGAGGTTAATTAGCCTAATTATTCTTATGGGCTAATTACAAAGTAAAAGGGAATATTTTAATTTAATTAATTAATATTATCCATTATAGTATATCATAAAGATAATTTTATTTAATTAAATTAATAAATTAACTAAAATGAATTGATGATTATTTATGAGCTATTAAAAAGGGTCACTTTATTATTATTCCTAGAATTAATTAATTATCTAAAATGGGAATTTCAAAAGTTAGGGTGGAATGGCTTACAAAAGGGAAAAGTGAAGTTCATTTGGATTATGTTAAATTATTATTCTACTTGGTTTTTGAGGATCTTACAGAGCTAAACCCTGGGATGAAAACCCTATGAGTAACCAATTTTGAGAGTGCAACTAATCTATCCTAACTAGTCATGTTGGATAAATTATCCTAATTTCTCATAGTGGGCATTATGATTGGATTATGAAGTAAATTTTTGAGTCTCCTTTGGAGAAAATTTTTAGAGATAATCAATAGAATATTTATAGATAAATTTCAAGTGAAATATATTTAACATCTGTAATTACAAAATCAAAAATATATTTTATTATTAGTATTTCAGACCAATATATATTGGGATACTAACCATAATTATTCCTAGAGGGAGGTAGATATATCATAGTTTATTATATTTTATGAAGACTTTGGTTGGGGTCTATCACATCATCTTACTTGGGCCACCACTCCTCAAACATTATTAATCATACCCTTCAAAGTATATCATATAGTGGGCTATTGAGTTGGGAATCCTATGTGGGGGTCAAAGTCACTCCAAAAAGGTAAGAATCAACTTTTTTGGAGTATATTGGTCACCTAAATATTGTTTCCAACCTCTTATGTAGTCGTGATCTTGGGTATTAATTATAAATCTTGTAATAGCTACATCTATCTTCAAGGGGGAATTCATAGACTTCTCCTGGGCTTTTCAAATTTCATAGGAGTGCCTTAAATAATTCTAAGGAGAAAAAAATATATCAATATTTTATTAGGTCATAAATATATTATTATGTGTTATTCATGAAATCTATAATATATGTATTAATTGTTCATTTTGGAATATAAAAATCAGATCACAATAATATATTTTTGTTATCAATTCCTTGTTTATCTTTGTCCTAGAAATAGAAGGATTTTTATCTAAATAATTGAAATTAGTGAGTAATTACAATGAAGTGTTATTGGAAACCATTTCTACTTAAAACCTTTTGGAATAAACTTAGAACAACAAAAAAACAAATTGTTTGACAAAATCTCTGCATTGTCAAACATGGAAAAATCATAAAAAATTTGATACATTTTAGGTCAAAATTTTACATTATGAGGTATGGTGAGGGTTAGTGAAATATTTATTGGGGATTATTAGGGATGAGGAGAAAGATATTAAGGATTATGAGGGTGAATAATGAGTGATTAGGGATGATGAGGGTCTATGAGGGAGTAATTAGGGATGATGAGGGATAGTGAGGGTCAATGAAGGAGTGATTAAAGATAATGAGGGAGTGATTAATTATGATGAGGGTCAATGAGGGAATGATTAGGAATAATTATGAATGAGGATAGAGTGATTAAAGGTGATGAAGGATGAGGAGAAAGTGATAAGGGATGAGGTAGGGATGATGAGCAAGTGAAAATAACACAAAGTGGTCATTTGATGTGTACAAGTCATGACTATGATCTATCATACCCCAATCACACCACTTTATATTGATTTCAAAGTTATATTTTTTTAAACTTCAATTTTTATAAACCTAAGACTCATAGAAATATAAATAAATAATTTGACAAGTACAAAAACCTAAAAAGTGACTATATGTTTACCAAAAATGGACATCAATTGTAAAATTTATGCCCAAAATCCTTAGGTTAAATACTGGGACCCTAAAAATTCCTAATTAATAACCATATTGGATTTTGAAAAACTATATTACACATCATAAGGCATTTATTTGTGAGACTAACTCTATCATATACAAAGTGACCCTTATTTGAGTGAGTATAAGTATTTCTTATATGGACTTGCACATGAAGTCAACTTTGGCCAGAAGCTTATATTTACTACTCTAAATAATTTAAATTTATTTTAGTAAATATAATAAATTATTTTGACTCTACATTTGATAGAGTTGGTCTCATAATTGCATGGCTTATGATGTGGGAAATAGTTTTTCAAAATCCAATCTTGTTAGTACTTAGGCATTTTCAAGGTGTAAGTATTAAACCTAAGGATTTCAAGACATAATTTTTGTAATTGATGTCCATTTTTAGTAATAATATAGTCATTTTTTAGGTTTATGTGCCTTTTGAATTGATTCTTAGCATTTATAAGAGTCCTAGGTTTTTCAAAATTATTATTTACAAACCACTTAATTTTAAATTGATATAAAGTGGTGTGATTGGGGTATTGTTGGTCACATTAATGACCTATACACATCAAATGACCAGTTTGTGATAATTTCACTTGTTAATCATCCCTCCCTCATCCTTGGTCACTTCATACTCATGCCTCATAAACCCTAATAACTCTTTCATCATTGATAATTATTCCTAATCACTCCCTCATTAACTCTCACTATCCCTAGTCATCTCTAATCACTCGCCCATCATCCTTGATTACTTTTTCATTCACCCTTACTATCCCTCATCATCCTTAATCACTCACTCCTCATCCCTCCTCAACCCAAATTTACCCTCACCATCCCTCATCATCTTTAATCACTCCCTCATTATCCCTAATCACTCCCTCATTGGCTTTCACCATCCCTCACCATCCCTAATCACTCTCTCATCATCCCTACCCACCACTTCATCATCCCTAATCACTCACTCCTCATCCATAATCATCCATAATCACTTCATTATTGACCCTAACCATTAATCATCACTTATAATCACTCCCTCATCATCCCTAATCACTCCCATATTGACCCTCACCATCCCTAATCATTGCTTCATAATACCTCATCATCTCTAATAACTCATTCCTCATCCCTCATCTCCCCTAATCACTCCCTCATTAACCCTCACCATCCCTAATCACTCCCTCACTGAAATTCATTATCCCTCATCATATCTACTCAATTCCTCTTTATCTCTTTGCATCCTTAATCAATCCATCCAATACCTTGGTGGTGGAATTTTTTTGGGGTTTAACAATGTTAGGAGATACAAGTGGAGAGTTTAGTACTAGCATAAACTATAATACATAGTGATCAAAATGATGTGGAGGAAAATTTGAAACATAAATATTTAACACAAATGAAAAAATATGGGCCTATTCAAAATGATGTAATTCACAATTAAAAATCCACCAGAAAAAGAGAAGCAAGTAAAATCACCATAAAACTAAAAATGGGTAGTATATACATGCAGATAATGAAGCTATGTGATTTCCTAAAATGAATCAATTTATTTCATATGATGACATTTTATGATCCAAATAATTACATTGAAGGCCTTATATGTGTATGTTTGTTGATCAAGTCATCATACCAGAGAGTGGAAAATAATTTTCAAATGATTAGAACAAGTAGTCCAAGATTGGAAAGTGGTGCTTAATTCATAACTTAAATATTCAATTCAATGAATAGTGTCCCACTATGAGCTCTCTAATTTCACATCTTGACAAGTTGGTATAATTTATATAGCACTATAAAAAGGTAGGCAGATAATATATTATGAGCCTAATGATATGGTCGATACTAAAAATATATCTACTTCCCCAATAAGAAATTATATGAATTAAAAATATTGTTTCATTAACAAATGTAGATCAATGGTGAGCCAATACACTTCATCCTTTCCAATGGAATTCATAATAATTTAATTTCTCCTAAAGAATAATTTCAAAAATTAAACTTGAAATTTATACATCATCCATAATAATACGCTAGTGTATGGTCTAGTGTAGGCCTTGAGAAATGGATTGCCTAGTAGTGTCAGTATACAAAATCAAACTTCTTAAAGATGCAATCCTTTGTGACATATCACCATTATAGGTATGTGATTTTTTACATATGGTCAAATATATATTTACCATTTATATGTATTATATGAATTAAATCCTTGAAATGTTCTGATAGATTGTCATTATCTAAAATACCATATATCGTAGTTAGGTCATAATCTTTCAATTATTAGTGCCAATAAGTGCAAGAATCTTGTCAGTTATAATAATAAGTATACTCTTGATGGTAATAATTAAATCTAATAACATCCTTATGTCATAATATCACAGTGTTTTTTATCCAACCATAAGAAAGAAAAAATAATTGAAAAATAAACTAGATGAATACAAGGATATATTTAATTCACCTAAATAAGTTCCTACATACTGTACACTAAATAATACTATTGATTTAATCCCTTAACTACTCTACCTAAAAAATCTTTATACAACATATCATTTATAGAGAATTAATAGATCAAGAGGTAGACCATTGGTATCATGGATAATGGACACATCATGCCCAAATCATTGCCTTGTAAAATCCCAATTATGTTTGTGCCAAATTTTTGAATTAATTAAAAAAATTTAACAAAATTAAAGTTAATAATTATTATCCTCATCTAAATATTAGGGCATTTTTCTTCCATATCCATGGTGTAAAATTATTTTATGAAATTTATCTTAAGTTTGGGTATCATCATATTCATGTTGAACCTCTAGACATTTGGAATATAGTCTTAAAAATAAAGGAAGGATTGATTGACTAGTTGGTTATGCCTTTTAGGTTAACTCATGTAGTGAATTCATTCATTGAGATGTTGAAAAACATCCTCATTCCCTTTACCTATGTCATTTTTTTAACCTACCTTAATGACATATTAGTCTTTAGAAAACTTGCAATGAACATCTGCACCATGTTGAACTAGTGTTTCACATTTTGCAGAAACATATTTTTATGATAACATGAATAAATGTTCATTTATCATGCAAGAGATAAAATATTTGGGATACATTACACACACAAGGAGTACATGTGTGAACATGCTTAAGATTAAAGTCATATAGGAATGGGAAAAACTAAATAACTTTGCATCTAATTCAAATCTTCTCAGAATTAGAAAATTATACAAGAGATTTTTGTTTACTTTTTATCTTTTGAACCAAGCTACCAAATGTGGGATTGAATAAAGTTTCATTTAGTCAGTTACACAATAAAGATAATTCAATGAACCAAACTTTAGAATCTATTTTGTGTTAGTATATATGTTACTTGACTATAAAATTGGAAGATCATCTAATTTATTCAATAATAAAATTGACTAACACAAATGGGTATTGACAACATAACAAGTCCTATAAAGATTTAATTTTAATTATAATGTATTAAAAAACATATGGTTTGAATCAAAGATAGAGTGATAAGGTATGGTAAGGGTCAATGAGGGAGTGATTGGTGATGATGAGGGATGAGGAAAGATTGATTAGGGATTATGAGGTATGAGGAGGGAGTGATTAGGGATGATGAGGTATGGTGATAGTCAATGAAATTCTGATTAAGGATGATAATCTTGAGTGATTAAAGATGCTGAAAGATAATAAATGTCAATGAGAGAGTGATTAGGGATGAGGATGGATGAGGATGGAGTGAATAGGGATGACGAAACAATGATTAGGGATGATAAAGGATGGGGAGGGAGTGATTAGTGATGATGAGGGATAGTGAGGGTCAATGGAGGAGTGATTATGGATGATAAGTGAGTGATTAGAGATTACTAGGGATAGTAAGGGTCAATGAGGGTGTGATTAAGAACAATGAGGAATGATGAGAGAGTAATTAGGGGTAATTAGGGATGAGTAGGAAGTGATCAAGCTTGACATAGGGATGATGAACAAGTGAAATTAACACAAAGTGGTCATTTGATGTGTGTAGGTCATCTATATGACCTACACTACCCCAATCACACCACTTTGGATAAAGTTCAAAGTGAGTAGTTTTCAAAATCCAATTTTGACAAACCTAGGACTCCTATAAATGTTAGGAATCAATTTGGAAGGCACAAAAACCTAAAAATGACTATATGTTTACCAAAAATGGATATCAATTACAAAAGTTATGTACTATAATCCCTAGACCTTGAAATTGGCTACGTACTGGCCAGATTGAATTTTGAAAAACTATTTTCCACATTATAAGGCATGCAATTATGAGATCAACTTTATCATATGAATATTGACCCTATTTTATTATATTTATTAAAATAAATTTAACTTATACTTAACATTTAGAGTAGTAAATATAATCTTCTACATGAATCTTATCAATGGTGTGATCACATTATAAATAGCATGATTAAATTATCAATAACACGACCACAATATCAATAGAATGATCATGTTATCAATAGCATGATCACATTATATCATGTTATCAATAGCACAATCATGCTATCAATAGCACTATCACATTATCTAATTACCAACATTCACTCCATGTACATGTTCACTATTTTAATTTGTAAAATAATAGTAATGTGATCACATTATTGGTTTTATAATAAAATAATCACATTATCCATTAACATGATTGAATTATTAATAACACTATATTTCTATTTGAAATTGAATTCAAATCCCATTCCTTTTGGCTCAGTAATGGCTTGGATTCCCAATCATAAGGCTTAGACCTGTCAATCTATAGTCGAGTCTGAGAGTTATGATAAAAAATAATAAAAATCAACTTTTATCACCAAATACACTGTGATTTTCAATGTGAAAATTCAAAATATTAATATCATCATGATGATCATACATTCCTCTTTCCAAAAATATGATTTTTATAATTTTTGGACTAATTTAAGGTTTCAAACTATGTTGATTTCTAACTATAACGTTTTTAGGCTATTACATGCTACAAACATGCATGCATACACATGTTCATGTAATTTTTATTTCATTTATCCAAGTGAAAATTAATCTATATGGTCATAAACTAGGCCTAATTCTACACACATTCAAAAAAAATGATTTTCATTTTTTTTTGAGGTAGTTAGGCATGTCATATAGATGACCATCCATTATTTTTATCAATTTTCAAGACCTATTTACTTGAAAATTTATAAAAAAGTATTAATTGAAAAAATATAAAAAAATATAGGTCACAAACTAGAATATATTATCTAAATTTTCCCTAAAGGGTTTCAAATAATATTAGATGCTTCTCAAAACATCATGCACCACATAGCCATCTATCTACTTTATTTTCTTAAAAAAATAGGAGTTCTTCTTTAAATTTTAGACCTTTGACCTAGATATACTTAACCATTTTTTTTTTTTTTAAGTAGTGTTTTAGAAACTAGACTCAAAATGCTACATTTCATATTCTTACACCATCTTCAAATTTGGAGTATATATATCTAAAATTATCTATAAAAGTTGAGATTATTGAAATTTCAAGAAAATCATGTCCATGGGTAGGCCACTTTTTGTCCCCCATTTTTTTGTACTTACCCTTATACTTAACATTTATTTATAGTAAACCATATTCCCCTTTCAATATATATTTTAGGTTTTTTAATGCAATGTGAAGATAATGCATATGCATTCCATTCACATTGCAAGAAACAAAGTAGATATCCCTTCCAATAGATATTTTATAATTTTTATTTCAATGTGAAAGGAACTTTATGTGTCATAAATCTTTCACATTATAACATGTATGCACTATGTTTGTTTTGAATTAAAAAACCCAAGCCTTTTGGCTACAAAATGGTTTGGATTCTCGAGCCAAAGGCTTGGACTTATAAACACACAGTCAAATCTAAGAGTTTGAAAAAAAATGACAAAATCTAACTTCCATCACCAAATACACTTTGAATTTTAATGAAAATTTCATAAAAATTTACCATGATGACAAACACACTCTCCTCTTTCCAAATATATGATTTTTTAATTTTTTTGACTATTTTAAGGTTTTTATCTATGTTTATTTCTAATTATGGCTTTTTAGGACACTACATGAAGAAAATGTACATGCATATTTATGTGTAAGTATTTTATTTTTTGGTCAAAATGCAAGAAAAATATATGGTCACAAACTAGACCTAATACTATACGCATTAAAAAAATCAATTTTTTGAGGTAATTATGGAGGTCATATCACCATTTATCCATTTTTTTGTCTATTTTTAGGATCTATTTATTATTATTATTATTATTATTATTATTATTATTATTATTATTATTATTATTATTATTATTATTTAAAATAAAATATAGGTCACAAACTAGATGATCTTATCTAAATTTTCACAAAATGGTTTCAAAAAATACTAAACTTTCTTATAAAAAAGTTAAATCGTACGGTGTGTGTGTGTGTGTGTGTGTGTGTGTGTGTGTGTGTGTGTGTGTGTGTGTGTGTGTGTGTGTGTGTGTGTGTGTGTGTGTGTGTGTGTGTGTGTGTGTGTGTGTGTGTGTGTTCATTATTTTTTTCAAATAAAATATAGGTCACAAACTAGATGATCTTATCTAAATATTCACAAAATGGTTTTGAAAAATACTAAACTTTGTTATAAAAAGTTACATTGTACAGATGACTATCTACTTTATTGACTTAAAAAGTAAGAGTTCCTCTTTAATTTTTTTTTGTTTACATACTTATGCATAATCATGTTTTGAAAAAATAGTGGTTTAGAAACTAGACTTGAAATTCTACAATTCAAGTTTTTATACCATTTTCAAATTTTGAGTGTAGCCATCTTAAATTATCTATAGAATTTGAGATTTTTAAATTTTTAGGAAAAATATGTCCATAGGTAGGCCCCTTTTTATCCCCTAACTTTTTGTACTTACCCATTCATAATGTTACCTTCAATATCTTTAGCGCCAACTTAAAAATAGAAACTATAATAGTGTGTGTAAACAATGTTCATACACCCATAATTTATTCCAGCTAAAGAAATCTGATATAGAATTCCAAAATATGTGACTCTATCATAAAAATGAAAATATGATAACTTTTTCTATATAATACCTCTAACTTATCACTCATGCCTAGAACATGTCCACATATGCCACCAAAATATGTCTTAATTTGTATATATATGTCCCATAAAATAAACCAATATGATAATGTTTGGTAATGTGAAATTTCAAAATCCTATAATTTTTTTGCATAATCTAAAAATTAATTTATGGAGGATTGATCTTTATGACAAACTTGCTAGTATTCCCCCCTTTTCAAGTGAGGCATGTATCCTATATATCACTCATCTCAAATGAAAAAATCTAAATGCATCATGTTATATTAAGGATATGAACATGTAAAACATCTACTAACATGAGGATACAATGTCATCATAACATGAGTAAATAATGAAAGAATATATGAAACATGTATCATTAGGTATAAACATGTCATGTCAAGATATATGTTGAAATCATGCATGTTTATTAATCATCATAGATATAAGGACAAAATACTAACCCACATGGGAAGGTACATGACATATATCATGACATCACATATATCATACTTCTCAGAGCATGGATTAAATATGCTTCAAAACATCAACTATTCATCATAGTTACACAAGGCATTTAACAATAGGTGTTATGAGTAACTTCCAGTTACTATAGTCAATTTGGATTCTAAATCCATTGCTAAGGGTTAGTTTACCTAATAATTATAATTTATCTTACCTATTTGTCATGGGTATGTTTGTGAATGATCGACCATGTTATCTAGTTACTATGGGTACCTTATATACTTCATAGTTTGTCCTTAAGATATGCATGTATTAGATTAGTAATAAAACAAAAATATAAATAATTACACATGGTATTATATTAATCATAAAATAAATAATTTTAACATAAAATAACAAATATATAAACATCATGTTTATTTAGTACTATATAGTAGAAAGGGATTAAAAAAAAATGATATTCTTATAGGTTGGTTGAAAGGGATCAAAAAATGGGCTTTGAAATATCATTCAATGATAATTTATTAGCTCATCACACTGCCAAACTTAACTAGTTTTTTATCATCGATAAAATAAAGTTTCATCATATAATAGGCACATATCTCATGAAAATAAAAGGGTTCAAATGAACCATCATCTTACCTCAAGTAGAATCCCTTTTCCTTCTCAAATTTATTTCATAGCCTAATTTCTTCATATTCATCTAGATATTCCTTCCCTATATAGTCCAAGATAAGAAACCAAAAAGGAGGAGGATGGAATGTTATATTCAACCATTGA
This sequence comes from Torreya grandis, assembly GCA_037957365.1. NCBI lineage: Eukaryota > Viridiplantae > Streptophyta > Pinopsida > Cupressales > Taxaceae > Torreya > Torreya grandis. The sequence goes on from JARHVA010001815.1 coordinate 462,336, forward strand.
GTATTGTTCATCCTTATTGCATCAATATACTTTTTTAATATTTAAAGTGTTGTTATGATGTTCTTGGAGAAACATTGTTTCCTTCACAACTCAGGGGTGAGTTAATCCCATATTATTATGTAAGAATCAAGAGTTGTTCTCTCAATTTGATCCAAATGGGTTAGATACTAATTTTAGTTTTGAGATTTGTTGGCCAAATCTATTTCTAACATTAAGGTGATCCAGTCTTCTACTATCTTATCAAGTCTAATAACTTACTCTCTTATCATTAACTTGTCATTATTTTCCTTTACATTATATTCAAAAATCTCCTTGCCTCTCATTTTCATTGACAAAATATGAATAAAGTGATATAAGTAACACATATTTCACATATATATTTGGGTTCCATTCTCAATCAAAAGTGACAACATAATCATGAAGGATAATTCACAAAGTTGGTTTCACAAACTTAAGGTACTTTTGTCATAAAAATTAAATAATTAATGAGGATCACTTACTACTATATATAAAATATTATTAAGGATAATAAGTTGTAATTCATTACATAAAATAATCCATATAAATAGATTGTCAAATTGAGACAAGGAGATCCCGTATAACCATAAGTTAATCTAGGCTTAGTAGTATAATTTTAGTTAGCAACCTACTAAAAATATAAGAATACTAATATCAATTTTTATGAGCTTATAACTTAAAATAAAAATAAACTAATTATTCTAATACCCTACCTTATTTACTAAACAAAAAGCTTTAGTAATTATTACAATAAAATGATGAAGTCCAGACAAAAACTTAACCACAAAGTAGATCTAATTTCATTCCATCAAAGTATCCAAATATTGCTATTATCATTAATCCATACTTCTAAAGTACATGGGTAATGAGCTTTTGCAACCGACAAGAAGTGTAGGAAATAGTTTTGAGTAATCAGTTCACTAGAGTTTATTGTTCCTTGAATTATTTTTATGTCTTGAATGTGTTATGATTAACCTATTTGTTATAGTGACTATTTCCAACAAAAAAATAGAATATACATCAATACTAAACAACATAACATATCCCCATATGAAATTTCTGCATCAATCTATGAAAACCCAATGCCTAGTACTTTCCATTATTGAATAATTTTTGGGACATTTAATATTCATATCACTATTATGATGTTTATATATTCCCCTTCCACTTTGACCAACCTTCATGAAAACTTCCTTTTGGGTTTGACTTTGGTCTTTAAATGTTCATTATTTCATTAATACATGTGAAATAATAGTAAGAGAAAAATTCACCCACTCTTCACCTTTCACCCTTTCTTTCATTAATATTGTAGATTGCCCTTCCAATAAGTAATTACATTTCATCTTTACTTCAATATTTCATTATGGTATTGTACCACTTAGGCCTTTTGTGTTGGTCTTCTATATTTGATTCTGAAGAGTGAAAAACACTATTTTCACTAGTAGAACTTAACTCTTCTATTTTTGTCATTTTTGAACCTTATTTTTATTCTAGTATCATAAATTATTCCAAAAACATCATCAAAATGTAAAAATGCATTACTACTTGTAGATTGACCATTATTAAAAAATAATGATACTTTCTCATCTACATTAACATCTTTATTAACCACAATTTTGTATGTAGAGACATATAGTAATTTGTATACATCTCTTTTCTCACAATAACCAACAAATAGCTATAATTTAATCAATATAGAAGTAGTTGATATAAAACTATGAAATTTACTTATAACATTTGTTATACTAGACCATCATCCTTCCAATGTTACATTCTAAAAGTCTTTTGTGGGACTTTAGTTGAGAGTGTACACAATGTTATTCATAGTTTCTACCTAGTGTTGATGTGGTTACACCATGCCATATCCGTGATGGGTAGATGCAGGATAATGGGATTAAAAAAAGTGGGGTGGGTTTAATGTAACTCTTTTTTTATAAAAATAAAAAAAATTAAACTTAGATAGAATTTTAGAGACACTTGGACAAATAATTTGATAATAACGTAAGAATATGAATTGTAGAATTCCATTTTTTTCAATACCTAGATGATAAAGTTGTACAAAATTGATGTATTTATGATAATGGAATTGATCCGTAAACTCTATTGAATCAACTCAAAGTGAATTTTTAATTACGAATACTGAATTTCTCAAAACTTAACAAATTCTTGAAAAACTCAAAAGAACTTGCATCTCAATGTTTTGGCATAAAACATTCTCGGTTATTGAACCATTTTTTTTACATCAAATGTCATAAATTGTCAAAATCTAATCTTTGCATGATTTCATAATTAAAAAATAAAAAAAACTGAATTAAAACATGCAAGCAAATGACAAATTACCATCCGACATTGATAACGGAGTTCGGCTTCACAAATGATGCCTACATCTCTAAGTTCTCCAAAGGAGTGGACCGTTTCCATTAAGGGCATTTCAAAAACTTGGAAACAATAAACAACTTTCCTGCAAGATGATCTCTCAATGCAAAAATTCACCTTCACCATGACTGATAATCAAGCCCGGCACCTTCGAATTTTGTGAGTCTTCACACCTGCAAAGTTGCTTCAAAAGTCCTAAAAATCTCCTCTATGGGCTTAAAAATACTCTTCCAATATGAAAATTGGATAAAAAGAGTATTAATGTTGAGTATTATGGCTAAAAAATGGATTAAAATCCATTACATAAGCTTTTCCAAAGCTTTTACAAAGTCTCAGCCTCTTAAAATAAAAAACATAGTCCAGAACTTGATTAAAACAAATATAAATTCATGCTTTTATAATCAGTTTGCAGCCTATGGCGTAGTGGCTAAGGCCTTATCCTTTTACACGGGAGGTCAAGGGTTCAAAACCTCCTTCCTCCATTCTAGGTGCTTAGGCTCTCCTTTCTAGGCACTTTGACTTGGCCTCTCCTTGTTGGGCGCGCTCAGGCTCTCCTCCCTAGGCACCAAGCATGTAGTTTGAATTTTCTTCCCTCCATTTTAGGTGCTTAGACTTAAGTTTTGTCCCACATGCATGGATTTTTGAATGAGTCTAGGCTTAAAATAGGTAAGAACCTCCTTGGAATGTGTCAACACCCCTTTTGGTGGGATTTAGGTGGCTAGTCAGCATGCATGTTGGTCAACATGTGCCGTTGGACTTGGTCCTTCCTTCAAGCTTGCCACCTTGCTCGGGCTTCAGCTTATGGACACCTTTGAACTTACCACATGGCTCAGTCAATAAGCTTATCTCTGGGCTTAATCATGCCACGTGTCAACCTCTGATTGGTCCACTTGTTACATGTAAATAATGCCACGTCACTTTACGACACCAAATTTTTACCTGTCGAACCAAAACTTCAGCGGCCTATAACTTTTGCATACGATGTCCGATTTACAAACCACAAAAAGTGTTGGAAATCTCTCGATGAGATATACAGTTTGGTACCATTAAAAATTTGACTTGAAACCATTTTTTATAACCTAATTTTTGATCGGCATGGTACTTTTTTTGAAAACATAAGGACATTGCATGTGTATGGACACACTTTTTTGAGTAAACAAATGAGTTTGAGTATGAAATTTCATATATAATAGATGAAATGTCAAAATTATTGATAATATTTTTATTAATATATATTAAATAATTTTACAAGTCAAGGTAACTGGAAAATTAAAACTGCATGTGTATGAACACAATTTTTTTAACTTAATTTCATTTATTTGAGATAAAAAATTTATAAAATTTCAATTTAAGATCATAAAAGGTATACCTCATTTTCAACTCATACACACGTATAGGGAAGGAAATAGGGTGGTTGACCTCCTTGCCAACATTGGAATCAATATCCACCTTTTAGTAAACTATCATGATGTACATAATGTCCCTTATAATGTCCTCAATGTTATCCATAATGAAAGTACCAATGTAAATTAAAAAAACTATCTCTCTACACATGCATTATCTCATATTAATGGGGTGGATCTTAATCAAGTTGATCTACAATCATTTCAAAAGAAGGGTTCTTAATTATTTTTATGAGCCCTCGACACGATTTCCCATCCATTTTTGCCTTACTCATCTCTACCTCATCCAGAAGCTTCATGTTTCCTGGTTCGACTCTGCATTCTTGGTTTCCATGGTTGGTGATAGGGCTTAACTAGAACCAATGTCCTGCAAGGATGTCTATGAGCAAACTAAAGTTTGGAAGAAGCTCAAAAAGGAGGACTCATAGAATTTATGGAACATGTCACTAGGCATAACACTGAGATTGCTTAAGACTTCATGTTAGCTTTGACAAAGTGGAAGGTTTCCATGAATGACATCACCATTAATGTCTCATAGGAGTTAATCAATGATTCCACTACCATGTCATGCATAGGTGTCAAGGATTTCAAGGACAAATCAAAAAAGCAAGAGTCCCTATAATGTTTCTTTAGAACAAATGATTATGTGTAGATAGATAAAAATATATTTCCCATGGGCTAACCTTCCATGTTACTAGCCACAAATTTGCCTTTGGATCATGCATTATATGATGTTGGAAGGTAAATATACACTAATCTTTTCCCACTATTTTCTACTTCTTAATCATTTCATTGGGTATAAAATCAGTATTCCCTATTTCTTGCTTTAAGTCATTTGAGAGCATTATCCTACTTCACCTATTAAATGATACCAATCCTATTCTATACCAAGGTGTGATCCTTCTCCTCGTTAAGCATGGCCAAGCCACTTTAAGCTAGGAGGTTCCCCCCAGGGGTTGCTCTTCTGCAGAGGACTCCTAAGAGGAATTCCCAATGGAGGATCCTACTGAGGGATCCCACCAACCTTCTGATCACACCCCCCAAAATAACTTATCACAATCACCCCTAGATGACCTCCCTCTCAAATTGATGTTTATTCCCAAAATGAAACCTATTGAAATAAGGAACCCTATAAAATTAGCCTAGAAAGGGAAATCCATGGTTATGAAGGAGATGGAAATAAACAAATAGATGATAGAAAAATTTAACTCAAAGGTACAATAAGTAGGTTTTGTCTTAGCCAAACTCATCCAGGACTGGAATTCATTACACAAATAGGCCAAAGCAACTATTTAGGCCTTTGTTCACTTTACTTAGCCCCCACAGTCCCCTGCTATAATTTCACCTAAGGGTTTAAAATCCCCCCTAACTCCCCCAAAGGAGTCCCCCCAAAACAATCTTCCATGTAGGTAAAAGGTAAAAAGTGACCCAGAGTGATCCTCCCTGGTGAAGCGGCTAAAGGTCCTGGACACTACACTTAGGCCAAAGTTTCAAAGGACAAACTGACCATCCTAGTGAAGGACACTACTAAAGCTTATGACCCTTAGGAGGGACCTTCCTCCTAGTTATGCTTATGACCTGACTATTGTTTTTTTTGGTTTATCATCCCTAGTTGGCCTGTTTAAAATTTTGTAATGCACTCTTGTGGTTCTAGGTCCTTGTAAAACTTGGATTTTACCATATCAAGTAAAAAAAGTTATAAAGGTATTTCTATACACACACACACACACACACACACACACAATAATAAGGTAAGTTGTCTATAAATTAAGTAATAATAAAAAATAATAGTTTAACATTAAAAAATTAGATATCAAAAACTATGTTTTCCTCTCTCTCTCTCTCTCTATATATATATATATATATATATATATATATATATATATATATTGAAATATGCATGGTCATATGTGTCTAAAAAGAATTAAAAAACACATAAATTCCATAAAAATATTGTGGGATACTTCATGGAAGGTTTTAGGCTAGGTTAGGACAACCCAAGCCTAAATCTATAGTAGTTTTAGAGTGAAACTAGAAAATTCAAATGAAATTCTCTACACAATGGCATACACCCTTTGGAAAATAATTTTAAGTCTTCTCCAAAGGGAATACACCCTTTGGATAAAACTAAACATATTCTCAAAAGGATGTACACTATTTTTAAAGGGTGTACACCCTTTAGAGAAGTCTAAAAGTCTTCTCAAAAATATGCATGCCCTTTTAGAAAGGGCGTACACCCTTTAAAAGACTATAAAGGTCAATTAATTAAAATTACCATTATTTATACTTCTAAATAGTGTGTGTGATTTAAAAAGGGTGCATGCCCTTTTTAGTCAATAAATTTTACTTGTTTTCCCATGAATTTCACTCATTCATTTTTCATGTAAATTCTAAAAATTCTCCTATTAATTTTTTTCAATTATTATAAATTCTTCATTTTTTATTTTATTTTGAATTATTTTCATAAATATAAATCATGGGGTTAGTTATTCATCATAAAATGTTAATTGAAGAGATAAAAAATAATGAAATTAAAGTCAAAAGAGAAAAATAAGGAAAAAGACAAGCATATATGAGAGCATCCATAAGAGCTTTTGGACAAAATGAAGATACTTCCTTCATACTAGGTAATATTTCAAATGAAAATAAATTTTTCAATTCCATGAAATTTAATTTAGATAAGTCTTAAAATGAGATAAGATAACTTAATCAATCCTTATTGAATTATGAAATTTAAAATGTAGAACATGTAGCTAATGAATTTACATTGAGTGAATAAATACATGGAGAAACACAATATAATGAAACATCCATCCCTAATAATGTTTTGGAGCATGATGATGATAAATATAACATAATGACCCTAATTCATCTCTATCCTAATGACTATGAAATCACTTTGCCTATAGATTATCATGTTAACCAACACTCTAATATCCCTTCTATGGTTGAAGTGCTAATACCATTCAATTTTGTAAAAAATGTAGTTCCTAAACCCACACCTTCAAGGATAAAGTAACAAACACCAAGGCATTTGATTGAAATAGATGAGAAAATAATAGAACCTATGTAAGGTAATTTTTCAATAATAATAGCTCAACATAATGCTTAATGTGTATGGGACTATGCATCTGAGAAGAACCCATATAAAATGATGTCAACTACTTGTTTAAATGATGAAAATATAAAACTTTTACTCTGTGATGCATAATTTAGGTATAATAAAAATCAATACAAAGGGAAGAGTAATGAAATAGTAAAGAATATATTTAATGCAATAGGTAATATAACTCAAAAAAAGTAATGTGAAAATATAAGTAATTAAAAATCTCTAATGAATAACTCAATATATACAACTAAGTACATCCCTAAACTTGAATAATAAAACTATAATAATTGCCATAAAAAAGAGAACATGGCTTGATGACCCTTTAATCACATATTATTTGGAATTAAATGGTAGACTCCATTAAAAATATAAGGTATAATTTGAGGGAACAAGCCATTTTATTAAAAAAAAACTGGCATGAAAATACTAGGGTCTCATCTAATGTAAAAGATTTTGTTAAAATAATAAAAGTTCAAAAAATCATTAACCACACAAAACATTTCTTGGACTTGACACAAATAGATTTTTATAAAAAAATTAATGGTTAATTTATAATTATCCAAAGGTCATTTGAGAAGTGCAATCCTTTCTACATTAAAATTAACCAAACATGCACCACATGTTGTTTTAGGATCTATGTTTAATTTTCTATGCATTTTGTTGTTTTTATTCACTTATATTACATAGTGACAAGATTATGTAGGAATATATGGTAGTTTCTCCACCTAAAATGTAAAGATATTTAATCCCATGTCTTTTTTATCAAAGGCCTAAGGTATGATTTCTTTTGACAAATAATGTTTAGATGTAATATGTAACATGTGTGGTGGTTTGTCACATTTGACCAGTTATATTTATCAATAAATTTAATATAAAATTGGAAAGCTACTAGTTGATTTTAATAATTAATAATCTATAAAGTATACATTAAAATATGGAAAAGAGTCATGCAGATGTGAGTTGGTTATGACCCAAGTATTGATATATGATTTCATGTTTGAATTAAAGAATAATATCATCTACCAATAATCAAGACACACAAACCAATAAAAAATTGTTATATAATCAATTTAAAATATGATAGGACAACTTCCAAGTTGGGACCATTGTTCTAGTTGTGAACTTTTCTAAAAACTACACACTTCAACCACATAATGAGGTTCAATATCAGTACTAGAATTCAATTTAAGTTGAAACTTTTATGCAAATTACATTCAGATATAAACCTAATAGCATAGAAGATAATATAATTATTTTAAGGGACTACCAATTTTATGTGAAGAATGATAAATGACATTCTCTATATTTTATCCAAGGTTGCTTTGAGATATTTTATAGAAATATGAATGTAAGATAAATAATGTTCAATACACACTAAATTTGATCATAAACTTGTGTAAGATAGTTTAATAATTATTTAATGTTTTATTGGTTGAAAAAAATGAATAATAAGAATGGGGATCAAAAAAATTCGAGTTTTTCTTTAGGCTAGGCATGCAAAATGGGAAGATGATGGTGCAAGTGCATGTGTAAGAAAAATACCTTAAAACAGATCATGGAAATCATAAGTATGGTGATGATTTGATTAATGTTGTAAGTATTGTGACTTGATGTAATGAATTTTTCCTCATGGATAAGATAAATATTTTCATGTGAAAAGGTTCTTTTAGTTAGTGGAGGAATAAAATAAGGCAATGTATGAAAATTATATTATAGTACCTAGATTGAGTGTTTTCAACTCCATTCAAAGCTCAAATTATAGTTCATTGACTATATATACTAGGGATATGGCATGATTGTGTTTGGTCTATATGGAATTTAATTTGAATGAATGTGAATCAAAATAATGGGTTGAATAATGGTATCATAGACAAATAATGCATATGTATAATATAAATTCATTCCAACCACTAGAGGATCATGAAATGGCATCGTTAATTGACTTTGACCACATCTCACATCTTGTGCAACCAGGTAAAATTTATCTAAAATTTAAATGTATCCTACAAAACATTACTGATATATGAATTTTTTACCATGCATCCTTAAACATTTATTATATTTTAAATGCATGGAAATTTTTTAAAGTAATTTCACATGAGGACAATGATGAGGAAATAAACTACTACTTTTCTTCTCATGTAGAGGTAAAAAAAATTAACCAAAATTGTCAAATATGGATAAGACCTAGTTTATCCCAATGGATATGTGGTTTTTATAGTAACTTGGATTTGTAGATACTTTCATTAAAGATTAAAATAATGGATATTTGAGTAATTTTAAATGAATTGGGTGGGGCTTCATTATTTAAATTTTGTTATCAACACATATATTCAAATGATCAAATTTCATAGAAATCCTCACAATAGAAATTTGTGGAAAGTTCATGAATCTGAGCATGAATCAAATCTTGAAACACTTAAAAATAAATATGATCCTAAAGTTGCATTGTATTTACTTAGTAAGGTTAGTACTCAAAACATCTAGCATTTTAAGTTACTAAATTTTACTTATTTGATTTGGTGTATTTTAATTTTGAATTATTTTGTCATTATGTATTTATTTCTATTTAAAAAATTTAATAACAATTTTAATGTAGGTTAGTGGTACTAAATTAGATTACACCTTCACTTGGTTGGTGCCATAAGTAGATAATATTATATTCTTGAAACAAAGACAACACATGTTGAGTAGATAATTTTCTTCCTTATCTTGAGTGGAAAATAATCCTTTGAAGAGAACTTGCTTGTGAAACTATAGAAGATTACGATTCATATTTAACCATCACTATTCTCATAAAATTATCTCCTAAACTTTTTTTCAATTATACACTCAAGGATGACAACATTTTATTAATTTATGTGTTCAACCACGTGTAACTATCAACCTTGGGAAATGATAGAGAGTGAACATAGGTCATTCTAATTTTTATACACCCATATAAACATGTTTGTTATACGGTTCATTTATTGGGATATAAATTCAAAATATACACATACCATTAACCAAATTTTAGTCTCTAAAGTGATATTGGGACATGATATTAAATGTGTCATTATGTATCCCTCATCATAACTAGTAGAGAATAATACAATTAGTGATTAGAGGACTCACCTATGAAATTATAAGAGCTAAAAATTAGTATCTACACTTTATAGTTCTCCTAAAATTCTTACCTAAATTTCTTTCTATTTCTACACTCATGGACAAGAATATTCTCTTAAGGGATGCAACCAATTGTGTGCAAATGTTGACACCTAGAGGTGACATAGAGTATACAAAGGTGTTTCCAGTGTTTATATTCCCATCTATATGTGTCTACATAGATATTTTTTCGATTTAATTATGGATTCAAAATATATGTATCCCAATGTCCAAATTTTGGTCCCTAAAGGAAGATTTGGCTGCAATAAAAAATGTGTTGTCATGTCTCCCTCATACTAATTGGTAGATAATATTTTGAGTGGTTATTATATGAATTTATCATGAAAATATAGGAACTAAGGGCTTGTATCTACCATATATGTATCTCTTTCAATGATCACTTGAATTAATTCCATTTCTACACTTAGGGACAAGAATATTATCTTAAGGGATGCATTCAAATGCATATAACTATCAACCCCAGGAGGCATTAAAGAATTAAAAAAGGTCATTCCAATGTTTATATTACCATTCAAACATGTTGTTATAATAAAAATTACTGAGGACGTGGGGGGTCAATTAGTCTTCAAAACCTTCTTAACAATCTCACTTAAGCAATCATCAAATAAGCATATAGATCTTGCAAGCATAAACACCTATCCACATAAGTATGAAACATAAGAACACATCACATATCTAGGAAACTATCAAGGAAAATAAAACCAAACGATATATTAAAATGGACTAAATTCATATAATAAAAACATAAAATTTAGTGAATCACCTACTTCACATGGAGCACCAACCCCAAATAGCTAAGCAACAACTCAACTAGGCTTTAACAAGCACCAAATTACAAGAAGGCACCAAACCCCTAGATGACTCAACACCAAATCATCCACTATATTTATTTGATAACCTTCAATAAACATTTTTTCTTAACCAAATTATGATGACAATCTCATCCTACATCTCTTCACACACTTCTATCCCTCTTAAACTGGCCTCTAGCCTTCTTCGTTCAACTAGCTGTCTTATTGTCTTGATTAGCTCATATGACCTTGATTCTAATATCCATAACCTATATAAAATATTCATCTTATATATTATATACTAATTTTATGGCCTCCAAAACTTCCTTCTACTATGCAATATGGTATTTTGTTCACTTTCACTCTACTCACACTAATAGGCCTAAAACTATCTTGTATTTATACAAGTCTCTTGTTCATATCCTTATTGGTAAAAAAAACCTTAAAATATTATTTAATACATGGAATGTTTATTATATTACATATAATACACTTGGATAAATCTTTATTTTAGTCTCTTTAGGTCTGACCTACTTCAATTAGGCCTTATCTCATCTTTACATCCCATGGAAACCTAATCTCATTAGGTCTACTTACAAAATGTTACACTTTGCCTTCCTTAGAAAACATTAAAATACATAAAATGGAATTAAAAAATAATATTTCACTAAAATATACCCCTCATAATATTATCTAGGATCCATAACACTTTTTAGATCCAACCACTACTTGAAGGTAGCCATTAGTACTCTTCACAATTAGGCCTACGCATACTTAGAGTCTCTCTTAAACAAATAAATAATAAACACAATTTTTACAAATAACCATGTAAAAAAATCACATATAAATAAGGTAGATAACCTCAGGGATACCACCATATTATTTAAACTTCACAACTCAAGGTATACAGGCTCAAACTCTTATATGCAAGATGGTCACTCTAAATTGCCAACTAGACTCAAAACACAGTCATGGAAGATTGAAATTATGACAACTAAAATATCACACTTAGTGACATAAAATTCATTAAAATCATCCTAAAAAATACTTATAACAACATACAAAAAAATTATCATAAGTTCTATTTTTAATTATTGGTCTTGTATACACACTCGTTGACCTTCTCTCCTACAAACCACACTTAGTCAAACAAGCCATTTTAGATTCGATGTTTAAACCACTTTCACTAACTTACAATACTTTTAAAATCATGTATAGTACATAAAATCCCAAATACAAACACCATGTACATTATATACTTTAACTTAGGGCATTAAGTCTCAAACTCATCACTACAACTCTTACCCAAAACTGCCAGTTTGCCTTGAAGACTAGTCATGGTGATTTTAAAATTCAAAACCTATGTGACCACTTTAAAATAATCATGATGCATGTGTATGATCCTATGTGATAATTATACCATTATCAAATAGATATATACTATTTTTAAATGATAATATTGGTCTTGAAGACCAATCTCATAACATCACTATATATAAACCTCACTTGAACAACATTTTCATCATATCCACTAATCTCCAAAACTTATACCCAAAATTAACATGTCTTAAAAGTCTTTAAAAATTTATTCATTCACTTGGATTCATCCCTATTCCATTATATCACATCCTTAAACAGCTTCTCACTATTGCCTAGGTTTCTCACTATTTTCACCATTAGGTATGTGAATAATTGGTCAACTTCAATGACTAGTTTAATAATATTAAGGGATATAACCTATCCATAAACCACCATGGACATGGAATACAAGTATCAAACTTTGTCTTCCATCCATTTATCAACTTTGAATTGGTCAACTTTGATTTCTACAATAAATCTCTAAAAAATAAGGCCTTTCCTATAGGTTCCACTCACTTACTTGGAAAACCAATCACACCTGGAGATGTCTGTGAGATTTTAACACAACTTATAATCACTTAAATATCCATAACAATTAATTCTAATCACTTTATAAAAACTTATTTTATATTGAGTCACTATTAGGGTTCTTTCAAGGTTTAAACCATCTTCTAGTCTTAATGATTATTAATAAAGCATAATCCATTAATCTAAAAACTAATGCCTAGAATTTTGAGTTATGACCCTTCCCCATCTACCATTAATAAATTATATTCTCATGCAAAGGTTACATATGCCAATAAACACTTGAAAGTTCTTCTCAGGTTGAGAACCCTTCATTATGTGCACTCGAAAGACCTCAAACCACTTTTCATGATTTTTATTACAAACCATGACCTAAAACTTTGTCAACATGATAGAATAAATATAACATACCTCTATCAACACTCATAAATCCATAATTTTTTGTTAATATAACCTCATACACCATTAGGCCATACTCTCTCTCTCTTTGTTCTCTTAGGCCTTGACCTATAAACCATATTAGGCCTAAACATTAACCTTAAAACTTATTTACATGCACTCTCCACCTCATTCTCAAACTCAAGAATCCTATCTCATTATAAAAAATTGATTTACATCCTCTAAAATCCTTGACAACACCTTGTGACACCTTATTAGGTCAAGCAGGGTCTAAAACTTGTCTAGTTATAGACTTGGACTTAAGGTCTTACCCCTGTAAGCTCACTTTGAAACTCTCCTGATTGGTCCAATGCATAATATGAATTCTCAAACAACTTTATACATTCTATTATTCCTTTTATAATCCATCTCACTAGGTCACCAAGCTCATACCTTCTCATAATGTCTCTTCATGCTATGACTAGAGTCATGACTAAGCTTCTCAAGCACTTAAAGCTTGAAAATTGACCTTGAAACAATCATTGATGTTTCTATACCTTTATCACATGCCTTTCATGATCTTCAAATAATATCATACCTTTTCACATACCTATTCATTCTTGTCATGCACATGGTCATGATATGACTATGCTTGTTATGATTAGTCTCCTCAAGATACCTTTTACTCAAGGAATAGTACTCAAGAAATTCTTACCTTGACATGAATATTGAAATCAACCTCAAAAGAATAATTAGGTTGCCTTAAAATTATCTCTCACTAGAGAGACATTAGTTTGCCTTCAAATTCTCTCTCAATAGAGAGACATTAGGTTGCCTTCAAATTCCCTCTTATCGCATGGATTCCTTATGTCATGACGAACAAAAACTCATACCTCATAGATCACTCACCAAGCATATTCATTATATGTACCTTGACATAAATTACATCAAATTACATCAACCTTGACATCAATGAAAACACTTCTCAACAAAATCTCCCTTTTTCATTGATGTCAAAACATTCTTCAATCTGATCAATCTCATTTCCCTCAAATGCAGCAAAATTGCTTCTTACGACTTTCTCCCCCTTTGAAATTAATGACAAATGTCTTCCATAACTATCATTTGGAATAACACTTATTTTGAAATAAAATTTCAAAACATATAATATGAAGCATTAATACAACATTATCCCCATTATTTAATGCATACCTCCTTCAATTGAACTTATATTATAAGAACACTTATCAACATAAATCAAGGTCAATCAATAACCTGAATAGCTCCCCATCAAACCAAACATCTAACATGTTTCTACTAACTAAATAGTGTCTCCATGAAGCCTAATGGAGTCACCCCTTTAATAGGGCACTTGAAAAACCCAAAATAAGTAGATTCCCAGATCTCCATGATCTCATAATACTAAATATCTTTGAAGATTCTATTAAGCTTAATTTGTACCATATGCTTGATCTTTTCATCATCAGTGAGATCAATAATTTGAGTGATAATAAACATTCCTAAATTAATTTCTCATCTGAAGTATGTTCTACCAAATTAAAGAATTATCTTGATATTGTAGATTTATCATGACTCACCTTTGTTGTCTTTGATTTCCACACATTAATTTGCCTTCTCTATTACACTCTAGGAGCTTTAAACCTCTTGTTTTGACTTGATGACCTTCTTACTCCATCAGGTTATAATCTTTCAATGTGTCCCACACTATGAAAACTATAGCAAACAAATTCATACATACCTCTTGATTAATGTGAATTGTTATTCCTTGCATAGTCCCATGAGTACTCATTCTTAGAGAATTTTATACACTCTCTTAATTTATGACCAAATTGACTACATACAAAATATTAACCATTAAATGAACTAACATACTTCATATCATTAGTTTTTTTATATGTCTTTTCATTTTGAACTTATTATCTTAAATAGACTTCTCTTTAACTTGAGCTAACTCCTTTTGGTCTTCTTTAAAACTAAGACCTGTCTTATCATTTGTAGACTTTTGACTACTCAAGATATCATCTAAATCCTTATTGATCTTTTCAAACTTCACAAAGGTCTTCACCTTACTAGATGCATGATCCAACTCAGCTTTAAGGATTAGTTTCATACCTAATTCATTCTTATTTTTTATCCTTTAGGTTTATATTGACTATCTCCATATGTGTTTCAATCTGATTGATGATCTCATCATACTCCTTGAAAGTGTTACTTAGTCTCTCCTCAAACAAGCCAATCTTATCCTCATTGTCCTTACCTAATTTTCTTATTTTATGATTCTTTCTTCTTTGAAATTGAAACTCCTCTAGGGTGTTTACCAATTCTACATCAAGATTCAATTTATCTTATTCTTCATCTAATTCTACATCAACCATAAGGCCTTTCTCATTTGATCAACCCTCAGTGTTTGATTATATGGGCATGAATAAGGTTTCATTATTGTCATGTTCAAGTTCATTACTACCGTCATCATTACAATGTGTACCTAAGTCACATACATTAGATGAGTTATTGTCTTCTTTGGTATATAAACTTATCTTATTATTGAATGCCCCTTTCCTACTCTCATACTTCCTAAAATCTTTCTTGTTCTTATTAGGCTTATAGACTTTTTGATCATCTCCATGATGTTCATCATGTTCTTCATCATACTCAATCTTACCCTTGTTAGTAAACTTATATTCTAAGTAACCAATCTTACCATAGTTGAAAAATTTTAAGGGAAACTTTCCCTTGTACTTACTAGATCCAAACCTAAATTTCCTAGAAAACATAGCTATGAGTTTATCATCATCAACATCTAAACATGCCTCATCCTTTACCTTCTTGGTTTTTGAATTATTCTCAAATTTGAAATTTTATTCCTTCTTGGGAGGTCCTCCTTCATTTTTTCTCATCTCATAGGTAGTCAACATACCATTAAGTCCATCCATTTCAAGCTTGTCCAAACCTTGCATTTATACTACTACAGCCACTTTACAATCAAACTTAAGAGTTAGTGATCTTAATACCTTTTTAACAACTATAGATTCTTTCACTTATTCTCCCAATCCTCTTATGAACTTGATAACTTCATCAACCTTCAATAGGAAAGATGCAATTATTTCATATTCACTCATCTTCAAACTTTCAAACTATCTTCGATGGGTCTAAAAATTGGATATCTTCACCTTGGTGTCTCCTTCATAGATAGTCTTCAATTTATCCCATATCTCTTTGTCTAATACATAATACATCATGTTCACAAGATCTACCTTTGATAGGCCACAAAGAATGGCATTCATTTTCTTGGAGTTGTTTTCATTAGCCTTCTTACTTAATGCATCAGTTTGTGGAATATGAGGAGCATTATAGCCATCCATAACTAACTTCTAAATATCATGACCTTGAGACATCAAATATATCTTCATCTTGATATTCTAAAAGGTATAATTAATTCTATTTAATAATGTATCCTTACTGGTAGAGAAACTACCTTGAGCTTGCTAACTAGCCATCTTTGATTCTTGGATCACCATTATGATTTTAGACCTACTTCAAAGGACCAGGATCTAACACCAAATTTTGGAGTCAAAATTACTGAGAGTGGGGTGAATCAATCTTCAAAAATTTATTAACAATCTCAATTAATAATCAAACAAGCATACACACACACACACACACACACACACACACACACACACACACACACACACATACATATATATATATATATATATATGTATGTATGTATGTATATATATATATACATATACATATACATATATATATACACATATACATATATATATACACATATACATATATATATATATATATATACACACATATACACACACACACACACACACATATATACATATACATATACATACATACACACACACACACACACAAACACACACACACACACACACACACACACACACACACACACACACACACACACACACACACACACACACACACACACACACACACACACACACACACACACACACACACACACACATCTTGCAAGCATAAACACCTATCCACATAAGTATGAAAGATAATAACACATCACATATGTGGGAAAACCTCAAGGGGAAGAAAAACCACTTATATATAAAAATAGACAAAATTATTATAATACAAACATAAAATTTAGTGAAGCACCTACTTCAGATGGAGCACCAACCCCAACTAGCTAAGCACAAACTCAGCTAGGCTTTAACAAGCACCAACTTATAAGGAGGCACCAACCCCCTACATGACTCAGCACCAACTCAACCACTTTATTGATTTAATAAAATTTAGGACACCCTATTTTTAAACCAACCAATTATGACCATCTCTTTATTCATCTCTTCACACACTTTTGTCCCTCTCAAACTATCCTCTAGCCTTCTTCATTCAACTATCCCTCTCGTTGACTTGATTAGGTCATAAAAACTTGATTCTCATATATATAAACTCTATAAAATACTCAACATATATATTTTATACTCCTATAATTTTTCAAAATACATCCTTCTACTCTAGAATATGTTTCCTTGGTCGTTTGCACTCTACTCACACTAATAGGCCTAAAATTGCCTTGCATTTATACGAGTCTCTTGTTCATATCCTTCTTGGTCATCCAAAAACCCTTACCCTATTATTTCAAAAATGTAATAGATATTAATACATATCATAAACATGTATAAAATTTTATTTGAGTCTCTTTAGGTCTACTTAGGACATGTTACACTTTTCCTTCCTTGGAAAACATTAAAAAACCTCACATGATAGGAAAACATTATATTCCACTCAAATATACCCATATTAAGCTTATATAGAGTCCATAACACTTTTTAGATCCAACCACTACTTGAAACAAGCCATTAGTACTATTCACAATTAGGCATGTGCATACTCAGAAAGTCTATCTTGAACAACTAAAGCACAAACACAATTTTTCCAAATAACCATGGAAAAAAATAAAAAATAAATAATCTGACTTACCTTAGGGTCACCACCATATTATTTATAATTCACAACTTATGGTATACAAGTCAAACTCTTCTCTACAAGATTCTCACTCTGAACTACCAACTAGCCTCAAAATAGAGTCATGGAAACTTGAAATTATGAAACCTAAAAAAACACACTTAATGAATTCCAATGAATTAAAATGATACTAAACATCCTTACAACCTCCAAAAAAATATTATAATCTCTATTAGCAATTATTGGTCTTGCAGACCAATTTGTTGACCTTCTCTCCTATAGAATTGACTCAATTAGACAAGCCATTTTGACTTCAATGTTTCAACCAATTACATCAACTTAAAATATTATGAAAATAATTTTTATTACATAAAATTCCCAAATAGGAACACCATGTAGATTAGATGCTTCAACTTAGGGCATAAATTCTTAAACTCATCACTGCAACTTCCTTACCTAGAACTACCAGTTTGCCTTAAAGACCAATCATGGTGATTCTGAACTTCAACAACTGTGTGACCATTTTAAAAGAATCATAATGCATTTGTATGATCTTATGTGATAATTATACCATTATCAAATAGATATATAATATGTTCAAATGATAATATTAGTTTTGCAGACTAATGTCATAACCTCACTATATACAAACCTCACTTGAGCAACATTTTCATCATATCCATTGATCTCCAAAACTTCTATCCAAAATTACTATGTCTTATAAGTATTTAAAAATGTATATATTCACTTTAATTCATTCATATTCCATTATAACAAATCCGTAAATAAATTCTCATTATTTCTAGGGTTTCTCACTATTTTCACCATTAGTTTTGTTAGCGATTGGTCAATTTAAATGACTGATTTAGCACTCCTGATGGATAGAACCTACCCATAAACCACCATAGACACAAAATACAAGACTCAAAATTTTTCCTCTATCTATTTATCAACTTTGACTTGGTCAAGTCTAACTACTATAATAAATCTTTAAGAAATAAGTCATTTCCTATAGGTTTCACTCACTTACTTGACAAACCAATCACACCTAGAGATGCTTGGGAGAGTTGAATAAAACCTCAAATATTTAAATATCTATATTAATCCATTCTAATAAATTTATAACAAATTATTTCATATCAGGTCAATATTAGTATTCTTTGAGGGTTTAAACCATCTTCTAGTCTTAACGATCATTCATAAGTCATAGCCCCTTAATCCAAAAACTAATGTCTATAATTTTGACATAGGACCATTCCCCATATACCATGAATATATTAGGTTCTCATGCAAAGGTTACATGTTCCAATGAACACTTAAAAGTTATTATTGAGTTTAGAACCCTTCATTTCATGCACTTGAGAGGCCTCAAAACCACTTTTCATGATTTTTATTCCAAACCATAACCTCAAACTTTGTGAACATGATTTAATAAATATACCATACCTTTTTCAAAACTCAACTATCCATACTTGCCTTGGAAACATAACATCATACCCCATTAGTCCCTACTCTTTCTCTTTGTTCTTTTAAACCTTGACCTATAAACCATATTAGGTATAAAATTTGACCTTTAATAGTCTTTCCATGCACTCTACACCTCATTATAAAAATAAATTATACTTTATCATTCTAAAAAACTACTTTAAATCATCCATAGGCTTTAAAAACACCTCATGACACTTTGTTAGGTCAGACAGGGTCTAAAACTAGTCTAGTTGCAAACTTGGACTTAAGGTCTTACCCCTATAGGCTTATTTTGAAACTCTCATGAGTGATATAATGCCTCATATTAATGATAAAAAAAACTTCATATATCCTCTTATTCCTTTATCCATCCATCTCACTAGGTCACCAATCTCATACCTTCTCAAGCACTTAAAGCTTGATAAATAACCTTGGTAAAATCCTTGATGATTATACACCTTGATCACATGCCTTTAATTCTCCTCAAATAATATCATACCTATGCACATACTTTTTCATACTCATCATGCACATGTTCATGATATGACTATGCATGTTATGACTATTCTCCCCAAGATACGTTGTACTCAAGGACTAGTACTCAAGGCATGCTTACCTTGACATGAATCTTGACATAAACATCAAAATAATCATTAGGTTATATTAAAATTATATCTCAATAGAGATACATTAGGTTTCCTTCAAATAATATCTTGTCACATGGCTTCTTTGTCTCATTACGTACACAAACTCATACCTCATAAACCACTCACCATACATCTTCAAAAGATGCACCTTGGCATCAATGACATAAACCTTGACATCATATGACATCAAACTTTACATCAATAATAACACTTATCAACACTCTCCATTTAGATGGTTTATCAATTGTACTATCAATTCAAAAAACATGTCCCATTGACTAACTTTCGGTCCCTAAAGTGAGATTTGACTATGAGAGAAAACATGTTGTCATGTTGCCCTCATATCGAGTGGTAGATAATAATTTAATGTGTGCTTATAGGACTTACCCATGAAACTATAAGATATAATATTTTGTCCTTACCCTTCATGATTCTCTTTTAATCCTTACCTTAAGTTCATTCCATTTCTACAATCTAAGATGAGAAGATTATCTCAAAGTATGCATCTAGCCACATTCAACTATCAACCCTAGTAGGTAATGGACATATAAAATAAGTTATTATAATGTTTATATTCCCATTTAAATGTGTTTTCATATATATTTTGTCAATTAGGATAGAAATTCAAAAGATACACATTCTACTAACTAATATTTGATCCCTAAATCAAGATTTAGCTATGAGAGAAGACATACTACCATGTATCCCTTATCTTGAGTGGAAAATTATCCTCAAATGGGTGCTTAGAGTATTTTCCCATGAAATTTTAGGATTCAAAAATTGATATCTACTCTTTAATTTTCTCATGAAATGCTTGCCTTAAGTTTGTTCCATTTTTACACTCAAGAATGAGAATATTCTCTTAAGGGATGCATTTGTTCATGTGAAACTATCAACCCTAGAAGGCTATGAAGAGTGTGGAAAGGTAATTATAGTTTTTATACACCAATATTTGTGTGTTCGTTTGAATGGTTCATCTATTGGGATAGATATTTAAAATATATGCATCCTATTGACCAACTTTTGGTCTTTAAAGTGAGATTTGGCTAAAAGAGAAAACATGTCACCATGTCTCCATCATCCCAAGTGGAAGATAATATTCTGAGGGGTGATTATAAGATTCACCAATGCAACTATAAGAGTAAAATTTTTGTATGTACCCTTTACATTTCTCCTAAAATGATCTCCTAAAGTTTATTCTTTTTATACACTTAGGGATGAGAAGATTTTGTTATGGGATGCTTTTGAATGCATGTAAATGTTGACCTTATAGGTGATAGAGAGTGGAAAGAGGTAGTTTCAATGTTTATATTCCCATTAAGATATGTCTATGTATTCTTTAATTGATTAGGTTTTAAATTTAAAAGATACACAATCCACTAACCAAATTTGTGTGCCTAATGTGAGATTTGGCTATGAGAGAAAACATGTCCTCATGTATCCCTCATTCCAAATTGCAGTGAATCTTAAAAGGAATTCTTAGAGGAATATTTCATATAATTGTAACATTTTACATTTTATCTCTACCCTTCATGGTTCTCCTACAATACTCACTTGAATTTCATTTTATTTTACACTCAATGATGAGAAGATTATTTTAAGGAATTCATCTAGACATGTGAAACTATTGACCTTGGGAGGTGATGAAGATAATATTAGGTCTAGTGTTTATACATCCATCTATATGTATCAACATATAAGTTCATTGATTGGGCTAGAGATTCAAAATATATGCACCCCAGTGACCAAATTTTTGTCCCTAAAGTGAGATTTGGTTACAAGAGAAAACATGTCTTTATGTCTCCCCTATCCTAAGTGGTAGAGAATCCTCCAAGGTGTGATTAGATAACTTGACCATGAAACTTTAAGATATAAATATTTAGCTCTATTATTCCTAGTTATATTATAATACTTTCCTTAAGTTTGTTCTATTTATGTGCTCAAAAAGGGGAATATTTTCTTATAGGATGTATTTATCCATGTGTAAATATTAACCCTATGAGATGATAGAAAGTGGATAGAGGTCATTCCAAAATTTATACACCCATCATGATGTGTCCACATAGATGATTTATTTATTGGGATAGCGATTCAAAATACATGCATCCCACTAAAAAAAAATTGGTCCCTAAAGTAAGATTTCATTGTGAGAGAAAACATGGTGTTGTGTCTTCCTCATCCCTTTAGTGAAAAACAATAATCTATGGGGTCATCAAAGGATTCATCCATGTAACTATAGGATACAAATTTTTATCTCTACCCATTATAATTCTCTTGAAATTATTGCCTGAAGTTTGTTTCATTTCTAAACTTAGGAATGAGAAGATTTTATTAAGGGATTAATTTAGTTACATGTAATAGTAAACATCAAGGGATGATGGAGAGTGAAAAGAGTTCATTCCAAAGTCTATACACATGTAAGGATGTTTTTTCAAATATGGTCCATTGATTGGAATAGTAGATCAAAATATACACATCCCACTGACCAAATTTTGGTTCGTAATAAGAGAGATTTCAATGTGAAAGAAATGTGATGTTATGTATTACTCATATAGAGTGGTATAGAGGACTCAAACATTAATTTTAGGAGTTGAAAGTTCATATCTACCCTTTAATATTCTCTTGAAATGCTCACCTAAAGTTTGTTGTAATTCTATAGTTAGAAATGAGAAGATTATCTTATAGGATTTTGTGTGAAAATATTAACCTTTGGAGGTTATATAGAGTGGAAAAAATAAAATCCTATGTTTATATACCCATATAGATGTGCCCATGAATATGATTCATCATTTGGGCTAGTGAGTCAAAAGATATGCATCCAACTGACCAACTTTGGGTCCCTAAAGAGAGATTTTACTACGAGATAAAACATGGTGTTATGTCATACTCATCTTGAGTGGCATAAAATACGCTAGGGGTGCTCATAGGACTCACCTATGAAACTATAAGATCTAATGGTTCATCTCTTCACCTCACATTTCTATTATAATGCTCACTTGAAGTTCATTCTATTTATACACTTAGGGATGAGAAGATTATCTTAGGGTATGTGTCTGACCACACGTAATTTCCAACCCTAAGAGATGATTAAGAGTGTTAAGATTTAATTATAGTGTTTATACACCAATATGGATGTGTCCATGTAGATGGTTCTTCTATTATGCTATTAATTAAAAATATATGCATCCCACTTACCAAATTTTGGTCCCTAAAGTTATATTTAACTATGAGAGAAGATATGCCAATGTGTTTCCCTCATCACAAGTGGTAGAGAATCATCTTAGGTGTGCTTATATTACTTACTCATTTAATTATATGAGTTGAAATTTAATCTCTACCCTTCATAATTATTATTTAGTACTTGCCTAAAGTTGGTTCCATTTATACACTCAGGGATGACAAGATTATCTCAATGGATTTATTTAGTTGCATTCAATTATCAACCCTGGAATGTGATAGAGAGTAGATAGAGGTCAATCCAATGTTTGTATGCCCATCTAAACATGCCTATGTCGATGATTTATTGATTGAGTTGGAAATTTAAAAGATAGTATCCTACTAACCAACTTTTGTTTCTAAAGTGATATTTTATATGAGATAAAATGTGTCACTATGTCTCCCTTTTCCCAAGATGTCAATAATAATATAAAGGGTGATTGTAGGAATCATTCATGTAAATATAGGAGTTAGCATTTTATATATACCCCTCATGGTTCTCATGTAACCTCTCCTAAAGTTATTCCTATTTTCTCACTTAAGTATGAGAAACTTATCTAGAGCGATGCATATAGATACATACAAATTTAAATGTAGGGGCTCGAATGTTAGTAGAGTTTCCTAGGAAACTAATCAAAACATGCCAATATAGGGATAGTTGTGAGATGTGTGAACAAAATTATAACACAAACTATACTAAGACATTATTTATTTAAAGATAATTTATTTTTGCATGAAACATAGAATTAAAAGGTACAAAACATTCAATATAATCTACATGATTAAAAAAATTATTTAAACAAAGCATTCACTATGCACAAAACAATGATAAAATACATTTGAGTGAAACCACTTCAAAACTTCATATTAATCTCTGTCACATTGGAACTCTTTTAACCTATATAACTAAGTGTTATATATAACTTGTCTAAATGTTGTCACTTCCTATTCCGTTATTTTTCCATAAATAAAATAAAGACTCTTCACATTATAAAGACCTTTGACATGTTTTAAAGTGCCAAACACATATAAAAACATATACAAAAGACAAAATAGTGAGAGTCGCATGTGTCTATCAATTAAAGTATGACATTTTAAAGCCCTATTTAATACCAAAATTTTTCCTAACTTAAAAAAATATCTTCTTTGGAGATAAATTTTTAGGAAGTGAGCCTTATAATAGTGTTGAAAATTTTGACTAATGTGAACAACTGAACTAGAAACATAAGTTTTGGTAATTTCTAAAGGTGTCGTTTACTAGTTTTCATCCCTTATGCACTACTTAGCCACCCTTTCAAGTTTTAAACTAATTATCATACTAATATAACACCCTCAAGGGTTCTTAATAGATTATCATAACCAAAAGGTATCCCTTTATGTGTTTTCAAACAACCTAGTCCCACTCCTAATATTTAAGGCCTTAATATTGAAAAATGCTTCAAAATTGAAAAATTGGAGTGTGCACAGTACCTACAATGAAGGTGGTGGGATTTACTATTTATGATAAACTAGAGGAGGATACATAATAGGTTCTTCTTATAACTAGGAAGAAGTTATTCCAATATAATTTATTGGTGAATCTTGCAGATGGGGCTAAAACATAGGATGTGAAACTATAACATTTCTCTAATGAATTTTCTATTGTAACTAATTTGGATGAATAAATTAAGGATTTTGGATAATGTATATGATAAAAATATGAAAATGAGACATGTCCTTTCTAAACAATGTTTAGTTTGAAATAGCTTCTCTAACCATGTTGATGTTAGTTCATAGTGACATGTGGTACTCAACCAAACTTTTGAAGTCTGCATCCTCTGTCACTAAGATCATAGGTTGTGCATTGAATACTTTCACTTGAATGTCTTGATATAAATATCCCATATTATATGTGTGTCTTCTTTTTGAATATCAAAAAATTTATTGTGCAACATTTCATTTTTCCAAGTCTACATATTCAACATAATAATATCTATTTATTTAAGTGATTCCTTGAGTATGACATCTAGTGCATCCAAAGTAGTAGAATGGTTGTCTATGGTAGATTTGGATTTATATTCCTTTATGAAATATAGTGTGGCATCCTTCCATGTGTTAGATAAAAAAATTATACCAATAAATCATATTTCATGATATTTTGTTAGCTTGGTGTGCAATAGTGTTGAGGACTTGTTCATATTCCTAAGGAGCTAAAAAATGGCTTCTATCTCAACCTTGATATTTTGGCCTTATGTGAAAAGTTTATATAGATTTTTTGTAACATGACAATATTTTGTGAGATAAGAGAGAAGGGTTGTGAGTTATTTTTCCTCTAACATGACTTGGTCACCCAAAACTTGAGTGACCAAGGTAGGACATGTAATATTGATTAGCTCATGATCTTTGGTGAGGTGGAGGTTGAGATCTACATTCTCTTCCCTACGGTAAATCATTTCTTGTTCCAAGGTTGATGCCTTTTTAAAGATAGATTATTGAAATGCCACTAATCCAATCAATTTATTTATTCATGGGTACTTACAAAAAATTTAGTGATGCCCTTATACCATTATATCCAAGGGTAAATTTAAATTTATAGTCTCCAAAATTTATTTGTGAATATTTTCCATGCATAGAGAAAATTTTATGTGATGCATGGAAGGTGTCAAGATATTCCATAACCATTGGTTAGAGATATGGGGCATGTGCTATGATACCTCATATGTTCACCCCCTTTAGTAAAATCATAGCCTTGTAATGTGGATGATGGTTCTTGGGTCTCAGATATCCCACATTATTATCCTATGTTGCCTTTTTTGTCACACTTTATTCTCCATCCTTGTGCTTAGTTGTTGCCTTGTGTTTTCATTCATCCTTTGCATTAGCTTTGAAATATGCCTCCACCTTGGATTTGGCCTCTACCTTAGCCTTAACTTTTTCATTTATCTCAAACTTATTCATGGCCTCATGTTCTTGACCATGCTTCTTTGCTTTCTCCTCCTAAGTGTACAATGATTATTTTACCTTTTCCTCTTCTTAAGCTTTTGTTGTGACCTCAGCTTCATCATTATTATTTTATAATGCATGTGCTTCCTGATTTGTTTTCTCTTATTGTTTCCTCATAGATTCTTCTTCTTATTTATTCTTTGCCTTTACTTATTCAACTCTTTTATTTTTTATTAACTTCCTCAACCTTTCCCATACATTCCTCCTCTTATTTCTTCCACTACTCCTCCTCCTCAATATCCTTACACTTTTAATTTTCATTATTTGTATTCCTTTCTACTTTTTGAGCATTCCTTGTAGCCACTTATTTCACCTTTTCTTCTTGTTGTTTCATATTGGAATTTTATTTTTATGATAAAATATCCATTTTTAAATTAAGAGGCTCGAGATATGGTGGATTTGTCTCTTCCATATCCTGAATAGGATTTGGAGAGTCAAACAAAAAATAAAAATAGAATTATGAGGTTGATTCAATCACAAAACCTCTTCATGATGATGCCTTGTGTCTATAAGAGGGTGAAGGTATGATATTCTTATTCACTGTCTTGTACACCCATACTATATATTGTCTATGTTTCTTAGATCCATAATCCTACTGAGGTTCAGCTTACATTAAAGGGTTTGTAAAGGAAACCATCCATTCCTTGATTGTTAAGGACACATAAGACATAGAATGGGTCCTTTTCTTGCATAGTAAAGTTGGTGGTGAGATTTATTATGATGGGTAGTGTTATCCCTAAAAAGTATAATATATCATAGTTATATCCATATGAAATATATTCAATTCAAATCATTTATGTGATGCTTATATGAAAATCATATTTATTATTATTGATTGAGGTGGTTGGGTGATATCAAACCACAAGTATTGTCACACCTGATTTTATATTTGATAGGCATGTATTCTTACAAAATAAAAATTCCTTATTTTCTTCATGGTCATATCCTCTTTGCGTATGTATTTGAGAATTGACTGCATAAATTCATGTTCATCAATGCCCAACTTTGTAAGATCACATTCTAAAATGCTTTTTGGTACATGCTTGTTATCTAGCCAAGATTTGGCATCATTTGTCATTTTCTTAGGTAATGTAGGTAAATCTCACTATGTTGGTGACTTATGCTTTCCTCTGTCAACCTATGATTAATATGATTCTATCTATGATGGTGCCTATGCTTTTGCCTAGGATTGTGAAGGCAAGGGTTATTGTGAACCTAGTGGCAAAGACTTCAAGGGTTGTAATGATCTAACACCTATAAATTTTTGTCACATGAATTTTGACTTGGCATCCAAAATGGTAATGAATAAGGGTAGTAGAATGGTTATTACTTTAGGTAATTCATTTATTATGATGTGAATCCCATTATGTAGCTTTCTAATAGATGTATGTTACCCTAGATACTGTAAAACATACTTGGGTACCATGGGGTGTGGGATAATTAGGGCTTAAATCTCAATCTACCATTGGTTGAACATATATAATTTATTATAGTATTACCACATCTTGGTTTGTGTGAGGTTCGTAAATGTAGTTATAAGCTAGAAATATTTATTAGGGTTGACTGGGACCTTTAGTGACTTCCATTGGGTAAAATAGAGTAGTAAAGTAATAAAATAGTAGTAGAACACCTATTATGTTCCATTGAGTACCTTATTAATTTTGGTTGTGAGATTTGAAACCAAAAATTTAGGATAATTACAGTTCTCATGCATTCTAATCAGTCAATAACCCAATTTTTTGTCTATCATACACTTTTGATGGTCTAAAATAACCACTTGGTGATGCATGCAAAGAGAATGTGCATTGACATGTCATCCAATATGTCAATAGGGATCACCTTGGATTACCTATTATACTTTTCATTTATATCTGAATGAATTGGTGGAGACATGGTTTTGTAAGATAGAAGAGATTTACCCCAAGCTAGGAGTCTTATTGCTCATTCCATGGTTACAACATTGATGAAAATGGTGACATCCTATTAAATATGATTAATGTGATAATCACCTCATCTAAATACCAAAAATTAGGAAATTTGATGAGTCTCTCTATATCAAAGCTCATAGAAGGTGTTGGAGTGCTATGGATCATGTGTATATTTCTTCATATTAGCTGTGGTTGAACATATTAGATTTTGTAACATCAATGAAATCAAAGGGGTCTAGATCATGGTATATAACTTTTTGAGGTTCTAGACCAATTCCCATTTCTCTCTTTATGCACATTCATGAGATGGATTTTAAGTTGTGAATGATCCATGGTTCCTAATGTAGACAAATTTGAAAAAATTATCTAGTTAGAGTAGTAATATGGAGGGATCTATACATAATTTATTGAATTAGACTTAGATCAAGGATGAATCTTATTTACAAAGGTTTGTAACATAATTTTACTCTTCATTCCCCTTTTTATATAGCTTTTACTAATCAAATACATCTAACATAAAGTTTTTAAATGTGCTAAACTAGTTGCACATGATCTCATCTTGAAAATTAATGTCAACTCATTATGGATGATGTGACGATTGCTATTAAGTGTCTAAAAACATTGAGTTCTTTCAGCAGTAGTTTTTGATGTGATGTGTCATCTTCCAATGATCCATGTAGACACCATAAATATGCACACCTACATTTCTGAATGTCAATAAACCCCTTGGACCTACCTAGGACCCTCTTGGGACCAATTTACACTAATTTGACCTAACCAAGCCCACCCATAGTTAGATTCACAAGATGATGTAACCTAACCTTTAGGACCTCTTTCCTTTAGAACTCAACCATAGATGGTCAAGGTGACCATTTATGGTCACCATGGGAAACCTTGACTATTAACAGTTAGGGTCCACCTCCTTAATAAAGAAAATGCAACCACCCACTGAGATTTTCTAAATGTAGCTCATCTAAATCTTGTTATGAGCCTTTACATGGATGAGTTATATTTAGATGGCCTCATTTCACCTTGGCTTCCACCTCTTGCTTATTCCTATAAGAAGAAAGGATCTTGGGAGGTCAAATATATCTACAATAATTATCAAGAGCTCAAGGATTCATGATTTTTCTTTTATAGGTCAATCAGTGTCATCAACATTATCGATCATCATCAAAAATATTATTGAGAGCCCACTTGTCATCACCTCTCAACCAATTTCTTGATTACTATTACTCTATCATAATAAAATTAGATTCCAATAATAGATTAGCTACTTCAACCACTCACCCAATCAACTTTTAGTAAGATGAGTACTTGTTTATCAATATTCATTTACTTCATTCCCATTTTGTGATTAGTCCAGCCATCACCCATCACTTAGAATCCATAATTTGGATCTCATTATTTAGAAATAAAAAATCAAAAATTCACATATTAACTATCGATGGTTAATTCAACCACCAATGGTCTACCCAACTATTGACAGTTAGCATAACCACCGATGATCGCCTTAATTGTCGATGGTCACTATGGAAATAAAAATGAGCAAGATATTTTTACCCATATAACCTCAACCAAACATATCTCTCTATTTTTTTGAGCACTCACAAACCTATTTCTAAAATTTTGAAGCATACCCCAACCCCTTAGCACTAGTATTAATTAGTCTATCACTAATTTGATCATTTCTAGTCTATTTTCTAAGCAAGCATTTTTGTGTTCAATTTTAGTACCTTTTGATTATTGATTCAAGTAAATCCTTTATATTTTTATGAACTTAATTATTTAAAATGTGTGGATTGACAACCCCTAAAGAAGCTCTATCTTCTAAGATCTAGCTATCACTAGGCAATCCACCCAACTATCTATCTAATGAACAAGTTTGTTTTAGTGATTTCTTATCTATAGGTATTCTTCCCAAGCCAAAGAGGAGATATTTATAATATTCTAATTCAATTATTCACACAAACAAATAGGTTTTTCAACCACACCTATTTCAAGTTTATTTTCTCTCTTCCCTAGAACTTAAAGTGAAAATTTACATGAAATATTTTGGCACGTCTAGTGGGACCTATAGTCTTTACTTGTATTTTTATTTTCATTTGTATGCTTTTCTCTTGATCTATGCTCATAATTGAAACTTAAATTTATTTTGGGATTAAAATTTATTGATCCATTTCTTGCTTTTAATATTAGTTCACTTTGAATTAAAACATAATAATATTATTGTAGCACCACTTTTTGTTGCACACACTAGCCAAACCACTTTCATAAATCAAACATCAAAATAATTTGAGACAAGGCCTGACTGGGATTTCATCACCTAGAGGTCACCTTACCCTTTCCCAATAATCCTACTTCAAGGTTATTACCAAGGGGAGAACCAACTCAGCTCTCTGGTTGAGTATAAACTCTAGATATCAATATATATTGGATAAGAACCTGACACCCTTATCACTATGGTGTGTGAAGTGAGGGGGTAGGACCTAATAGAAAACCATGTATTGATTCTAATATAGATTATTTTGAGCACCTAAACAACTGAGAACCAACCATATATTGCTTCTATAGTACCTTATCTACAAGCCAACTTCTATCACACATTCTCATAAACTAAGGCATAAACCAAAAGCAAGATTAAAACTAACATTTAGGTTTAATGTAATTTATAATGTGTGTCTTGATTACCTTGATCATTTTCTTGTCTTCTTCCTATTTTATAGGTGAGTTTATTCTTGTTTTCTCTCCCCCTTTTCTTACATGGTTCTCACTCACTGGTGATGAAGAGACCTAGTAGAGCAAAACCTGTCACTCAAATCAACCTCTTCTACCTCCTCATATATGGAATACATCTCTAAAGTAGAAGACTAACCTCATCTATTTGGAATACCTACTTTTCCTTGGGAATTTTCCCAAGGAGACATGAAATTTACCACTTTTTAAACAATAATCCAGTTGCCCTTTAGC
The DNA here is from genome assembly GCA_037957365.1 of Torreya grandis. NCBI lineage: Eukaryota > Viridiplantae > Streptophyta > Pinopsida > Cupressales > Taxaceae > Torreya > Torreya grandis. The sequence continues at coordinate 493,662 of JARHVA010001815.1, forward strand.
ACTACCTTAACACCTCCCCTCACCATTCCTCAGTTCCAACTCCACCACAAGATCCTCCTTATGGCATGCCATCCTACCTTATGATGGGTGTCCCTATTTCCATAGTCACCACCCAACATTTGATTACCCAAGCATCTTTGTCTACTAACCCCTTTGATGCCACAACTAAAAACCAACCTATCCAACTAACCACTACCCCTACACCTTCCACCCCTACCAATGACTCCTCTGCCTTAGGAGTAACCTAACCATTTACCCATCATGCTCCACTTATTACTAGAACACATACCACCAGCACTACCAAACTTCCCTCTACCAACACCAAACCATTGGTCAATACCACTTTACCAAGGTTAGTGGTATCTATCCCTTCTCCTTAAGGTACCTAGCATGAATGTCACTACCTCTCCTTTTTTCACCAACACAACTACCATTAATGCCCAATCCACAAGAATCTCTCAGAAGGTACCTATCATGCCCAACCTTGGATACATCCCTAACCCACAAGGGAATATCCCCACTACCCAACCATCATCATATACCTACCTTTATGTACCACCCACCCAACCTCTAGCATCCACATTCCAATATGTGGTAACCCCTCAATCACCAACCAATTACTAGTATACCACTCAACCACAATCACAACATGCACCTTATAATCCTTTGGGTACACCACCTCAAACTGACTTAATGAATATGCTCATGGACAAGATGAAAAACCTCAAGTCATCCATTTTAGGGATTCATAACATCCTATCCTATTATTAGATTTGTAACGACCTATCCATCCTTCTGTGCCCATCAAACGTTATCCTCCTTAATGGGAGCTTTTGAAATTTACTAGATTCCAAAGCAAGAAGGACCCCCAAAAACACCTTAGGGATTTCAATCACACATGTTACATGATTTATTATGATTATTCCCTTCTCCTTAAAACCTTCCCCATGTCTTTATTTGGCCTGACACTTGACTGGTATAGTGTCATTACCAAGCATTCAATATTTTATTTCACCCAATTAACTCAGGTCTTCTTAGATCTCTTTTTCATTTACATTTCCAAGAATGTCTCTATTGCTAACCTCTATTCTATCATGAAATTTGATGATGAGTCCATTACCAATTTTTTTACCCATTAGAGAAGCTTGATTAATAAGCTTTCATTTTCCTTGCCTCAACCTAAACTTATAGAGATTTTTTCTCAAGCTTGAGACAAACATATATCTTCTACACTATGTGTCCCAAGCTTCAGAACTTTTGACAAAGCTTTTACCATGGCATGTAAGCTAAACAACCAAGCCATAGATGAGGGTAAATTGAAGTTATGAAACAAAAACTCTACCTTCAAGACCAATGAAACCTCTTCAAAACCATGCAACCAAGCCAATGCCAGAACCAAGAGCAAGGGAAATTTGAATGTCATTGTCCTTAAATCCACCCCTCCACCCAATGTCAATCAATAAAGTTCTCCCATTACCTCTAACCAAAACACAAGGAAACTATATTTAAGCAACCAAAAATAGTTCACTCCACTTGGAGAATCTTATGCCTTAGTTTTGGAGAAACTATTGAAAGCTAACCTTATACAACTTCTACCCATCGAACCTCCCTAGTAGTTTTATTCTTCTCATCTAACACCTACTTGGTACAATGAGAATAACGTTTGTGCTTTTCATCATGTAATTAGACATGTCATAAATCAATGTAATACCTTAAATAATATTTTTAGGGCCTTATTGATAAGGGGAAACTCATGTTGGATAATCTTAATGCCCCTCAAAATCAAGCTCTTGACATCTTCAAGAAACCCTTTCCCAACCATGCCCTTACCAAGATTGATGACACACAGACTAAATGTTCTCATGATTCCCACACTATCAATATGGTCTTTGATACACTTATCAATGGGGAATCTATCATTTAACCTACCTATTTCTTCCCCACTTCACCTATCGAGGTGGTGAAGTCTCCTTCCCTTCCTCTAAAAGCCCAAATTGAAGAGGTTTATTTTTCTTTGGCTATACTCATAGAGGCTTTAGAATCATCAAACACCCCTTTAAATAGCCTATCTAAATAGATAACCATTCCTAATCCACCATCTCCCCTAACCACATAACAAACCACAACTATGGACATCATGCCTAGGGGAGCAAATTTTTCACAAGCACCCCTCATGGAGCAACCACCCAGCCCCAACTTACATCCTTTGCTTGAAGAAATAGATGAGCCTCCTAAACCCATAGGTGTATCCTTGACACCCACTACCTAGGGGGCTAGACTAGTATATAGACATTTTTCTAAACTTGTTTAGAAGTTAGGCATGGTCACAAAACTAGACATAGATTAAACCACTTTATGGAAATAGTTTGGGCTCCCTTACATCAACAAACCTAAAACTTCTAACATGTCTTTAACCAACAAATATATCATTTTTCCACCACCTCTTAAATTAATGAGAACCTCTACCAACACCTTACCTTCTTAGTCAACTAGAACAACTACATCTCAAATGACTGCACCACCAACCAAAACTTTCAAAACTCTTGATGTCTTCCCTAAATAAAGTTTGGTTCACCCATCCTTGAAGGTGGAATTAACCCCATCCAAGACTATACCCAAATTAGCCAAGTGGGTGAAACTATTAAAGAGACACATGGCTAGGATTCTACCTTTCTATACCTTGCCTTCTATCTTGGGGCCTCATCGCTCAACTTTGTTTAAAAAATAAGCTCCTTTTAACATATGCCATCCACCATTATTGGTTACACCAGCCCATTTACTATATAATACATAGGTCCTTCTTTAATTACCAATAGCTAGGCTATCAACCCTAAACACCTCAAACATTGGCATACCTAAACCAAAACCATTGACTAGAAACACCACCTTACCTAAACCCTTTCTTACCAAACCCATTACTACCAACATACCAACCTTACCAACCAAAACCAAAACCACAACCTATATAGCTTTCCCACCTCTAGATAAATCCTATACTACCATTTTTAAAGTGTTTTTGTAAGCCTCTTACCTCAATTTACCCCCTATCAGGCCCTTCAATCCTCTTGGTTCGAAACTGGCTTGGTATAACAACCAATAATTTTGTTCCTATCACAAGACACTTGGGCATGACATGGATAACTATGAATCTCTCTAGGATATCATACATGAACTCTATGAATAATATGACCTCTTATTAGATGAATCCCCTTTGACCCCTTTACCAATGCACCTGACAACTATTTGCTAAAACCAACCTGATTCTCCAATCTCACCACAAAGTAAACTAGCACCTACCCAACCTCATGCCCTATCATTCCCTTCTATCCATACCATTAATGTGGTCAAATTATCACAACAAAAGGATAAAGGGTAGACCAAAGTGTCCATTTTATGGACATACCCACATTCTCATCCTAAACCACACTTGCTCCTAATCTCTTCAGCTAAGCCCAAAGTTACCATCTTAGGCACCTCTAAGGCTAACCCATTTGAATCCATTAGGAGGTTAATTTTTAAGAAACTCCTCCAAAATCTACTAAGATGAGCCTCTATGAGCTCATTTCTACCTCACCTCACCATCATCATGCCATGATAGATGCCATGTAAGCTATTGAGGTTAGACCAGGAGACTCCCAACCTATAGAGGCCTTTATAGGTACTCTCCAAATCTCCACCCTTGTTAATTTCAAGGAGACAAAGATACCCTCTATCCACCCTAAGTACCTAGATCCTACTCTCTTTTTTATTTCCCACATCAACCAAACCTACATCAAATAGGTTATGATAAATGGGGGAGACAACATCAACATCATCTCTTCCCATGCCTATAACCAACTCAAATTATCAGATAATGTCATGTCCCAAACTTTAGCTATCCTTTGATCCTTTAATGACACCATTAAAAATACCTTAGGAAAAATTATCCTTCTCATTTATCTTAGACCATGCATGCTCCCAAAACTCTTTTATGTGGTCAAAAGTGAATTATAGTACAATGTTCTACTAGGGAGACCTTAGATCTATGTTATGGGTTATGTACCTTTTACCCTTCATCATTGTGTCAAATTCAAGCATGAGGGTCAAATTGTTACCATATAAAATAACACAAGCCCTTTTTCAATATATAATATGACCTATCAATATAATGACATCTTCCTACCCCTGATAAAAGCACCCCAAGCATCCATCACTAAGACCTCAACCACAAAACACATAGTCATTCCTTCTCCTTCCATAGATGCATCTAGAAGTTCATCTATTCTCGTAGACTAGATACCCACCACTGATCCCTTGGAATCTACCTTCCACTACCTTACCCTTAGATAATACTGACTCCTTACCCTTGATTCTTTCCCTACTCCCCAAAAGTATAATAAACTCAACCACAAACTAGGTTATGACCCCAACATTGGATCCATTACTCCATTGAGACCCCTGAGTCGTTAAACCCATTTTATCTATGGGAAAATTGACAAACCATTTGATGATTCCATCACCCCCTCTTCACCATAATTATTCACCCCTACACTCTCTTACTTAGACAACCCAAACTTCCCCAAATTATAACTTCATAGGTGTGTCTAGAAAGGGTTTAGCTTAGGATGATATGAGTATGGCCCATACACATTGATCTTGATTAAGACCCAAAAACCTCATAATAAGCATGACCTTGGCTTCATTATACCCAATAAGAAGAAAACCACATGACCTACCCCTACTATTATTGAAAAATATCCCCCTTCCTCACCAACATCCCCTCTACATGAGTGTGAGTATGAGGACATTATCCCACCTAATTTTTTTTCATCAACATGATTTCCTTTGGCCCCCTAACTTATCAAAAGGAATGGAAACTAGTATCTATCCCTATGACCCATCTTGAATTGTGGGAGATGAATCTACTATCATTAACACTATCCATTGCCAAGATGATGATTCTATTCTCACTTACTTTGGTGCACCTAATTCTTCCATCCACAAATCCTTACCTCCCAAAACCTCAACCTTGCTCAATGAATCCACTATGGATATTGACATAGGCACTTTAGGTAACCCTCATATTGTTAAACTTGGCCAATCTATCACCACTGAGGATCTTCAAGAATTATCTACCTTTCTCTAAGATCGTAGCATTGCATTCACCTAGTCATATGTTGATATGCCTGGTATTGACCAGACCATTGCTACCTAAAACATTGTAACCAATTATGATGCCAAGCTTGTTAGATAGAAAATTTGATGAATGCATCCTCGCATATCCCTTCTTGTCAAATAAGAGCTTCAATACCTCCTCTTTGTCAACTTCATTCAACCTATTGAGTATCTCTAATGGGTTTTAAACATCATGCCTATCACTAAAGCCATAGGGGGACTACGTATCTATGTGGACTTTCATGACCTTAACCTCACCTACCCAAAAGATGACTTTCCCCTACCTAGTATTGACCAACTTGTTGATCTTATACTAGGCCACAAGATGTTGTCTCTCATGGATAGATTATCGAGTTATAATCAAATTTTGATTACTCCTAAATATCAACACAAGACTACCTTTTTCACCCATGGGGGACTTTCTGTTATAGAGTCATGCCCTTCAGTTTTAAGAACATTGGTGTAACCTACCAATGTGTTGACCTACATCTTCCACAACCTTATCCATACAATCATTGAGGACTATGTGGATGACCTCCTTAAAAAATACAAACTTTGCAAGGACCACTTAGCTGTTCTTAAGATTATATTTGAGAGACTTATCAGTTACCATGTCTACCTCAATCCCAAAAAATATATTTTTGGGGTCTTATTAGGGAAACTCCTTGGCTTCATAATTTCCTTTTAGGAATTGAGGTTGATCTAGCTAAAATCAAATCCATCCTCGAGATTCTACCTCTAACCAATGTTAATCAAATTAGTATCTTGCAAGGGAAGCTCCAATCCATTCACCACTTTATTTCTTATCTCCTTGACTGGTGCCAACCTTTCCATCACCTCTTGAAAAAGGACATCTATTTCAAGTGGAACATATATTGTCAAAAGGTCTTTGATTCAATCAAAGAGTACCTTTTATCTCCACCTATCCTTACACCGCTTAATGATGACCAACCCTTCTACCTTTATATCTCTACCATTGACAATTACTTAAGAGTAGTGTTTGTCCATCGAGATGAACACCACAAAGAGAAAGGCATATATTACATAAGCCACACCCTTGTAGACTATGAAACTCGATATACTCACATCAAGAGACTTTGCTTGGACCTAGTCTTCATGGCCACCAAACTTTTCCACTACCTTCTTAGCCACAAAACTTTTGTCATAACCAATACTGACCCACTCAAGTGCATGCACTCCAAGTCATACCAAAACTAGTGTATGGATAAGGGGCTCATGCTTTTAGCTAAGTTTGACCTTGATTTCCTATATAAAAATTTAATTAAGGGGAAATTAATTGTTTACCAATTGGTTGATGCACTTCTAATAGACAACCAACCCCTTCCCCTTGAATTTCTTGATGAATCTATTACAACCTTGTCTCAGAGTAGATTTCACCTATCAAGTCACCATGTTCTTCGATGGATTAAAGTGTCAGTGTGGTGTGGGAGATAGTATCATCCTTATCCCCCTTGTCATTGAACCACTTTTTTTACCTTTTAAACTCAACATTAAATATACCAATAATGTGGCCAAATATGAAGCCCTAGTAATAGGTCTCCAAGATGCGTCAGCCTTGGGGGTAAGAATAATCAACATCTTTGGTGATTCCCAACTTGTGGTCAATCAAGTAAATGGCATCTACCATATTAAAAATGAGATTTTGCAACTATACAAATATTTAGTCATAGAACTCTTGATGTCATTTGAACACTACCATCTTCAAACCACCCCATAATCTACCAACAAGTTTACCAACACCATAACTTCTCTTGGTTCCTAGATACCATCACCACCATCAGACTCTAAGCTATTAGTCATTTTCCATCACCTCACTAGACCTTCCCACATCAAGTCAAACACTCCAACCATATTTAATGTAGAGGAGATCCTGCCTAACCTTTGGTATCAATGAACCTTTGACTACCTTATCCTTGGCATAGTTCTATTTGGCCTCTCTAGGAATGCCTATTAAGCATTTATTCAAAGCATCTCTTGTTATACCATTATGAGAGGCATCCTCTATAAATGTGGTTTTGATGGCCTCCATGGTCCAGAAGCCTCTCATGCTATTAAAGAGATGAATGATGGTATTTGTGGGTGTCACTTTAGTGGACTCACTATGGCTAAGTGCATCGTCTACCTATATTATTACTAGCCTACCCTTAACCAAGACTATTATTATGTGAAAAAGTGTGTCAAGTGTCAACAACATGCTAATTTTCATCATGCACCCAACCATAGTCTTCAATTTTCCACTAATTTATAGCCTTTTTCAAAATGGGTTTTAAACCTTATTGGTGAAATTAACCCCCACTCTTCATAATGACATCACTCTATCATCACTTCAACTAAATATTTCACCAAATGGGTGGAGGTTATTCCTTTTGTCTTGACTAAAGGTGAAAAGATTATCAAATTTATCACCCATCACATCCCTTTTTACTTTGATGTTCCTCATCAGATCATCACTGACAATGGTAAATCCTTCAAAAACAAATAATTTGAGGGCCTTTGTGACATATTTGGCATTAAACTAAGCTTTTCATCACCTTATCTCCCACAAGCAAATGGAAAAGTAGAATCCTATAACAAAACCCTTAACAACATGCTTACCAAAATGGTCAATTCCCTAGGTCAGGATTGGCATTTACGCATCCATTTTACCTTATGGGCATATCACACTAGCATCTAAACCCCTACATGTGCTACACCTTTTTATCTCATGTTTGGAGCTAAGGTTGTGTTGCCTCTCAATATTTAAATACCATATCTTCATATCTCTTTGTGTGACCATATTTCTAAATATGATTATCATCAAGAATGCTTAGCTCAACTTGAGCTACTTGATGTTTCATTTGGATGCTCTTTTTCATCTCCATGTCTAGCAATAATGAATTAAGATTGTTTATAAAAAACACTTGAAAGTGCAAGAATTCAATATTGGAGACCTTGTTCTCAAGGAAAATCAACATGTAACCAATATGGAGAAAAGCAAAAAGGGAAAAATTGATTTCAATTACTTGGACCCTACATCATAACACATAAGTATGGATCAAGATATTATCATTTGTCCTCTCTTGAAGACAAACCAAAATCTGAGCCTCTCAATGCTTTTCATCTACATCCTTTCTATTTTAAATAGGGGTCATAATAATCATTGGTTTAAACTTAAGCTCATCCCCTACAACCACATTCATTTCCCTCTTTTTAGGGGCAAATAACTATATCTAAATCATGTGATCATCTGTCATATTCATAGCCTAATATTAAACTATGGGTACCATGGTTCTACCCATGGCATGATCCTCATGGTATTTTCTATCCCTCTTTAGGATAGATTCCCATGGTCATATCACCCAAACCTCTTTTCACCTATTAAACCTTCTTATGCCCTTAGTTTTGCCTTTATAAAGGTAACCCCTTGAGCATTTATAAGCAATTATGTGTCAAGAAAAATCCAATAAAAGAAATATAAATATCAAAGTCAAAACCAAATCATGGGTCATTATTAACATTCATAGACTGCTCCTTTAAAGGATAGCTATTAAAAACTTATTTGAAATTACAAAATGTAAGGTGGACTGCTCCCTGGAAGGATAGCTATCAAAATCATTTAAACTAAGCCTATAAACTTAGACCACTCCCTTGAAAGATGGCTTAGTAAAGCATTTATCAAATCTAGAAATTTCTTAGAAGCTTCCTGCATCGATCAACTTCCCTAACACTAAATCAAGATCAAAATAGAAAAAATGACCCATAAGCAAAAGTAAAATCAATGAGAAATGTCATAATTGGCTCTCATAAAAAGTAATAATATCATAAAGCCATAATCGGCTCTCCTCAATAGACTTATCACATCAATCAGTTGGTATTTTATATATGAGCATAGACTTACTTATACTATCCTCTTGGCAGCCTCTATAAGAGGCATGCTAGTCTCGCAAAAGGTGCCAATTTCACCCATCTTCCCTCTATATATCATATGAATGGGACTATGAGCTTACTTAACCCAATGTGATCAAGATACCTATTTATCAACCTAAGCATGTTAATGCAACATATTTGAAAAGCTTATTTTCATTAAGCTAATTGAACTTCAGGTTTCATTTTGGTCCTTAATAATGAATAGGCATCATGTTTCTCTTCTTATCTTTTATTAGTTCATATAGGTGTACCTCTCATGATTCCTCTCACTATCGTAAACATTTAGTTTGTTATCTACTTTATGTATTCTCATTACATATTCAACCATAATCACATTTTATCTCCATGATCATAAACAAAAAATATCAAATCCAAATTGTAATGTTATGAACCATATCCATGAACCACATTATCTATCTATTTATGATCAAAACACCATGACATCACATCATATTATAACATATCATGAGCATTATCTTATCCATCTACTATCAAAACATAATGTGAACATATATCATATCATAAACCATCCTAATTATGTCATGCATCATCCTAAACACAAAATAAATTAATGAGAAAAACATCATGAACCATATCATATACCAATCTATCCATTTACCATAACATTGCCATAATTCATCTTATAACATCAACTCATACAAAACATATCAACATAACCATAAATAAAGCCATTACAATTAAATTATCATATGACATATATCCATCAATAGAACATCCCATCATGTCCATGAACAAAATCAAAACATCATAATTATCTTTCTAGCATCACATACCTAGGCTACTAAGTCAACATCTCATAAAGCATATGCAAGAAACCATAGACCATCAATCATAAGCATAAACATGAATAACCACATTAGCATATAGACCTTGAAATATAAACATACATCATATATAACATATTAAACCATACATCATCATCATGTCATCATCAATACATAAAACAATGTGTAAACTCTCTCTCAAAACATGTACCTCTCATTGCATTAGCACACATGCCAATATCAAAATAATGTACAGCTATCTATACCAACATATTATAACATATGTAAATCATGCCCCTAGAGCACCTACACCACTTCCACCTTCCCCTACACTCCCATTTCGTGGTGGCCCCTTGGTATCCCTACCTAACCCACTATAGAGGCCCACTATCCTAGGGTAGCTATAGATGGCCCACTAGCTAAACTAGCTCTTTACTTCCCATATCTCATCACCTATGGTAGCTGATACAATACCATCACATCATAATGCTTGAGCTGCTTAATAGTAAATAAGTACCATAGCCTTAGAACTATTTCTAGTGGTCCTCTAATTATTGGTGCTAGTCCCCCTACTATTGCTACCCTTTATCTAACAACATCTCTCTCCTTCATGACTACCCCAAGGGATGTTTGTGCTTGATCTTGATCTATTGTGATATTCACCACCTAACCCTATAACACAATAATTTGACCATATTCTGTGGCCACCTATCCCTATAGTACTTATACCTATGCTTGGGTTGTAGTTAAAGCTACCCTTACCTATCCATCATGGCCAGTTGGATCCATAACCATTAGCCTCACACCTCCATCATCCCACCAATGTCTACATCTATGTATATGGGTTGATACCAAGCCATGTATTCATCTACTAACCAAGCATCATCTATCAAAGCCCTAATGGGAAGCTCCTCATACCCACCATCTAAAATTGTTAGAGTAGGCTAGGGCACTAGCAATAAAACCTTTGAATCCTCCTTCCTATACTTGGGAAATGGCCCTGAGACACCTTGTACTAAAGTGAACTATTGACACACCCTATCAAACAAGATCATTTCTTAAATTTAATACCCATGACACTTGGCTTGTGTCTTTTCGAGAGCACTTTCTACCTTGAATACCCATGACACTTGACTAGGTTGTGTTTTCATTGGGAGCACTTCCTACCTTGGATACCCATTAGAAACATATAAATTGCTTAGGAGACTTATGTTTACAAGTGTTCCCAGTCACCACACCTACAATAAATCATGTGATTCACTTGTTACTTTCCCTTCTTAACAATGACCCTTATTTTTAAAACATTTGCAACCTAGTCTATGTATAATCTTAGCTATCACACCTTTTTGTTATACTTTGAGTGAAATTTTGCATCTTGAGTACCTAACCTATCATTCACCCATTTTCATTACCAAATACCATTTATCAAACTTGACCTAATTTTATTTTCACCTCATCGACACTTAGTTTGAGGGGGAACACCACCTCCTACTCCTCCTCCTACTCTCAAGGAAACTAGACCTTGAATCATACTCTACTTTTGTTTCATAGCTCATTCACACAAGTAACATAACAAAAAGGGGGAAAATATAGACACTAAAAATATACACACCTATACTTTCAAATATCGACAAACCATTTAGACCTACCTAGGAGCCTCTTGGGACCAATTTACACCAATTTGGCCTAAACAAGCCCAACCACAGTTAGCTTTACAAGCTGACTCAACCTAGCCTTCAAAATCTCTTTCCTTTGGAACCTAATCATCGACAGTCAGGGTGACTATCGATGATCACCATGGTAAACCCTAATCATTAATAGTCACAATCTACCTCCTTGACAAAGAACAAATAACCACCCACTGAGATTTTCTAAATATAGCTCATCTAATTCTTGTTACAAGCCTTTACATGGATGAGTTATAATTAGATGGCTTGGTTGTACCTTGAATTCCACCTCTTGTTTATGCCTATAAGAAGAAAGGAGCCTGGGAGTTCAAATCCATCTACAATAATTATCAAAATCTGAAATATTTATGAGTCTTCTTTTATAGGTCAATTAACATCATCAACATTATCGATCATCATCAACAATCTTATTGAGATCTCACTTGTCATCACATCTCAACCAAGTTATTGAGTACTGTTACTCTACCAAAATTAAACTAGATTCAACCAATGGCTTAAGTAATTCAACCACTCACCCAATTTACTTTTGGTAAGATGAGTACTTGTTTGTCAACATTCATTTACTTCATTCCCATTTTACAATTAGTTCAATCTTTTCCCATCACCTAGAATCTATCTTTTGGATTATATTATTTAGTAATTAAAAAACTAGAACTCACATAATAACCATTGATAGTTAACTCAAACACCATGTTCTAATTAACCATTGATATTCATCTTGACCATCAAGAGTCACCTTAATTTCTAACGATCACCCTAACTATCGATGGTCATTATAGTAGTGAAAACTAGCAAGCTATTTTTATGTATCTAACCTGAATCAAACCTATTTTTTTGTGTTTTTGAGCACTCATAGACCTCTTTCAAATTTTCTAAATCATACCCCAACCCCTTATCACTAGTATTAATTAGTTTATCACTAATTTGATCATTTTTAATCTATTTTTTAAGCAAGCATTCTTATGTTTAACTTTAGTACCTTTTTATTATTGATGCAAGTACCTCCTTTCCAATTTTGTGAACTTAATTATTTAAAATGTATGGATTGATAGCCCCTAAGGAATCTCTCATTTATAGGATCTAGCTATCACTAGGAAATCCACCCAACTATCTATCTAACAAACAAGTTTGCTTTAGTGCTTTCTTATCTATAGGTCTTCCTCCCAAGCCAAAGAGGAGTTCTTCAAAATATTCTAATTCAACATGCACATAAACAAATAGGTTTTTCAACCACACCCATGTTGAGTTTCTTTTTTCTCTTCCCTAGAACTTAAAGAAAAAATTTACATGAAACAATCCACTTTCCTTTATTGTACATCTTTTCATTATAACCTTAAATCTACTTATGGAAAGATGCAGTATTTGATGTGTATCATCATTAACTATTTTTAATGACCATTTATTGTTATTTATCCATACATTATTTTTTAGGGTATCATTCATATACTTAATTGATTATCCCCATATGAATACTATAATCTATCTTTCTTTCATGTTGGGCTTGTTCACATATCGCACTTTATGGCTTTGAATTTTCAATTCTAGTTATAAATTCCTATGATATATAAATCACATTGTAATAATACATTAAAACCTAAAACAAAAATAGGAAATCAATACATTAATAAAAAAAATCATAAACTACATGGTGTTACTTAGCACCATCTCTCATTTTTCTAAAGAACTGATAAAGATAATTGATGGTGTAGCTTAAGCCTCCAACCATTTACATGTCCTAGTTAAATGGCTCCCTAAAGATATTTTAAGATAATTTTTCCTTTTTATGAGATTACATGAATGATGTAGGGTCCCTTACATATAATGCATAGATTTCCCACAAATTCTTTAAATCTATTATCACATAGTAAGGCCACTTATTTTGGATAGAATTGTTTAGATCACAAGTTACAATCATGTCACACTTTATAACATAGATTTTTAATGTCTTATGTCTATTATTCCATTTACATGTTTTCTTCCACTTTTTTTAACTTTATAAATTGTCCCATAGATAATCTCGATCTCCTAGTCTCATAATATTTGCAATGCATAAACTAGGAACTATGTATTCCATAAACATTAATACTTAAGTCCATATATGAGCTGAAATGGTGTGAAACCTATCACATGCCTATATTTTATCATGCATGCCCATAGGATCACATGGAATATAACCCTCCCAATCATTTTTAGTAACTCCTCTAATTCCTAGTAATATAAAACTAGTTTTATATTTAGCTCTGTGTGATAGACGTCAAGTAAATTTAAAGAATGCCTGTCAATTGTCTAGTCTTGATCATATAAATGATTTTGTCATCTATTGTGAGTTTTGTCCCAACCTTTCTATTACAGTCTATGATAAAGGTTGTAAAGAAGTCAAATTTGGATCTCTAGATTATTGGGTATTGTTTACCTCTCTATTTGGTATTAATATGTTTGGAGAGTTTAGGTATGCCTCCATAAATCTGACTATTGTCTATAGTATGACCAATACTAATCACCCTAAGATTCTATAAAATATACCATATGTCCATAGATTAAATGGTACTATCCAATTGCATAAAGGGCATATAGAAGCCATAGAAATTCCCTCTAATTGGAAGCTTGACTGGCTGAAAAATGTAACTCCTAAGATGAAAGATCAAGCTAATGTTCATGAAACAAATGGAAACACAATCAATATTGCACCTAGATCTATTTCTTTCAATCATTATTCTACTACATCTTCTAGAATCTCCTCACCTCAAAGACCTTATTCTTCTTCTACAAGAAGAACTATCAAATCAAGACATATTTTTATAGAAGATGAATAAATTAATTAGGGACCTGATCCAAATGATCAGATACCTTACACCATGATGAGTCTTCTTAAAGAAAAGACTCTCAATTTTTATATAGACAATCAAATCAGTATGTATAAAATTAGAATATGTCCACCTCACAAAGGCATATACAAACAACATGAAGGTGTTATCAGCTATTTCTTTGTAGCATAACAACCACAACTAGATGAAGTAAAACCTTCTAATGAATTTAAATAGAGAAATTACATGTCTAGATTTAATGCACACCTCTCTAAAAACTTTAATGACATTTGTAAAGATGTTTTGTATATAAGACATAATTTCAATTGATTAACTATTATTGAAGATAATACTAATCATGTTAGGCAAGCCTGTAATGACATCCAAAAGTATAAAAATCAAACTTTAAATTATGTCAGGCCTACACATGATAAGGTCAATACTATGCATAGTGCAATATTTTAATTTAGCACCCAATTATCTTCTATAGATTATAAGTTATCATCCTTAGAAGATAGTCTTGACTAGCTTGTGAAACAAGAAAATAAATAAATAGTTAAGATTGAAGAAGTTCTAAAACAATAGCCTATATTATCATATGGAACTAGTTTTATCAAATTTGGTACTAATTTTAGGCCACAAAAAAAGAGCAAAAATCCCAGTACTTCTCTGATGTAGTGAACTCAAATCCCCTTATAACCATGGTATCTGAACATCAATGATACACTCATCCTCTAAATGAGATTACTACTTGGTGAAATTCAATGAGAGTTATTACATTAACCTCTAATTTGGATCTGTCTACTACTTCTCTCTTTGCTTCTAGATTATTTTGGGGAATAGTTACTCAATGATGAGATGCCATGCAAGAACAAAAATAATATGCTCATGTACATAACTAGCATGATCCATTAGCTATGTTATACTAGCTATTAATCAATGAGTTTGCACATCTTATAGGAAATTGAGAACTTGAATCTTGAAAATGGTTACTTAAAATGGAGATTTGTGATCTAAATCAATTTGATGCATTCGCCAAATAGTTTAGATATTTGGCATATGAACCATGATGTTTTGGTTTTATGGAAACTAAAATGAAGTTTCTTCAAGCACTCTCCTATAATCTGATAGATAAGGTGATTTCTTATATTGATGTAAAAGGATTAACTCTAGCTAATATGTCTCTATCAAATTTCATAGACTTTTCCAAGAAACAAGCAATGCAGCTAGTATCAGAAACTTAAACCATCCAAAAAATTAGTAAGCATCAAGCCTCAAGAATTGTTCTTGCTTTTCTTGAAACTACCCCATTTGGCTATCATTCATTTATCTAGCTACATAAGCACCAAAAGAAGTGGCACTCTCATTTTTCCTTTGAGTGTCATGCCTTACCTCATAAGCATTCTTCTTCTCCTTCACATTGCTTCCTCAAAAAATTAAAGACTCCTCATCGTCCATCTAAATCTCCCATTTGCTATATCTATAAAAAGCTTGGTCACATTGCACCCTAGTGCCATTACAAAAACTCAACTATCAAAGTTGTTTTGTCCTCCAATGTAGAAGCATGGTGGGATGTTATAGATACTAATGAAATATTTATCACCAAGAAGACATCTATGAACTAGTCCTAGATGAATTCTATGATGAATAATTTGATGAAGATGATGTTGATGCTCTTGAATCATTAGCTGATGATTTAGAGCAACCACTTACCAATATGTAATGGACTTTGTCCCATGATTATTCAAGCCTTCAATTTGAAGCTTATGGAATATGGTCTCACCATCATGAAGAAGTACTTGAAATAAATTTTAGACCAAGAAGCAGAGGATATAATAGAGGAAAAAATAGAAGTAGAGGACACAAACCATTTATACTAAAAATGTTGCCATCTATGCAAAGGCCTAGTAATCCTCCTTTGCAATTCTAATGTACATTCAAACCAAGTGACTCTTGGGTCAAAAATAATTTTTCTAGTACTAACCTCTCAAGAGAAATCCATTCTCTAAAAATAGAACCTCAATGAGATGTACTCTTACTTGCAAAAGAAAATGAAGAACTAGAAGCAGATGATTCCTTCTACTCTAATCAAGATTACTACCTAGAACAAGGAGAATGTAGTAATATCTAAGAAGAATAAGATGAAGCACAAGCATAAGAAGCATTATACCAAGAGAAGATTACAGTCCAAGATCTAGTGAAGCATAAACCGGTATGTACCAATATTCCTCCTTTGGAAATATCTTAGCTAGATTATCTCACACAGTTGATAAATTAAAAGTTTACTTAGTTCATTATAGTTGAAATCAATGGTAGATTAATAGATGCAAAATTTGACACTGGTGCTTCACTCTCATTTTCTAAACCACAAATCATTCAAGATTGGAAGAAATTGGATGATTCCTTGGCTTATAGGAGCCTAGATGTCCAAGGGAATAGCTTTATTTATAGCATGTATAAACATCAGCAACTCCTTAGGATACAAAATAAAATATTCCACTATGATTTATTTACATTAAGATGCCTATAGATATTTTTTTAGGTGGTGATTTCATAAATAGGTATTCACCCTATGGGTCGACACCCAAAAGTGTCATGTTCACTATTGAAAATGATAAATTGAGAATCCCTCATCTAATCTATGCCACTAAAAAATTTCCTAGCTCAATGAGTTAGATCTTTAAAAACATAGTTACTAATGAAATACAAGAAATAGGAGAAAAGATAAAAGCCACAATCTGTTCTGACAACCCTCAGTAGTTTTGGTTAAAATCTATGCCTGAAATGGAGATCAATATCATTGAAGGCAAGCAGATGGAAATCAGGAAAAAGATCCCAATTCCATCATAGGACTATGATGATATGGAGAACCACATCAAAGAATTAGAATTTAATGGCTTTAGTGAAAAATCAACCTCTCCCTATTATTGTTATGCCTTCACGGTAAATAAGCATTCAAAGTAGAAGAGAGGCAAAAAGAGAATGGCCATCAACAACAGAACATTAAAGGCCATTACTCAGCGATATCCATATCCAATACTAGACAAAAGTTATTTTTTGGAGAAAGTCACCAAATGCAAATACTTCTCTTAGTTTGATTGTTAATCTAGTTTCTATCAAATAAGGATCAAAGAACTTGATAGGGAAAAATTGCATTTAGTTGCCTATTCAACCATTTTTAGTGGACAGTAATGCAATTCAGATTAATGAATTATCCAATGTATTACCAAGCTTATATGGATGGCATATTCAAAGACACTTATAAATTTTTATGTGTATATATTTATGATATACTAATTTTTAGTAATGATCTTTCTCAGTAGTACTCCCATTTGTCCAAGTTCTTTGAGTTGGTAGAAAATACAGGAATCATTTTGTCTAAAATAAACATTCAATTATGTAAGAATGAATGCAAATTCCTTAGAATAGTAGTCTAGAATTCCAAACTACAAGTCTAGCCTCATATTAAGGAAAAAATCATCAGTTTCCCTGAACAACTTGATAAACCAAAGCTTCAAGAATTTTAGGGATTATTGAATTACCTAAATAATTTTTATCCTAATTTTAGTGAAGATAGGTTTGTGGTACAAGAACTTATCTAGAAGAAGAAAATTTTTCAATGGAAGAAGGAACATACGGTAGCAATCTAGAATATAAAATCAAAGGAGAAAATTCTATGTGAAGTATTACATCTAAGGTTTACAAGGATTTCTTATGCTACAGCTACAGGCTTACAAATGTCTAATGTAGTCTCCATAGAAGTAGACCATCATAGAAGAGAAGGTTTTTTTACTATTAATCACCTAAATAGTGAATTTTTGTACAATCAATTCATTAAGTTGATAAAGCATCCATTATGGGCATGGCAGTTCTAAATACAAACACCACATAATGAACAACTTTATAGGTGGATATCAAGGCATGGTCCACATCGCATTCATGAGGAATAAAATCATGAGCAAGACACTATGGTCCACACCATTATTATGAGATAACTAGAGTGGGAATATTATTTCTACATCAATCCATGCACTAGCAATAATGGGCCCCTACACTAGCATCTTTCTAACACTTTTCAAATAAGATGTCTTTTCTAACCTATCAGCGAAGATGACCTGTTGATAGAAGTGGAAGCCTTTTTGGACCCACCATAACAACTATCATCACCAAGTTCATCCAACAACATCTCACTATAGCATGCTTTTGAGTTGTAAATCATGAAGGGATAGACACCACCTTGTTAGAGATTCTAGGTAAATGCTATAAATAAAGCCTCTCCTTAGAGGTAAGGGCATCAAAAATTTCATAGAGTCTTAGAGTTTTATTAGTCTTTAGATCAAGTGTATCCTCTTCTCTTGCACTTAGTGGGAACCTGAGAATCAAAAATTTTGATCATAAATATTTATAATAAAGAGTGTTTTAGTAATATTGAAGCCATAACCATTTAGCCCCTGCCTACTGTCATGGGTTTTTTATATCAAATATGGAATGCTTAAGGAGCATCTATTGACATAAAAATATTCTCTTTAGATGTTTCATATCTTGGTGAGCATCTTTCTAAGCACTTTTTTTTATGCTTCCACTTGTCCGATTTCTTGGGGATGATAAGTTATGATTTTATGGTGATTCATAAACTCTTTGGTGATAGTCTTGATGGTTCTATTTAGGAAACTTTTAACTCTATCATTGATTAGTCTGACTAGATACCCAAATCTAGCTATAATATCTTCATATAAGATCTTGGCTACATCCTTAGAACTGTAACTTAGGGTCATAATAGCTTCCACCCATTTGGTGAAATGGTCTATCATAATGATGATATATCTTTCTTTATTTCACGTAGTGGGTGTATTTATTTTCCTTGCAAATTTGATTCCCCATTACTCAAATGGTTGATCCACTAGCATAAGATTTAATGACATCTCATCTTTATGATTAGACTTGCCCATCCTTTGGAAGATATCATAGTCATTTGTAAGCCAATGTGCATATTGAAATAGAGTGGGCCACCATAAACCACTTTAGATTATCTTCCTTGAAGTTGATTCTCCTAAAAAATGTCCACCTAATATTCCTTGATGTGACTTTTCTAGAAGTTGTGCTCATTTTTACTCTAAATCTACTCTACATAGTACATCATTTTTTACCATCTTGTACAAAAACCCATTAATTATTCTCAATTAAATGGCTCTAGTAATCAACTATTTTTTATATCTTTCTGCATAGTGCATAGGAAAGATCCCCTATTCTATAAAATGTGTGATGTCTTCCATGTTCTCAAGAATCAAAGAGACTTAAATAAATGTGCATCAAATGAT
This sequence comes from Torreya grandis, assembly GCA_037957365.1. NCBI lineage: Eukaryota > Viridiplantae > Streptophyta > Pinopsida > Cupressales > Taxaceae > Torreya > Torreya grandis. Next base: position 513,338 of record JARHVA010001815.1, read on the forward strand.
TCATCTTTTAGTCCTTTGGTTATTATCCATTATGTATTTAGCTTAGATGGTCTGGCCCCGCATTTTCCATTCCTAGAATGACATTGATCCTAAACTAAAACTCTTAAAATAGCATCAACCAATGATATATCATTCCCCATAACATAGGCTTATTTACTAAGTATCACATAGCTTGATGATCCATGAAAAATTAAAATGATATTTCCATAAGGTAATGTCTAAACATTTGGAGTGCATACACCATCGCCAAAGATTCATGTTCTATAGCTGTAAAAGTTTCTCTCTATAACTGATAGTTTATAACTTGTGATGTGAATTGGATTGATTAATCCTCTGTCTCCTATTTGAGAAAAAAATCCTATTGTATTTCCTAAAGCATCCACATGAACATGGAAAGGTTTATTCTAAGTTAGGAAAGACCAAAATGGGTATCGTGACCAATCTCTACTTTTAATCAATGAATTTGGTTTGGCACTCATTTATACACTTGAATCTTGTATATTTATGTGATAGATTCTCCATTGGGGTATATATGGTTGTATATCATTTTATGAATTTCTTGTAGTATCATGTATGCCCCAATAATGATTGTAAATTTGTAGATCTTGTTCGAGGTGGCATGCCTATGATTGCTATGATTTTGGCTTGGTCCACTAATATCCCATCCCTGCATATTATGTGTCCCAACAAGACACTAAAAGGCATGAAGAACAAGAACTTATTCAAGTTTATAATAATACACAAATCATGAAATAATTCTAACATAAGTTGTAACTTAGACAAGTGTTCCTTGAATATGGAAAAGAGAGCCCAATCATTTAGGTAGACTTAAATAAAATTATGGATGAAATATTTAGAGGTAGTGACCACCACCCTAAAGAACACATCTTGGGATTTTTGAAACCAAAAGACATTACCTTATATGAAAAAAACCCACTCTAATGCTAATTTTTTTTGGATTGATCTTCTACTATAATTAAAATTTGGTGGTACCTAGATTTCATTCATGAAAGAACACACTTCATGTCCTACGACTGAATATATGCTAAGCCCTAATCCCTAAATTTCCTTATCCCTAAACTCTAAACCATAAATATAAACTCTTTAAACTTTGAACCAACCATTTTAGCCCAAATTAACATCATTTAGACTAAGAATTAAGTTCACAGGGCTCAGTTTGGCCTAAATAACATGACTAATTACCCCATTTAACTAATTAACTAAATCTACATGATGACATGGGGTATAATGACAAAAAAATGCATTCTATAGTCACAAATGGGTCCAAGTGATTCAAATTATCATTAATTATTATAGCATAAAAAAACACTCTACGTTTCATTCTATTTTTTAGCTGCGCGTTACAAAATTTTGTTCCCACATACTTTGGTCCAAAATAGTGAAGTTTTGAAACAGAGCACAGGAACTAATTTTCCTTTTGATTCATTTTCATCCAAGTGTCAAAATCAAGTGAAAGCTGCCAAGTGTCATCATCCGAGGCACCTTTCATATTTTCTATGAGTTGGTCGGGACATGCCACGTATCTCATAGCGACTCAGTGAAACACACGAAGTGTTAGCATCCATGTTTCAAATCTCTTTTCAGTAGAAGGTTTTAAAAAGCTAAGTATCACAATTAGGCAAAAGGTGCCAAGTGGCAATTGTGGAAGGTCTCAATTTTGATTTTCTAAAAGTGACGAATGATGCCACGTATCCCAAAACAAGAGAGCAGAAGCCACCATGTGTCGAGATCCGAATTATCTTCATTTTGCTTCACCGATATAGCAAAGACTATGGTGGGCCTCAGGTTTTGTTTTTGAAGAAAGTGAAAGCCACCAAGTGTCACTGTCCATGTAAATATGAAATGAGACCCAATTGTTTTTATGATATAAATAGAGTAAAGTGGAGACCAACATGTGTCACCTTCTGCAGGTTTCTAAAAATGTAGCTAAAAGAAGTGGAGACCAACACGTAACCATGTGTCCTTTGATGAAGCAGCAGAGATTTCCACGTGTCCTTTGATGAAGCAGTGGAGATCGCCACCTATCCCTGTGCCCCATTTAATGTTACTCAAGTAAGATATGATGTGGGTCTTATTTTTGTTAAGTTGTTAAGTTTTTGAGGAAGAAAATTGCGACAGGTGTCAAAGGCAGAACAGTCATAAGCAAGGACATAAAAGGAGTATAAATTACATGGAAAATGCCGCGTGTCTTCAGTAGGTGATGAAAAACACACCAACTTTCATCCTCTAGTGTCTCCTAAAGTAATAAGAAGGTTTTCAAGGAATTGACTAAGTGTCAATTTCCATTTAAGAGAAGGGAGTGTCTTGCGATCTGTTCTAGCCAATGAACTACCAAAAGATAGAGCATTTTAGAATCTAAGCAATATCTTTTGTTAGACACTTCTAGTTCGGTTAGATTTCAGTTGGGCCATTAGATTGGGAACAAGTAGACAATTTGGAGTGAATTCAAGGCTATAAATAAGGGTGTAGAGATCACCAAAAAAGGGGGAGATACCAGAGATAATTTTATGAGATAATTATTGTCAAGAGTTTAGACTTTCTAGAGCTGTGACTAGGAATATCATTTGCCTTTGTTCTATTTTCTGAAGTTGGAAAGTTTATGTAACTGTGCATGTTTTTTTACCTCTTATGTGACTAGAGAATTAATAATAAGATTGAATCATGTGCCTTTGTTGATACTTTCTGTGTCATTACAAAAGTAGTCTAGGTTGTGTTGTCAAGATTTTTAGACTTTCTAGAGCTGTGATTAGTAATATCATTTGCCTTTGTTCTATTTTCTTGAGTTGGAAGGTTTATGTAACTATGCATGTTTGTGTGCCTCTATGTGACTAAAGGATTCAAATAAGAAGATTGAACCCTGTGCCTTTGATGGTATTTTTTGTATCACTACAAAATCAGTCTATGCTGTGAGCCTCTATTTCTATTGTTTCCATCTTTTACATTGATCACGCACTTGTTTGCTCTTAAGTGTAATTGAATCTTACATATAATATCACTATGGTTAGGATTAAGGTCAAATTACATTAAGGTGCATCACCATAGTTAGATTTTATTTCTTGCATTTGTGTTTCTATTAAAATTCCTATCACTTTTTCCAGTATACACTTGATATAAAGAAGAGACTAGCTTCTTAAAAATCTAGAGGTTGTTTCAAGTCGCAAGTCCCACATCTTGAAACTTCCCATTGTTTGTGTTACAACAAGAAAAATTTTAAACATCAATAGTTTTTGGCATGCCTAGTGGGACCAATCTTAAAGTTTCTTTCAAGATCGTATGAACCAGAGAGCTACAAGGAATCATAGCTGTGGACCAGTAACCATATCACAATCTGATATAAATCTAGGTATTCTTTTTCCACCTTTGGTAACTAGTCCAAGAAGAAGAGTCAACCAGTTTATACCAATACCAAGAGCAAATATGGGAGCCCCTATACCCCCAAGAAATTATGCAAGTTGGAACACTGGTAGTCTATTGATTCTTCCAATACCACCAGCCACTTGGGACCCTATCCCAGTGAATGCCTTGAAAGTTCTACCCAAATTCAGTGGGCAAGACTTTAAAAAACCTAAAGAACATCTGTAGGATGTATCAAATGTCTGTGCTATACATGTTGTCACATAGCAAAATGTGGTCATAAGATTATTAGTAGCTTCTTTTAAAGGGAAGGCTCTAGAATGGTGCCATTCCCTAACCCCAAATACCATCTCTACATGGGATCATCTCGAAGATCTTTTCTTTGAAAGATTCAAAGAGAAGGGTGATAAGTCTTCTTTGTTACAACAATTAATTACCATCCAAAGGGCACCACAAGAAGCAATGACTAACTTCAATTCCAAATTTCAAAAGACTTGGGAAATAATCCCTGCTACAGCTAGACCGTTACTAGGTATGGCTATAGTATTTTATATTAAGGCTTTGAATTCAGATATATTTATTATGATTCAATCACTTGGAGGACACACTTTGCTAGAGGCTTATGACTATGTGGTCAGAGCAGAGAATAATTTAATAGATGCTAGAAAGTTGCCCCCAAGGCCTCCCATGCCCAAGTTCCCAAAAATTTCCTTACCATTACCTCAAGAAGCCCCTAAATCTATAACCCCACCTGTGTCTATGTACACATATCCTCAACCACCTATTAAATAAATTATTCCCACTCAGTCATCTGAGTTTGATGATATCAAGAATATCTTGAGGACATTTTCTAATGAGTTGATTAATATAAAAAGATAGCATAATACTTTCCCTAGGCCTCCATATCAAGGCTATTAAGGAAATAGATTTTCATCTCATCCAAACCAATACCAGGGTCCTCAGAGGCAAAATAACCCCCAGCTAGCAAACCAATTAGTTGTAGTCCTCACACCCTCATAGACTATTCCTCCCAATTCAAATAGGGAGATTATTCCAAGGAAAAATAACTATGTAGATAACACTAATGCCTGGTGTTTTCCTTGCAATAATGCTCATATGCCTAGAGATTGTCCAATGGGTAATCTGCAACAAAAGGTGGCAAAACAAATAAGAATGGATGGATAGTTTACAAGTTCCAGTGACAATCAAGCCTATCAGTCTTTTGGTATGTAAAATTCAGTCCTAGTGGCTCAGATGCAAGGGATGTCCTTGAAAAAAGAGGAAGAAATAGCCCTAAAACATGATTTGCTCTCATGGGTTAAAGATGAAGAATCAGTTTTCTTAAACGAAGCATCTACCTCCAAGAAACTAGTGGTGTAATCTAATTATTACACTAGATCAACGAGAAGGATGGTGGAATAGCCTGAGGTTGTAAATAGTCAAGTCATGGAGATTCCCCCATTTCAAGGATAAAGAAACATAGCTGTCAGACAAGAAGTGCCTCAGCTGGTGCAGAATCAAGTGATTCCTGCACAAATTCAAGAAAAAACAAGATATCCTTATTCTCAAAGAACTCAGACTCTGGGACCAATAAATGTGGTGGATCAATTAAAGAAGACTCCAACACAAGTATCAATATGGGATATATTGGCCATTCCTAAATAGAAGACACTACTACAAGAATCTATACAAGGCCAAGCAGTGCCCAAAGGTACTGTTATCAAAGAAGAACCTGCTGAAAAAGAAAAGCTCAAAGACGCAGTTCATCTGTAGATGATAGTCCTAGTGAATAATGCAGTAGAGGTAAGCAAATCTAAACTAGACCCATTTTATTTAACTTTAATAGTTGGAAAGAAATTCCTACATAATGCAATGATTGATTCAGGGGCTAGTACTATAGTAATGCCCAAACAGATAGTTGATGCTTTAGAAATTAAGTATGAACCACTCATTAAAGGAGTCATGCAACTAGATGGCAAAGCAATACAAATAATAGGGAGGATTAAATGACTCCAATTATAATTATATGCTTGTCCCAATATAATTGTAAATAAAGATGTAGTAGTGATAGATATACCTCGTATTTTTGGCTTATGTTTATCAAGAGACTTTACAGCCAAGATAGGAGGATATATGTCCCTTGATTGGTCTCACCTCATATTAAGAACCAAATATGGTTCAAAGATGAAGATATTATCTGAGCCATTATATAAGGATCATATCATCAATGAACCAACTACAAAGTTAGAGGAAGCTCATGCTATGATGAATAAATAAGAAAGGGTTTTTATTGAGGAGCTGGGTGAATGGACTGGACATAATCAAGAAGAGGAAAATGATCATTTATTAGCTATGATGCAAAATGACCCATATGGAAATTATGACTCTATTAGTCTGGGCACTTACATTATACTTGATGAAGATCATAAAATCCCAAATATTTTAGAGGAAGAAAAGTCAAAATATACCTCTTCTATTAATCCTCAGGTCTCTCAACATGAACTCTAGATTCTGAGTGAGAAGTCACAAGCGTATGCTTTAATCTCTGATGAAGAAGAAATAATTTCTGATTTTCTTCTTACTTTGCAAGATGATGTGGAGGAGCATGGACATTTCTTGGATCATGATTTGAATGATTTTTTTGAAATCATTGGGTCAGGTTATACTATTTTTCAGGGAAGCTGTGAGCCGGTTGTAGATGAAAAAAACAACATTGAGACTCAATTACATGTGCAAAATTATTACAAACTTTTAGAATTATCCTTTCAAGAGGTTGGTAATTTTGAAGTCATTAAAAATGATGATCATGCAATAGAACCTAAGTTTAAGGCAGAAAGAGATGAGCCAATAAATAATCTATGTCAAAGAGCTTCTATTGATGACCAAATAGTCATTAATTTCTCGATAAGATATGCCAGTGTCAAGAATCAACATTTGAAAAGTTTCCAAGAACAAGAAGAGTTTATATATGTTGGAATCATGTTTGACTCAGACTCATTCGAATGCAGGCCAATCAATGTGGCATACAAAGAGAGCAAGCCATCAGAGCTACATCCAATTCAACCACTTGTCTGGAAACATAAGTCATCTTGTCATGAAGGAGACTTTAGAAATTCTTCTTTTGATCCAGGAGGGAGATAAAGATCTTCTTTTGATCCAGGAGGGAGATAAAGATACTATGTATTATGGTTAGATAGTTTTCCATTTTTGTATTGCTTTGTTTTCCCACTTTTATTTTAAATAAGTGTTCTTTGAACACGTAGTCGGCAGCTCAGAATTTTCAAAATTTTCAAAATTATCCAATACATTGAATGTCTCCCAAATCTTTAGAAATTCCCAAGGTACCTTGCACTACCACTTGCATAATGTGTCTACCTGGATGTCCCATAAAGATTGAATAAGATTTGCTAATGGTTATCTAAGTTTAATGCCATTTTGAGACTTGATAGGTCCATAAATACCTCTTAGCAAGGACTAAAGCTTACAAGTTCTCAAACATTCTTGCATCTATGAGAAAATATCCTGCTACTTGCATTTTTCAGTGTTTAGTAAACTTGCTTCAGCAAAAAAAATTCTATTTTGCAAAAGCTCATACCAGTTATCACAAAAAAGATATAGAAGATGGAAGGGGCACAATCTTCACAATAAGGAGCTAGGATGTATGAATCCCTTGATAAGTTTATTTAAAGTAAGTCATATGCTTCATCTCCCGTGCAACCATTGAAGACCTATCCATGGACCAGGATTCCTGAAGTTGGTCATGTAAGTGACCCAAAAAAAATAAAAGATTATGTAGATGGTGTCATGGACCCAATTCTTCAGAGAGTTAGTAGCAAAACTCTTAGATAAGGGGCACATCAAAGGTGTCTACAGAGGGCCAGAGTAGGGCAATATGAAACATTTGCCATAAGGATATGGACTTCACAAGTAGCATAATTCATTGTCCCAGCTATGCATCCATGCCCTGACTTGGTCGAATTATGTCCAGACTTGTTCCATGCACCCTCATGCACCATTCAATGAGCTCCATTCATAGTGAAAATCACGCCATAGGTTATCAGGGATATGTTAGCCCTATATCATGATAGTACAACTACATTTCCCACTATTGCTAAAATATAAAGAACATGGGCAAACATCAATACTCAGTCGAGGTTCTTGAGATTTGAATTACAAATGGGCGATGATGACACTATGGTGCCTACACTCCCTATAGTGAGAGCCCAATTTGCACAAGCTAGCCAAGATGCACTGTCTATGATGGCTTTAATCTTTGGCATGAAAGATGATATGGTAGTTTATGCAAAACAAATGGCTATCCTCTTCAGGCTGAAGACCATTGACAAAACTTAGGAGTATAGGCTTGACTTTTTTGAACAAATTGCTTTCTCAATGGTGGAACAACTGGCCCATTTCAAATCGAAAGGGGTTTTCATGTACTCTTATTATTTGTTTCACCTTATGTTGTTTCAAAACTCTGACCTCTTTGCCCAACATATGTATCTTGATATGTTTGACCCAAATTTTGATCTCCAAAGGACCATTCCTATGTTTGCATGGACACATATTTTGTCAAAGACTAGTGACCCATATGAATTTTGGGAATTATTTGTTACCCTTGCTTTTCGTCATCTAAGCCCCGAACTAGTTATGAATAGATTATTCCCAAGTGTTTCAAATATTATGGCCAGTTGCCCAATTCCTTGTGATTTCTATTTTGGATCCCACCATACAATTATAAGAGTCTAAGGTTTTTGTGGGGAACCAATATTGCTACCTAAGATTTTGACTCTTAGGTTAGCATTCCTAGAGGTCACCATGCAGGTATCCATAGTCAACAATGAATATGGCTCTGGGAAGAGGAAAATAAAAATGTATGACCTCCCATGGATGACAACCAGCATGGTTTTCGAAACTAGAGACGTTGAAGTTGTGTTGCTCAGAAAGCTAGCCTTTCTAGGTTTCCTTCTAATAGAAGACAAATGGGTTTATGACCCAAACGGTTTCATAGATTCCTAGATAAGGACTAACAAATTTGAAACTATAATTGCACATGAGGGCCACCCTTTTTGGGAAACTAGGAAAAATCCTAGAGAAGATGCTCCTGGATTTTATGTTGAGTTAACAGACTTGCCCCTTCCACAAAATAGACCCTGGGAAACATTTTATGTTAAGCAGAGGGATTAAGATCCTAAAGTCAGAATGACTTCTGGCTTAAGAAGGACATTAAAGAATAAGGATTGGGATGTTGAGAAAATAGAAGCCTATTGGAAATATAGGCAAGAAATTTGTCAAACAACCCATTCTTTTAGGAACGTAGATACAGATGAGAGATGGCAAGAACTATGGGATGAGTGCCATCTCTCCCTTTTATATAGCCTAGAGACAAGTAATTTGTTGTGACCAGGTGTAGAGTAGGAAGCTAGGGCCAGGTCATGCCAAGAGTCACAAGCCTTAGAGCAAACTGTAGCTATAGTAACTGTATCAGTTTGGCCCTAATATCTCAGCATAGTGGAAAATAAAAAGAGTGTGGTGCCTTCACCACCACAAGCTTCCCCATCGACATCAATTATAGATATTCCCAATTCTCCACAAGCATTAGTGAAAGGAAATGAAACACAGCCAGGAGAAGAGACACCCAAGAAGTGAAAGAGGGTGTAGTTTTAGTTTGATTCAGAAGAGGAGATGGAAACCCCACTGTGCCAATTATAGAGTACTATAATTTCTCCTCAGTTAAGTATTATTCCTCCTCCTTCTTAGTCTATTTCTTTTCCTATTGGCATGATGATTTCATCTAGCCAGATGACATTCCCTGCCACTTCTGCCATTCCCATTTCTCACTTCTCCCCATCTGTGCCACCTCAGGATTTAACATTACCTCATTTCTCCCCCTCTGTTCCCAAGAAACTTTCCCCTCAAATTGCCCATAGCCAACAATTGGCTATTCAATATAGTTTACCACAGGGACATCCTTTTATGGGTAGGCACATTGCCTTTCCTTCTACCTTCCAAACCCAAGCAGATGTTGCTAAGAAGGCAAGGGAAGCCTAAAGAGAGAAAAAGAAGATTAAGTAAAATAAAGCATTGGCTACACCCCACCTATAGTCACAATTTGACCCCATTTAGTAGCAATTGACCGTGACTCATTTATCACCAAATGTAATAAATCCAACTGATCAGATGCAGTCAGAGGATTACACAATGAATGCAGTGGCCATCGACATGCCTCTCTTCAAGCCATAAGACAAAATTGATCTACTAACCGAATCCACTTCTATAGTTACTATAGACTACTTGAAGACATCAAGGAGGCTACAAAAGATGGAAGCTGATCTAGCTAAGGAAAAGGCAAACTATAACAGTTTAACCTCAGAGATCAATAGAAAAGATAATGAAATAGAGAATCTAAATAAACAGTTGTAAGATAATATTTCTATTCATACTCACTAGGCAGTTCAAGGCCAAAATGATTCTTTAAAAGTAGGGCTCACATAGGTAAAGGATGCGGTTACGACCCTAAGGCACAAAAAGGTAGCATTGCAAGAAAAATGTGAGGAACACCTATTGCAAGTTACCTAATTACAACAAAAGCTGCTGGCTGAATAGAATAATACTCCAGCTATACAAGCCCAATTTCAAGTAGAGCAACACAATTGACAATGGAGCTAGCCAATAGGCCAAGGAATGCCAAAGTGTTAAGTCTAGTGAAGGAGCTATATAAATCCATGTGGAAGAGAATCTCTTCAGAGATTATTCAGCTCAGGCCTTCTCTCACCTTCCTACTAAATGCATATAAATTGTGTGTAAAGGTGGAGAGTTCAGTTGTAAACACTCTGGCTATAGTCTCTGGGAGAGTAATGGACTCAAAAATGTTTCTGCAAAATCCTTATGATGCAACGGATGCAACGTTGTCAGTATTAGGAATTAAGAATAGAATGGTTGCTGCTAAGCGAGTAAATGAAGTTCTCAGTTGTAATTCCATATCCATTAGTTGCAGAGAGCTTCTAGATGTCATGAAGGAAGGAATCAATGAAATGAAATAATATGTTGAAGATCTAGTGCAATTAGGTCTTCCTTCTCCATTTCTTGATGAAAACACCGTATTGATGGTAGATGAAATTAAACCTTTGATGTTCACCAAATAGAATGATCAAACAGTTTTCCATGATCTAAGGGATGATTGATTAGTCCCTGAAGTAGAAGCTGTCTTGGTTCTTGTTTCCCAGCTCAAATTCAAATTGAAGGCTACGGTTCAAATTTTGCAAAAATTTTCACACAAGGATATTATTAACCTTGATTTAGCCTTTAATGAATTGTAGAATAAGCAAGGGTTATCTGATGATGAGTGGTCTGTCTACCAAATAGCATTGTTGAAGCTATAATTTTAAAATTTTGATCATGCGGGAGTTATGATTTCTTTTTTAGCAGGAACAAAATTCCTTGGGGTCGCCAATAACTGTAGAGTAAAAAAATACTCTACGTTTCATTTTATTTTTAGTTACGCGCTGCAAAATTTTGTTCCCACATACTTTGGTCTAAAATAGTGAAGTTTTGAAATAAAGCACATGCACTAATTTTCCTTTTGATTCATTTTTGTCTAAGTGTCAAGATCAAGCGGAAGCTGCCAAGTGTCATCGTATGAGGCACATTTCATATTTTCTATGAGTTGGTCGAGATGTGCCACGTATCTCATAGTGACTTAGTAGAATGCACCAATTGTCGACATCTACATTTCACATTGGCATCCACATTTTGAATCTCTTTTCAGTAGAAGGTTTCAAAAAGCTAAGTATCATGATCAGGCGGAAGGCACCAAGTGGAAATCATGGAAGGTCTCAATTTTGATTTTTTAAAAGTGATGGAAGATGCCACGTATCCCAATAGAAGAGATTGAAAGCCACCACATGTTGAGATCCAAATTATATTCATTTTGCTTCACCAATATAACAAAGACTATGGTGGGTCTCAGGTTTTGTTTCTGAAGCAAGCGAAAGCCGCCAGGTGTCACTGTCCATGTAAATATGAAATGAGACCCAATTATTTCTATGATATAAATAGAGTAAATCAGAGACCACCATGTGTTACCTTCTGCAGGTTTCTAAAAAGGTAGCTAAAAGAAGTGCAGACCAACACGTAACCACGTGTCCTTTGATGAAGCAACAGAGATTGCCACGTGTCCTTTGATGAAGCAGCAGAGATTGCTACCTGTCCCTGTGCCCCTTTTAAAGTTACTCGGGTAAGAAATGCTATGGGTCTTATTTTTGTTAAGTTGTTAAGTTTTTAAGGAAGTGGATTTCCATAGGTGTCAAAGGTGGAACACTCATAAGCAAGGACACAAAAGGAGTATAAATTACATGGAAAGTGTTGCGTGTCTTCAGTACGTGATGCATAACATGCCAAGTGTCATCCTCTGATGTCTCCTAAAGTAATAAGAAGGTTTTCAAGGAATTGAATAAGTGTCATCTTCCATTTAAGAGAAGGGAGTGTCCTGCGATCTGTTCTAGCTAATGAACTACCCAAAGATAGAGCATTTCAGAATCTAAGCAATATCTTCTATTAGACACTTCCAGTTTGGTTAGATTTCAGTTACAGCTATTATATTGGGAACAAGCAGACAATTCAAAGTGAATCCAAGGCTATAAATAAGGGTGCAGAGATCACCAAAAGAGGGGGAGATACCTGAGAGAATTTTTTGAGAGAATTATTGTCAAGAGTTTAGACTTTCTAGAGTTGTGACTAGGGATATCATTTGCCTTTGTTCTATTTTCTTAAGTTGGAAATTTTATGTAACTGTGCATATTTTTGTGCCTCTTATGTGACTAGAGAATTAATAAGAAGATTGAATCTTATGCCTTTGTTGATACTTTCTTTGTCATTGCAAATGTAGTCTAGGTTGTGTTGTCAAGAGTTTTAGACTTTCTAGAGCTATGATTAGTAATATCATTTGCCTTTGTTCTATTTTCTTGAGTTTGAAGGTTTATGTAACTTTGTGTGTTTATGTGCCTCTTATGTGACTGAAGGATTTAAATAAGAAGATTGAACCATGTGCCTTTGTTGGTATTTTTTGTATCACTGCAAAAGTAGTCCATGTTGTGAGCCTCTATTTCTATTGATTCCATCTTTTACATTGATCATGCACTTGTTTGCTCTTAAGTGTAATTGAATCTTACATATAGTCTCATTATGCTTAGGATTAAGTTTGAATTACATTTAGGTGCATCGCCATAGTTAGATTTTCTTTCTTGCATTCATGTTTCTGTTAAAATTCCTATCCCTTTTCCCAATATACACTTGATATAAAGAAGAGACCAGCTTCTTAAAAATATAAAGGTTGTTTCAAGTCACAAGTCCCACATCTTGAAACTTCCCATTATTGGTGTTAGAATAAGTGCAATTTTAAACATCAACAATTATCATTATGATTGACCCTAGTACCCTAAACCATCTATACATTAAAACCTAAGCCTTAAACCATAAAACCTAAACACTATACCATAAATTGTAAACCATAAACTTTCATTATCTACCAATCGATTTAGTCCCAATTAACATCCTTTTTATTAATAATTAGGTTCACATGGCATAAAGCAATTGGACATTATATGTAGGTCCTTAAACATAAACCCTATACCCTAATACCTAATCCCTAAAACATAAATTATAAGCCATATGCCCTAATTCCCACTACATCATGCAAACATACATGACTTGTCATATAACTTATTTTATCATGAGATGTCATTAAATTCATTTTTTAAACATATGCCCAAAACTTAGCCTTTGGAGTACTAATCTAGATGTGTATCTGAAGTAAATTGGAGCTATTTTGAGCCCCGTCAACATATTTGTATGACTATAAAATATGATTTTAGGGTTGATCAAATCCAATTTCATTATCTCAATTTAAGCAAAGAAACACTACTTATATGAAATTTCTACATGTAGAGAATGTGGTTTTGAGCTCAATAAACTTGAAGTCAATAGCTAATGAATGTAAATATCAATTAGTTAAATTATGGAGGTAATTAGGGTCAAAATGAGACACATGAGCATATTTTAATTTCTATATGATGTGATTTGGAGTGAAATTAACCCTAATTTCATGTCATATATAATTAACTAAAGAGTTGATTCATTTAATCAAGGAGGAATTTGAGGCCAATTTAAACTGCATCAAGAGCAAGATATAATTTTTGGCAAAATTAAAAGTTTGATTCTATCATGAATTGATCCAATTAGTCACTTTGTGTAATTAGTGGCATGATTTATGTAAAATTGAGCCCATAACCAAATTTATGGCTCAATAAATTGTATAACATGTATGCAACATGTACATGGCTTAATTGACCCTAATTTTATTAGAAATGTAAACATGAAGGTAATTTTCATAAATATGTGAACAAGTAGCTCAAATGTTCTTAAATTATCTTAGTTATTGGACCCTATATCTGATATCTTAAACCTTAAACCTTATACCATTTAACATTAAACCTAAACCATATACCATTTGTCTTAAACCCTAAGCCATAATTCTTAAACCCCAAAGCCTTTAAATTGTAGACCCTAAACCCTAAACTAATAAATTTATTCCCAATTAACATACTTTATATATAGTAAGAATTAGGTTCACAGGGATGAACTTGGACAAAATCATATCACTAATTAAACCATAATTGACTTAATTAGCTCAATATGTGATGATGTAGGGGCTAAATGATCTCAAAATCATATTATTTATTCATAAATATAGGTTCAAGGAGCTCAAATTTACCCCAATCACCTTCACGATTATACCTTATATACCTTAAAACCTAAACCCTAAGCCCCAATCCTTAAATTTCCTAATCCCTAAACTCTAAACCATAAATATAAAGTATTTAAACCTTGAACCAATCATTTCAGCCTAGATTAACATCATTTATACTAATAATTAAGTTTATAGGGCTTAGCTTGGCCTAAATAAAATGATTGATTGCCTCATTTGACTAATTCACTCAATCTATAGGATAACATGGGGTATAATGACAACCAAAAAAAATATTATATAGTCACAAATGGGTCCAAGTGATTCAAATTATCCTCAATTATCTTTATGATTGACCCTATGTATGTTAAAGCATATATACATTAAAACCTAAGCCCTAAGCCATAAACCCTAAACACTATACCTTAAATTATAACCCATAAAATTTTCCTAATTACTAATAGATTTAGTCCCAATTAACGTTATTTGTAGTAAAAATTAGGTTCACATGGCATAGAGTGATAAGAAATTATATACAGGTCCTTAAACCTAAACCTTATACCCTAATCCCTAATCCCTAAAACATAAATTTTAATCCCTACACCCTAATGCCCACTACATTATGAAAACATAAATGCCTTATGATATAACTTATTTTATCATGAGATATCATAAAATGAATTTTTTAAACCTATGGCCAAAACATAGCCTTTAAAGTATGAATCTAATTATGCATCTGAAGTAAATTGGGGATATTTTGAGCCCCTTCAACCTATTTACATGACTATAAAATTTGATTTTTGGGTTGATCATCTCTAATTTACCCCAATAATATTCATGATTGTATCATATATACCCTAATCCATAATCCTTAAATTTCATAATCCCTAAACTCTAAACCATAAATATAAACTCTTTAAACCCTGAACGAATCATCTTAGCCTAGATTAACATAATTTAGACTGAGAATTGTCTTTAAAATTGACCTTATGTACCCTAAGCCTAATCCCTAAACCATAAACCATAAACACTATACTCTAATTTATAAACCATAAAATTTCCCTATTTACCAATCAATTTAGTCCCCATTAACATCCTTTGTAGTAAAAATTAGGTTCACATGGTATAGAGTGATTTGACCTTGTATACACCCTTAAACCTAAACCCTACATTCCCTAATCCTTAAAAATTAAAACATCAATTTTAATCCCTAATCCCTAAAACTTAAAATATAAATTGTAATCCCTAATCCCCAATCCCTAAACCCTATGCACTAATGCTTTAATCACTAATACATAGCCCCTAATCTATATTAATTATAACATGATTGCATTATTTAATAACATGATCATGTTATTCTTAATATATAAAAAACATGATTCTCAATGTCTATTTTTAACTCTAAGTGGGTATTTAGTATAACATGATTGTGTTACTCTTAATATACACAAAACTCACTTCTAAATATGCGTGTTGAAGCATAACCTAGTATCAAGAATTATGTGATCACATTATTTAATAACATGATCACATTTTTAAATAATGTGATCACATTTTTAAATAATGTGATCGCATTATATAACATGATCATGTTATTTTCATTATATACTAGGCTCACCTTCCAACATTTATTTTTAACCCAAATCAAGAATTTTGTCCCCATAAACAATCTCTACATATTTCTATCGGACCTGCAGTACTTATGTACTTTTAACCCCCACCTTTGAAAAGTTTTCAATTGTCCTTGATGGGTGATGGATCATGTTTTAGGAAGAGGAAGGTGTTAAAAAATAAAACACTAGAGGAATTAGAATATTTGAGAGAGAGAAAAAAGATATGAATGTAAAAACTTTATGGTAAACAAGGTACAAACCCTAATCTGGATGAACTAAATTCCATAGATAATGAACCAATTGACAATAATAAATTAAAAAATGATGAAATTGACCATAATGAATTGAATAATTATGAAATTGACCATAATGAAATGAATAATAATGAAATTGATAATAATTAATTAGATAATGTTGAAATTTTACATTCAAAGTTTCAAGTTTTTTATTTTATTGATAATGAGTCTATGTATGATGATTCACCCCCCATGAATGAATAAAATTTGATGGAAATAAATAATGATTAAATTAACCATCAATAAAATTTCTTAGAAATATATAGTGAAGAAATAAACAATGAATAAAATATCATCCCACCTCTAAATAATGAAAGTAATAATGATTTTGAAACACCCTCTCAACAAATTCCACCATTAAGAACACCTCCAAGAATTGTGAATGGAAAATACAAGTACTTAATTGAAGTCAATGAAAATATTTTAGAACTAATGCATAATAAAATATCTGATCTCCATTCAAGAAGACTATCTCAAAAAATTGAGATACTTTATTTCATAATTTCGATTATGATAGTCAAAGATGTCAATTATTTGTTTTATTGATTAAGATGAGACCTATAATGTACACATTATGACTAAGAAAATATAACATGGATGATGAAAACAATGAAATTTTTGAACATCTACATGATGCATATCATACTATAGGCCCAAAATCATACACCCAAGATTATAATGCTTCCCAGCGTATACTTACAACTTGTGTAGTAAGTGACCAAACAAGGAAAAAAATGAATGGTTTTAAAAAAAAGTTGAACACTTAATATAAATAGAAATACATTAATGAAATAACGAAATACATGAAGTACTTAATGAACCTAATACCAATGATTTATAGGCATTCTCTAGTAGACTTCCACGAAAGGACAAGGCTGTAGCCAATACTCTCAAAGAGTTACTTGCTAAATTTTGGAAAGACAATAAAAGAGTTTTTCCCAATGCAATAGATGTAGTGAAAAGAAGAATTGATTCTCATAATCATAAACTACATCCAAAACATTTATTAGATATGATTTAAACATAATTTTACTCTAAATTTTTGGAAAACCATCCACAAATTTCTATTTGTCAAAGATATTTTGAGATGGCCAAATTTTTTTTATGTAAAAATAAATCACACACACCACTTATTGTTGTAGGCAACATGTTAAAATTTCAATGAACTATGATGTTTTTTCCATATTAGTTGTACTTTGCATAGTAACAACATTTTGCAAGAGTGTGGTATTGAATTTCCATCAAAATCAACCAGGGAATTTATTATAACTATCTTTTGCAAAAGATTATATGGATAATTATTTTATAACAAATCATGTTTAAATGGAAATTGTAACATTTATGGCAGATTGCCAAAATTTTTAAAAAATGTATCCATGAGGAGATGAAAAGTGAAATTGGATAGGAATTAGTTGGTTTAAACAAATATAAATTAGTGACTTATCAAGTAAAATATGGCAAATAATCTAAAGTGTGTGAGCTTGTTACAAAAAAGATACCTATTTCCAAATTTTTAGTCAAATTTAGGGAGAAAATTATTTATGAGTCTGCAAGGCACACACACAAGGCTAGATGTTTGGATGGACATTTCAAGATAAACAAGGATACCTTCCCACTTGGTTTAGTTTTTTCATTAGTTGATTTTTTTTAAAATTAAACATTCAAACTCCAAATGAAAGTTCAATCATAGTATTACAACTCATCATAAGTTTCTATATTCATACATATAACATTCATGCATGCACATAATAATATAGAGAAACAACAAAATATCTTAAGAGAGTATCATTTCTATATCAGTGATGACCAATCACATTATTCAGAGTATGTGCAAGGTTGTTCTCAAAATTTATATGAATAGTTGAGTAAGAGGAACACTGATTTCAATCAACATTACATTTAGTCAGACAATTACACATTGTAATTCAAAAATACATGGATGTTTTATTGAATGAGCAGGATGCATGTCACCACTTGTGTAGAACATATTTGTAGTTTTATTGAGGCTAGACATGGAAAATGGGAGCTTGATGGTGCTAGATCATATCTAAAGGAGTTAAAATTTAAATAGGGTGTTCATTTGACAAATGTAAAAACCATGGTTGAATGGTGTAATGAGAACATGTGTCATGGTGCTCAAAAATATTATACTATTAATATACATTTTTGGTTATTGGAGGAAGAACGCTTGGAAAATTATGAGGATTGTATGACTCTAATTGGTTCAAGTGACCTCCACTCATTTTGTAGTTCAAATGTAAGTTCTTGGACTGTTCACACGAGACACTTGGCATGTTTTTATTTTGCATGCATGGAATCTATTTGGAATGAGTTTGAGTCACAAGAATGGGTGGATGATTAGAGTTCCAAACCTCTAATTCCAATCAACACATATCATGTTCTAAAAATATTACAACTTATAAATATGACATCATTAGATGACTTAGACCATGTATTTGATCTAGTGTATCCAGGTAGAATATTTTCATTATGCACAATTTATTTTCATTATATATCTTCATATTATCACTAAAAATGGTTTTTTATGATACAGTACATGTTTCTATAGTTAGTATAGATGAGGATAATGAAGAGGGATCTGATTACTACTTGTGTCAATATGTAGAGAGAAAGAGAAAATTGACTTCCATAGTTATAAATGGAGAAAACATTGACTATCCAACTGGGTCAGTGGTAGTCACTGGAACTTGATTTCAATGATATCTTATAAAATATTTAGACTGATGGTTGTTTGAAGAGTTTGAAATGCATAGGAAAATACTACAATATTTAAATTTGATTCTTGAGATCAATATTCAATTATAAAAATATCATGGGAGTCTATTAGACAAAAAATTATGGAAAATTTAGGAGAAACCATGAATCTATTCTTGATACTATCAAGGTTAGAGAAGATCCTCATGGTTCATTGGACTGAAATACATAGGTATGTTTAATTTTCAAATGTACATGTAATCAATTTTATCAAATGATTTTTAGTTTCTAGGTAGTACATATGAATTTCATTTTTAATTACTTAGAATTTTTTGTTGGTTAATGATGCCAGATAAGCTTCCACCTTCATGTGGTTAGCATTACTAGCAGATAACTCTATATTATTAAAGATAAGATAAGCTCAATTTGGATATGATTAAAGTGATAGATTCTTAGGTGGAGGTTCTAGAGGCAAAAATGGCAGTTGGATCTCAAGAAGTTTTTTGTTCAATGCCAAAAAGTTGCATTTTTGGACCCCTCACTGCAACTTATCTAATGGATGGATCTCGAAGGTGACACTTGAGTGATATGGGGTGTGATTATATGGATTAAATATTTAGGGGAGGGATCTAATAGTTCACAAAAATGACTTACAAGCTTTTTTTTATGAGTGTTTGAACTTAGGCTAAAAATTACATCTTTCTTCTATTGGGAAGGGCATTCTTGAGGCAAGAATGGGTGGTGGGTTTGTCAATCAGGCATGATGGGAGGCCAAGAACCTAGTCTTAGACATTATACACCCCCCCTAAATATGTTTTTAGTGTCAATTTTTGGTCAAGAAGAATTAGAATAATAGTTATGTAACCACAACTTAAACTTTGACAATATTTGTTGTTAGTGTTTTTGCACTCTAGAATGGTAGTGAAAATGCACTTACAAGTGGATTTGAATGTTGTGTAAGTGTGATAACATGTAATTTTTTATGTGATATAAGTGATATATTCTTAGTTTTAGGTCTTGAAGGTTGAAATGGTAGTTGGATCTCAAGAAGTTGTTTGTTCAATGCTAAAAAGTTGCATTTTTGGACCTATCATTGCAACTTATCCAATGGATTGCTCTCTAAGGTTACACCTAAATGATATAGGGTGTGATTATAGAGCTTAAGTAAGTAGTTTAAGGATCTGAAAATTTATATAAATGACTTATAGGATTCTTTTTATGCATGTTTGAACTTAGGCTAAAAATTCACGTTTTTATTGTATTGGGAAGGGCATTCTTAAGGCTAGAATGGGTGGTGGGTTTGTCTATTAGGGTTAATGGTAGGCCAATAACCTAGTATTATATTTTATCCAACCCCCTAGGTATGTTGGAAGTTTTATTTTTTGGTTAGGAAGCATCAAAATAATAGTTTTGTAACCACAACTTAAACTTTGACAACATTTGTTGTCAGTGTTTTTGTGCTCTAGAAAAGTAGTGAAAATTCACTTATGGGTGTATTTAAAAATCATGGTAGTGTGATAAAATGTAATTTACCTAAATATATGTGATCAAAGAAATATATTCTTATGTGGAGGTCCCAGAGGTAGAAATGGTAGTTGGAGCTCAAAAAAATGTTTGTTTAATGCCAAAAAGTTGAATTTTTTGACCTATCACTGCAAGTTGTCCAATAGATTGCTCTCAAAGGTTACACCTAAGTGATATAGAGTATAATTATAGGGCTTAAATAATTATCTAAGGTTTATTAAGTTTAATTTAAATGACTTACAAGTTTCATTTTACGTGTGTCTAAACTTAGGCTAAAAAATTGCATTTTTCTTGTAACGGGAAAGGTATTCTTAAGGCTGGAATGGGTGGTGGGTTTATCGGTCAGGCCTGATGAGAGTTTAAAAACCTATTATTATATGTTTTATACCCCATATATGTGTTTTAAGTGTCATTTTTTGGTTAGGAATCATTAAAAAAATAGTTATACAACCATAACTTAAACATTGACAACATTTGTTGTCAGTATTTCTATGTTTCAAAATGGTAGTGAAAATGCTCTTATAGATTGATTTGAATGTTGTGGTAGTTTTATAACATATTATTTGAATATTTGGATGTGATATAAGTGATATATTATTAGATAGAGTCTTGGAGGCAGAAATGGCAGTTGGAGCTCAAGAAGTTGATTGTTCAATGCCAAAAAGTTACATTTTTGGACCTATCACTACAACTTGTCCAATGGATTAATCTTGAAGATTACACATGAGTGATATAGGGTGAGATTATATGGATTAAATATGTATGGTAAGGATCTTATGGTTCACATAAATAACTTATAGATTTCATTTTATGTGTGTTTGAACTTAGGCTAAAAATTTATATTTTTCTTATATTGGGAAGGGCATTCTTGAGGTTGGAATGGGTGGTGGGTTTGTCGATCAGACCTAATGAGAGGTAAATAACCTATTAATATGAATTATACACACCCCAAAATATGCACTGGTAGTTTTATTTTTTGGTTAGGAAGAATCAAAACATCATTTTTGCTAAGCTCTCAGCATATAGAAATTTTGAGTAAATCTGAAGTAAGGGTTTCATGAGTAAAACACATCTAAAATTAAAAAAATTGAAAAATAAGGTATAAAAATTTGTTAAAATATGTGTAATGGATCTTATAAATTATTCCAAGTATCATTGGGTTGACAAGATGTTTGCAATTATAGGTACAAAGGACTATTTTTATGTATACCTGTAGAAGACCATTTTTGAGAAAATTGTGCATAAGGTAAGAATGAGTTTTTGGTTGATTTGAGTTATATAAAAATTGGTAAGGGTTAAAACATTTTAAATTTTATAAACTAATAATATAAATATAATTTTTAAGAGCTAAAATCTCTATTTTGAGAAATTGACCTATTGGAGCAACAACTAGGTCTAGAGACCTAGAAACTTAAAAAGATAGAATTTGAGAATGAGAGCTCAATCTCTTAGAGACCTATAGTCAATTAATTTATTATAAGTTTTGATACTTACATAAATCCTTGAGTTTTAATAAGACCTATCTAAAGTGTCTTAAATAATATTTTTCAAAAGAAGGAGAGTAGATTTAAGAGATTGGTGATTAGTTAAGAGCAAACCTATGAAGTAATTGACTAGTTTAAAAGAAGATTGTTTGAGAGTTGATTCTGAATCAATTTGAGAAAAATAATGGATAGATGAGGTTGTAATTATTCATGATATTATATAATATGAATAGGAATTTCATATCCTTATTAAACATAAAAGATCAAACTGTGCATTAGGTGGTATTAGGGGATGCTAAAGGGTTTTAGCCAAAGATGGATCATTATCTCATGAGTGAATATTATATTTCAAGTAAGTAAGGTTTCATTTTATCATAATAAATACATTATATTCAAGGTTATGAATAATTTCATCTTGTAATTTTATCAAAGGTAAAGCTGTAAAGACAAAGAAGTAGACTATATACATGGTCACCAAAAGGAATTGAGTGCAAAAGAGGTATTGATAGAGATTACTTGAGAGGTGAGAGAAAATATAAAGGAACAATAATAATATAAGGAATACAAGTAAGATTCTTAGTTTCAATAAATATATTCAAAAATGCATTAAATCTAGGTGAAGGTGAAATAACCAAGTGAGAAATTTACAGGGATTTATGAATGATTTTTTCTTTGCGTTATACAAGTTTGAACATGATTGGATATGGGTTTTAAGTGTAATAAAATTATGTTAATTATAAATTAAAATTTTTTAAATGGGTTATGACAAATTCAAAAAAGATAAGAGTGTCTTTAGTCATTTCCATTACACACAATCAAATAAAAACTTTAATTTAAAAAAATATGGGAGATCTGAGATTTATAGCATTATAAATAATAATTTTTTATTCCTCATTTGTATAAAAAATTAAATGAAATGTATAATAGACAATAGTTTTTAAGATCAAAAAACAGTATACAAAAACATTTTAAATTAAAACTAAATATAAATTAGATAGATTTCCATGATTAGCATACAATATAGGCACATGTGTACAATGTCCATAATACATAGATTGCCATGATAGGCATACAAAAAAATGAATTTACAAACATAGTATATAATATTTGGTGGATTTAATATATGCATATATAATTCCAAAAGTAATTGTAAGAGTAGGAGGTGGAAATAATATGATCACTTCGAGAAGTCAAAGTTAGCGAGAGAGAAAAGTAATAAGAGACATATCAAAAACTTTGTCCTTACTTGTAAAGATTCTTTGGATAGAGTAAAATTTAAATAAATGTATAGAAGTTTATGATCAACCTTGTGGTTTTCATATCTTTAGTCAAAGAAGATTCAAGTTAGTAGTCTACAGGTTTAAAGTGGTGAAACCCATCTTTCAATACTCTATCTTCAGGCATAGTCAAAAAGAGGAGAACATAGTCAGTTAAAGTGTCATTATGAATGATTTAAAGATGAGTAAGGGATAAAGGAGATGTATAAAGTTATTTTAAACACATTTAAAGTCTCAATAATATTGATAAAATTCAAAATACATGGGAATATTTTATACAACCCAATTAGTAAAAATCTTGAGTTTGAATAATCTTAAAAAAAGACCATATAGAGTTAATAGAAATAGTGTTGAGAATTTAAGTTATTTTGAATGTTTTGGGATTTTTTTTTTCCATGTTTTTGATTATTTTAATTTATATCAAATTAATATAAATGGTCTCAAGGTTTTATTCTATCTTATTCATTGATATAGTCAAGTTGGAGGGGTATAGAAACTCTGTAAAACTACATGTCAGGAGTGATTTAATATTGAGAAAGGAAAAGTAATAGTTTGAGAAGATGAATGGGGTAAGGTAAAATCCATTTAAATCCTTATAATATTTGATAAGGGTCAAAATTTCATTCTATATTATTTATTATCTCTCCAATAGGTGCAAGAATGTGATAACATAAGTTAGGGTTTGAAACTAGAAAATGAGATAACAAGTGATTTAACCAATGAAAATTCATTAAAATTTATGTAAATGTGTATTTATATAGGAGGAATATTATTTTTAATGTTTAAAGTTGATTTGAGTTTTTATGGTATGGTTTCATAGTCAGTATCCTTGAATTAGGCCTAAGAGACCTAATTAGTCCTGAGGGGTGTTGAGTTAGGTGTTCTCCAAAGAGAGTTAAATTATGAAATTTTGTATGGAGATATGTGATGTAAAGGGTTATATAAATATGGTTTTTTTTAGTTTGGATATTTATATTTTATGTAGAACAAGGATGTTTTCCTCAAAAAAGTGCTAGTAGAAGGAAGGTGTCAAAGAGGAAAGAAGAGTTAAGTGAAGAGTTGAAGCTTGAGGTTTGTGTGGAACAGTTGGATACATGAAATGAGATGTAAATGAGTAGGTATATGGTATTATGAATATTATGTAAGTAAAAAATAAAATTAGAATGTATACATATGAAAACACATAAGAAGATTATAAAGAATAGATCAAGGATAAAGAGAGAGAAAATGAAAACATAGTATGAACTAAGGAGGCTTATGTTAAAAGGAAATATTGTAGAGGTAGCTGATTATTAAAATGACTACAAGTAAATAAGGAAGACTAAGTGAAAACAAAGAGGTTTAATATCTATTGAGTAGGTAAGAGTGAACAAAAAAGAACTATTAAATGCAAAGTGATAAAAGAGATAAAGAGGTTGAAGACAAAAGATAAAGAAGAACAAGAAAAGATTAGAGCTGAGTATTTTGTAGAGGTAAGTGTGTGTTTTCATCCATATAGAGGAATATTATTAGAACCTATGCATCAAGATCCTTGATAGATAAATATAACTTAAAATTACAAGGCAAATATACATAGACTAAATGTACATAGAGCATAAGATTAACTCAAAAATTTACCTCTATATAAGTAAAAGGTGTCATCCTAATAGAGATAGATGTAGTAGTCGATGGACCACTGGATCTGAAAATGTAAATAATGGATGCATCAAATAAAATGTTTTAAATGTCAACTATGATGATGAAGGCACCATCACCTCCTAAGAAATAAAAAATTAAATTTGAAAATATGATTTAAATTTAACATGTCATTTATAAAAAATATACTTGTATCTGTGTAGTGGTTGATGTATACATAAAAACTATGTGTATAAAAAACTTATCACTCATAATAATATTTTCCAATCCCTCTAAAACACAAGTTCCATCATCACCAAAAGGTCCAGTGCACATAGCTCCATAAGAACTATAGGGGTGGGGTCAAGTATGCACAATAGGTGGCGTATCTCAAGCATTGGTTTATGAGAACCTACTCATATGTTGAATGAGTGTATCATTGAGAAAACTAAGAGCATGCAAAGTGTTGATCTCCATCACCTACTGAACTAAATAAGGAATATCAAGCTCCAGTGGCTTTTAGATATGGATCCTTACAAGTTAATTAGGTGCATGATGTGTACCTAGTTGATCATGTATAGAGCCTTTCCCTTGGCCCTAAAACTCACTATAATCAAAATATTTTGAAATATCATTGAGGGAAAACTCATAGTAGAGTTTCCTCAAGAAATAAAATAGGTCCTCATTATTTTGACATGGTGGATAATCAAACACCATCCACCATTAGTCCCCAAAATTGGTTGTGATTAAATTATGTTAGCAGTGATGGATTGGAAAATGTTTAACAGTTACCAAAAATGGTGCATTGGTGGCTAGGTCAATGAATAAGGAAAAATGGAGTATTTTGATATTTATTTATTCTTGACCTCAATTTATAATAGTTTTCATCATAATAATCCCTATAACTATCCTGATATGAAGCCCATATATCCATTTGGCTTGTTAGAGAGTTAATTTGACCAAATAATGTTTGTAGGGAATTGTATAGATGGGTGAAGTGGGTGTTGGGGGAAGTGAGATGATTCATTTTCCTACTTAATTAGTTAGTTTCAATTTTATTTACCATAATGTTGTCAACTCGACTCTCTTGATTGCCTGGGGGATTTTGGAAAACTATAGGAGGGTTAGGTGGAGGAATGAGATGAGGAACAAGAGGGATCTATGGAGGGTTAGGTAGAGGGTTAGGAAGAGGAAAAAGAGGGTTATGTGGAGGTTTAGGTAGAATAACATGAGGGTTAGCAAGACAAGTTATTCAAAACAAACAAATTACGACTAAAAATTAGGGTCAAATAATGAAAATAGCTAAAAATTACTAAAATTTAGGGTTAACAAATGTAGATTTTTAGCACTTACCTCTTATACATGGTGGCATCATCGATTAGCAGCTTCTTGGGATGAATTATGGCAAGGTTTAATCTTTCTCGCCCAAATTGCAATTATGGAATGAAAGGTTAACAAAAGAAATTCAAATGCAAAATGAGGAATTTTACATTTGAGTTTTAGGTTTTATTTCTTTTCTTTACACAGGTAACACAATTGCATTATTAATGTGCTCATGTTATTGAAAACAATAATAACATGATCATATTACTAATGTAATTGCATTATTGTTTTAAATAATGTGATCATGTTATTTAATAACATGATCACGTTTTGGCTTGATAATTATCAAGACATAATTTAAATAAATTGATCATGTTAATTAAATAATGTGGACACATTATTTAATAACATGATTACGTTATCAAAAATGTCTATATAATTATCCCCCATCTCCGTTCACTTAACCATAATCTTTAATATGGTGTTTTCTTTCAACTCTATAATATATGTAGTACATATGCCTTTGAGGACTATTCAAGAAAGTTCATGTGAAATGATTATACGTACCACATAAAAGTCACTAAATTGGATGAAAAGTTTGTCAGTTATCATTATTAAAACCTCCCTAGTATCTGCCACTAAGTTTTTATAAAACCAAACCTTATGACTGATGTCCTCAAATCCCCCTTATTTTTGCTACTAAGCATCATATCTGACATATAAGTGAATGAGGAGATGATAGAGCCAAATTTTATTGATGTGGTAGGAGATTCATAGTGTTTGACAATGACTGGTAATAATATTATGGATATGATGGCATCCATATGGTTAGACCCTGCAGTTGATATTATGGTGATGAAGGCATCCACCGAGGACCACCTTGTGTTAGACAAGCCATTCCTAACTCTGGGCTTGGAATTCCTTGATTTACAATAGTTTGATTTGTTTTGTGACTATAAATACATTATTAGTGATGTCTTCATTTAATTTATGTAGAGGATGAAAACTTTTCTCATCGTGATTTTTCAACTTAAAAAAATTGTAGTACAGGTTTTGTGGTTTTTGGATGTATTTTTATAGTAGTTGACATTTTGACATCACATGTCCTACTAATCTACATATTTTCATTCTTTACCATAATCCATACACCATAGGCTGAACTTGGGTTTTTTAATTTCATGCAACCCATCCATCTTCCTAAGTAAAACATCTATTTTCATCTCAATTTTAGAGATAGTTAATGGAAGCATCTCTATAATATTCAATTTTATCTACCCTAAGTGTAGTTGTTCATACATAAAACTTAGTCAAGAATTATGATTTAAAAATGGGAAACCTAATCCTTGATCATAGTCCCTTAAGAAACTATACATACTTATTTTTATCTTCCAAAATGAAATCAACTTTATTCATTACATCTAAGAATCTGTGATCATATTTCAATATTACTTTTCCACTTCATTATTGAATCTCTTTAGGATCCTAAATTATATATATTAAACACTTATTCATTTGGAATTATAAAATTAATTATTTTTTAACCTATTAAGACTTAGGTAATTACCATCCCTTGTATAAATAAATTCTAGAGCTTGCCCTGTTAAGGCTCCAATGAGCTTGCACTTTTTCACATCCTCAATGGTCACTCCCTTAACCTAAATTTCATAAGTTAAAAAATACTACTCATGGTTAAAATACCCATCATATTGTGTCAAATAAATGAACATTCTTATGTTCAATGACATGCTTAGTGAATTTGTTACTTCTATTACTGGCTTTTACAAACTTGTCTTTACTAGTGCCTTAAAACTTATTGTGAAATAGAACCCAACCTATTATAATGCATTATTTTCTATTGTTTTCTTAGTTTTTACACCGAATTGACTAATTTATATGCAAGTTATTCAAATCTATTTCCTCATGTCCCAACATATGTACTTTGTTTCCTCTTTTTTGAGGATAAAGTGGGCGTGGTGGATGTATACTTAAAAAATGAATGATTTATGTCTTCAACTTATTCTATCTGTGATCTTGAACCTATGATAATCTTACTCTTTTTATTAACTTCTTCCCAAGAATATTATTTCCCTAGTCCAAAAAATATCATTCCTTGTAACTACAATCTAATCCTATCCTCTAACTACTCTACTGCTAATCTACTTTCATCTTTCTCCTCACTTTGTTCCATATCTTCTCTATCATAATATTTATCTTATTCTTTCTCTAAAACTTTCATTCCTTGATCAAAATAATCTACAAATATATAATTTATATAATTTGTGTATCCTCTTTATAGGATCCCATCTCTTATGCATACTTTATTTTACTCCTACTTTATTCACAATTACACTTTAGTTATCTTATTTATTTCACCTTATTTATTGTCACAAATCTCTTTCCAATCCCATAATTTTCTTCTCACTTTATTTTTCTATGCCCTCCATATTATGGGTTTAGGTTCAAGTGCATATACTCATCTCTTGATCAATTCTACATTGCAAGCATCCCCATAACAAAAAAAATGACTAATCCATATTGGTATGGGAAGGCATCATGTCCTCTTCAATAACCAACATCTTGATAAGAGTAGGTATTCATTTATAAAATTTCCTCAAATCCCTCTCACAAACACATCCAACATAGCTTCAAAAGCTAGATATCCTTTTACAACAAATTCTATAGTATATCCATCAATAATAATTTTTATCCAGTGGTTTATCATTCAAGTCCAGTCAATATCTAATATTCATATCTTTTCTAATTTTTCTTCTATCCAAGATAGAAATTATATCCTTCTTTGTCGACCAATATTATTCTAATCTTGATAACCATGTAGATAATATTCTAGTCAACTCACACTAATCAATCTCATATATTTCATTGTAAATGTGCATGTGAGTAACCTTTTATGTAGAAGTCATTATTATTACTTCTTCCTCTATGAAATTGTGATTTTTTCATCGAGCCATGTATTTAATCTCTCTGTCCTATATCCATCATAACATGTTTTAATTAACCATGCTCACTACATCATTTCTATCATAAGTTCTTATAAAACCCTTTAGAACATGATAAAACAAGGATAGTTATGGGAAGTGTCAAAAAAATTATAACAATGGCATGAACTTAGACTAAACCAAGCCATTATCTAGTTAAATCTAATATATTTATTCATGAAACATATAATTAAAAATTATATAACGTTTAATATAATTTACATGATTAAAAAAATTATTTAAATGGATAATTTACTGTGCAGAAAACAATGACAAAAGACATTCAAGTGAAACCATTTAAAAACATCGTATTAATCTCTATCACATTGAAACTCTTTTAAAATACAACTAAGTGATATATATATATATATATATATATATATATATATATATATATATATATATATATATATATAGCCTATGTAAGATGTTGTCTATTCTTATTCCATCCTTTTGATATAATCAAAATAAAGACTATTTTCATTTTTAAGACTCTTGACATGCTTTCAAGTTATGAATGTATACAAAAGGAGATACAAAAGACAAAATAGTATGATTTTCACATGTGCCTATTAATTAAAATATATGATTTTATAGCTTATTTACTACCAACATCGATGGAGTGTAGACAAAGAACATTCTAGCATTTAGACACCCATCCATATGCATCCATGCAAATAATTTTTTGATTAGGATAAAGAGTGAAAATATATGAACCCACTGACCAACATTTGGTCCCCACAAATATATTTCACTATGAGAGAAAATTTGAAATTATGTTGTTCTTGTCTTGAGTGGCACAAAATCCTCAAGGTTGTGTTTAGAATGCTCGCTATTAAAATTGTAGGATCTAATGGTTCATCTCTACCCATCATAGTTTTCTTGTAACACTCACTTAATTCAGTTAGAGATAAAATCATGTTAGTTTGGGAGACACTTAAAACTATCAAAGAGCATGCTAACACAAAAAAAACTTCAGATGAGAGAGAGAAAGGGAAAGATAGAGCCAAATGCCTACACTATTAATGTATGATAATGAAATCCTCACTTTATTCTCTATAATTATTTGAGTGTGGTAATTTTTCACACATTTCACAAGATAATGTGGGGATTATATTTTTGACACTATTTTATGAAATATAAGATAATGTTAAGAAACCATCACACAAATCAATAATTATAAAAAAATGTATAGAAAAAATAACTTCAGTGTGTTCATTATAACATTAATAAATTAATTTCATGAAAGCTAAACATTATAATTATATTTTTCATTGACATAACCATGTTTAAAATATTTTTAATTTATGAATGATTTCAATAATATTACATGTATGTAATAACAAAAATAAATGTTAGACAAAAGGTTAAAATGGTGATGGAAGCAATGACCTCATAGTAGTGTGGCAAGCAGGGTAGATTGAGGTCAAAAGGTAAGGTTGGCAATCTTCCTCAAGTGTCAAGCTCTATCTTAATGGACCATAGGTAAGGTCAAATTCAATTCAATGAATAGGATAGTGACTATGCAGGAGATGAGGAAGATGGAGTGTAGATAGGGATTGTAGGCAAGCAAAAAGAGGATGTTAGAGATAAGATTAGCAAAGTTGGACTTCATCCTAGGCAAGAGGAGTGTGAACCCTTGGTAAGGGGTGGCAGGGCAAAGTTCAGCATGTTTATTTTATTATTAATTTTTTTTCCCTAATCAATTTAAATTTGATCTTGGTAATCCTAGGGTTTTATTAGGGTAGAATCAACTGATAGTAAATTCATATCTATCCATATGAATGGTCATCCTAAAGGAAAGTGAAGATGGCACCTTATCAAGAAAAGAGAGGGTTTTAAATAATCAAGTATTGTTTATATTTTTTTAACATCTCAAACCCTTTTCATACTTTTGGTTATTTATGTAAGGAGACAATTCTTAGGACTATACCAGGTTCTGAGTTGAGTCTAGTTCTTAGAAGTCAAGCTTCTTTGCAAATACAACTAGCCAAGGAGCATGTGGAAGAATTTAGTACTGAGGAAGTACCAAAAGTAGAAAAACCTCATACTCTATCCCCAAAAATGGTGCCTCTCAAGGATGTTCCTTTAATATTTGTTAAAATATCTCCTACCCTAGAGATTTCAGATTTTAAAATTTCTCAAATTCATTTGGATAGGGGTAGAAAATCATTGATTGGCAAATACATTAGGAGATGACCTTTATGGATAGTACTTCAACAATGGGCAAAAGGTATTTATCCAGCTTTTAATCCCCCTTCCATTTCTCTACTATCTAATGATTTCTTTTTTCTTCAATTTTAATCAAAGGAAGACATAAACTTTGTGTGGATAAATGGTCCTTAGTTTATAGGGAATCAGGGGGTTTTCATTTATCCATGGGATCCATTATTAGATGTTGAATCTATTGTGATTTTTCAAGCCCCAATTTGGGTTAAATTATATAATTTACCCTTAGATCTATGAGATCTAGGTGTATTCAACCAGTTGGTAAGTAAATTGGGTGTCTTTGTGAAAATTTATGACTATATTAAAGCTCATCTAAATTTTTTTAGGGTTTATATTTGATTGATTTATCCAAACCTTTATTTCATTCTATCCAAATTTCTTCCTCCCATGGAGTTTGGTCTCAATTTTTCAACTTTTAAGGTCTCCTATTTAGATTCTTCAAATGTAATAAATTGGACTATATGAGGGTTGCTTTCCAAGAGAAGGGTTTTAAATGTTCTCAAGCTTTGTTTATTCAAAAATGGGTAAGAAAGATTGGTTTCCCAAATAAAGATTTGGTTTTTAGTTTATCAGAGACAACTAAACTCAAATCATCTAAGCCCACATCCTTAGATTTTATTCATACGGTTCATCTTTCTCCACAAAAAAGGTAATCTCAATGGTTGCACAAGAAAGGTTTGGATTAGATTCAAGGTAGCCTATTCCTAGTAAGATGGAAAATTTAGCATTTGTTTCAAAAGTTGGATCAACTCATGTTTCCACCAAAGACTATGGAAAATACTTCTCCAATTAAGGTATTCTCTCTTGAAAAGGTAAGCTCAGAAGAGCTTGAAGAAGGTTGGAAACAAGAAGAGGAAGAGCTAGTAAGCAAGCCTATTTTATCTATTGCTCAGTCAGACAGTTTTCTCAAGAACCCCATCTTAGGCCAGAAAGAAAAAAGAGGAAGAAAATGGAAGTAGAAAGGTTGTAGTTGGATGCTTAGAATGCTATTGATGGTGACACCCAATGGAATATGGAATCACTATTATCTAGCAGAAGTAGACGTCTATAAATAGCTAATTTATTTGTTTTGTATCATGTTCATGTGTGTCTTCTGTTTAGTTGTTTTAGTCTATTTTTTGTCTTTGTTTTTTAATTTCTTTTCTAAAATAATTTTGTATTTCTCTATATCCTTAATATATTTTAGGTATTTTAATGGTAGATTGCTACTTTCAGTTCCTCACTATTTTAAGGTGTTTATCTAGGTTTTTGGTATTCATAGTTCTTCTTTGTACTCAAGGAATGGGCCCCCAGATTATGACCTAAAACTAGTTCTAGCTCTATTTAAAATCTAAGTACTGATAAAAAAAACAATTAGTAATGACATATAATAAGTAAATATATATACATAAAGTATAATTGTGTATGGTTCACATAGATATGTCATGAAGTGTGTATGTGTATCCAGTATATGTCATAATGACATTAAAAATATGCCATATTAGGATACAATCTATACCATAATATACATATAAAAATATGCCACATAGGTATATAAAGTGTAAAATATTGGCATACAAAATATATTATACCTACAACTACCCCTAATAGAACAATTATCTCTCCTACTGGTCATTGCCTCCAAATAAATTGTGCCTCATCATCATAGATGTAGAGTCAGAGGTGTTTTATGACTCATTATGGGGAAATTTCTCCTCTCAACATATGAAAGACCAAATTTCTCTTCCACAACCTCAAAAAATTATGGCACTTGCACAATAAAAAATTATAAATTTTAATGCATTAAAATGATATATGGAAAATGATAGAGTTGTAAAGAACAAAATTTTGCAACAAGGTGATTTTGGACTCATTACATGATACGTAAAGGGTTGTCTAGGGATGTGTAACTTAGGATATATATTATATGGAGAATCTTATGGAGAATACATACAGGGTTAGATCTATATGTACATACAAATATAAATATGATGTAGAGTATCATTACTTGAAGCTAAACAAAATAATTTTATTGTGTGTTCTCATCAGTCTCTATCTCTGATTTAAGTGGTATTAGGGAGATACTAGATCTTTAGATGAAACATAAAAATCATTTATAAGTTTTTGTGATCCATACATGGTACCCATATCATCTTTCATCATGTATAAAACTAATAAATGAAAGAGGTCAATTATGAATCAAATAAAACTAAACTTATTTTAAGATAAATATAAATTATTCCATCTATACATAAAAAGAAAGGGAGAGGGGGTAGAAAGAGAGAAAAATATTACTAACGAGAGGAAGTGAGAAAGTGTGAGGGAGAGAGATAATGCAACATTATCTATCTTTTTCTCCTTCTCTTCCTATGTCTCTATCTCTCATAATAGGAGGGGAAGGTTGACTAAGAAAAAACACTAAAAATACATGGTGTATACAAAATATTTAAATAATGTATCAACTTGACATTTTAATTTCCCAAATTGAGTTTAGGGTACTTCAATGCTAAGTATAGCCTCAAATATATAAAATAAACTAGTTGGGGTACCTAAGTTGTCATTGATCTTCTATGCAAGCAACAAAAGAAAAAAAATCAAATCTTAGTCAATTAAGTAAACATGCACTAAAATATAAAATTAATATCCCTAAACATACATAAATAGACTATAATTAATTAAATATGCGTCCAATACATATGGTGAAGAAGATAAGCCCTGGATATCTAGTTATGTGCTGATGGGAGGTGGTGAAATAACTAAATATGGCATACACTCTATAATTCTAGTATCTTGAGGTGTTGAAGCAACTACATATGTCATATACTCTGGTGTGATAGGGTCCTGAGGTGATAAATAAGATACATATGGAATATACTATTTTGTAATAGTGTGCATAGATGTTAAAGTAACTATAGATGGAATATATTGTTGTGTACTAGTGTGTTTTACAAATGTACATCTAAACTCCATAGATGTGTCTAATAAATTTTCATATGTAACCCCTGTATGTCTAACATGAACATATGGTCTAATACACTTAGTCCCGCATGATGTGAAATGATGTACAAGAAGTGTATGATGACTACTAGCTATGGCACCACATGAATCACCAATAGTAGGAGTGACACTACTAGATATGCCACCACATGTATCCCATGTAGAATTACTTAGCGTATATATACAATGTTCAATCATAACCTATGTGATACTAGTAACTACCTCAAGGGTGTCCATCTATGTACTATGATGTAATATTTTAGGGATAGTAAGTATGTATTATTGTCCTTTTATTTTTGTGTTGTTAGTTTTGGCATTTTTGGTCCCACTTGGCACTAGGTCTATCAAATGTGGACCCACCTCCCTTATCATGGGAGGCCTTCATGTCTAAATAATTTGGTATTTCTTGTATAGCAAACTCAAAGTAAAGTTTTCTCAAAAAATTATAATGTAAACTCATTATTATTTCATAAAAGCTCATAAAACACCATCCACTACCTATCCCAAAAGTTGTTTCTACTCTTTGCATGAATACACTAACCAATGTTAATGTGTTTTCAACTCGTTGGTGGTGGTTTGATGTTTCTAGGATTACAAAACAAAGTACACACTTATTTTTGTTTTCATCATTTTTTCTAAATTTCCTCATAGGACAATTTATCACAATACTATTCTTTCAACACCTCTCTTTGATGCAACATTGCATCAATGTGGGAAGTGGCATTTCCCACTTTGCTTAAAATGGCTTCAAATGTATTGGTGAGTGAATTATGTGTACTATGACTTTAATATTCATTAAAAATAATTATAATACTTTTTAATTATTTTCATTTTTAATTATATTATTCATATAATCAAGCTTCTTCTTCTAAAAATTCAAAATGTTTGGAGTTTTTTCATCACAATTTCTGATTTCTTTAGGCAATGGTTTCATCAAATCAATTATCTAAAATTATTAAAATAAGCATTTATATTAGGTTTATATGAATTAATTTGTGAGAGAAAGGAAAATTTAATTTGAACACACTCTTACATTTTGATTATTATTAAAACGCATCAACAAATATATATTTTAAACCTTAAACATGCCCTACAGTAAAAAAAATTCCATGAGACCATGATGCAAACTTGTGTAATTTTTCAGGAATGCTTAATAGGATTGTGGGCCAAAAATAGCACATACCCTTGTATTTTCCTTCTAAAACGTGAACTTTGGTTGAAAATAGGAACGAAACATGGGTTTTGGTTGAAAAGGGATGTTTATAAAATTATGAATGGCATGCACCTTTTTTACAAAGGGTTTATGCCCCTTTTTCCAACAAAGGGAGTACACCCTTTTTGGGCCAAAAAGGGTGTACAACCTTTAGTCTTAGTACAATGTAAACTTTGTCAAGTTTGTGTTTTTTTTTTTAAATATAGAATAAGATGTGTTTCTGAGAATGTCATGTTTTTGTCCCCCAACTTTATGCATCCACCCAATTGTCCTATTCTAACTTACCATGGCATCATTCTATTATATATAATATCACTTGTGTATACCTTATTTATTTTATAATTCTTGGAATATTTAAGATACAAACTCATCCCCATTAATTGATCTAAGAGATTTTACATGTTTCCCTCCCTGTTTCTATGCTATGGCTTTAAAAGCATCAAAGTTAGAGAAGAGTTCTAACTTTATCTACATGAAAAAAACCACATTTTCCTAGAAACATCATCTATAATTAACAAGTAATATAGAACTCTAGATATTTAATGTGTCCACATTAATCCATGTAAACCTACATATACCAAATCTAATACATTCTTAACTCTTTTTTTCCTTACAAATGCCAAATGAATGTGAAAATTTATTATCTATTTCACATCTTGAACATACATTCAAACTCTTTTGAATATAAAACATTCCATTCAAACATTTTAGTGTAAATTAATGTGTGTAAATGCTAGTAATCAAGTTGGCCATACCTCTTATGCCATAGTTCACTAGTGCTTTCAACCATTTCTAGTGCATGCTTTTTTTTAATTTTTGGATTGACCAATTTATAAAACCTGTATTTAATAATTCTAATATAAGTGACTTTATGTTCATTAATATTACTAACCATACATCCATTTTCATTAAAATCCACACAAAGGTTAGAATTCATAGTAATTTCACTTATGAAAAGAAGATTGTTGTTCATGTCAGGAACAAACTAAACATTTTGAAAAGTGTAATCAATATAATTAAATTAAATACAAACATATCCATATCATTTCACATACTAAATACAATCATCACCTAAGGACATTGATTCATTGTAACTATCATCTTCTACAAAGTTTACATACCAGTCTTTGTGACACATGTAGTGTCTTAATGTAATTAAGTTAAAATACCACATTCTTGACTCCATTGACTGATTGTGTGTTTCCAAAAATGAAAACACACCCTATGAGCATTATTCATATTATTAAAACACATTGAATGTTCTGTCTTTTTCTACTATTTTCCAAATCATATTTTCCCTTATAACAGTATTTCTTCACATGACTAGGTTCATTACAATAAAAAAACTTACAGTCATATGTATTAAAAGTACTTGCATTGTTGTAAGAGGATTATTTTAAATAACTACTGGCATTCCAATGTTTACCCTTTTTCTTTGACTATGCCATGAATGCAGTTTATGTAGATATTGATGTTGAAGCAATTGAGTGTTCATGGCTTCTTTTATTTTGCATAAGAAGTGTTGACAACTTCTCAAAATTAATTTTATGTGTCTCTAGCATCATATTTAATGACTTCACAAAGAAATAATATGATTGCAAATAATTTTGTATGACAAGAGTAAATAATTGTTGCTCATCTACAATCTTATCCACCACTTTTAAATAGTCACATATGTCTTTCAACTGCAACAAGAATTTAGAAATGGGCCCACCTTCCTGAATTTTAGTTGAAAATAGCAAATTATTTAGATATAACACCTTTACCTCATATTTTAATTCAATATATTTCCATAAATCTCATTTAATGGTTCCATTTCTAACTGTTAGTATCAATACATCATTTATTGAAAGTTTCAACTACATTAATGCTTCTCAATGACATTTATCTTAGTCAAAAGGTTCATCATATGGTCTATTTTATTGAGAAATTACAATTTGATTAATATTATGATACTCATATACTTTAAGTATCTTATGACTCTATAAACTAAATTAAAGTTTTATTAACTTGTGGGAATCAAACAATCGTAGGTATTGTAAACTAGTCATTCTGACCTATTTGTTTACTAAAATAATTAATTTCAAAAAGGTATAAAGTATTTTACAAAAACATATTTTTCATGCAAATTCTACTCTAAAAACAAACAACACTTCCAATTTTTAACTTCAATCTCTTTGTCATTTATATGAAATTAAATTAATCATTTTCCATAAAACTATGTAAAAATGACAGAAAAATATATATTGAGTTTTTCAAATAATTTAGACAAATTTACTTTTTCAAGTGGTTATTATCAACTAATCAGACAGTTTTACAATCATTCAATGTTTTTCTCTTTTTCATTCAGCATATACAAAATTAATAGAGTTTTCAAGTTACTCTAGGCAATTTTTTAAAAACAATACTAAAGTTTGATTTAATATATTTGTAATGCATAAAATATTTACCCTAAAAATTTATAATTTACATAGACTTTAATTTAAAATAATATTATAAAGTTTACCAACCAATATAAAAAAAATTATACACAACAATCATGGTTTCCAACGAATGGCATCCTCTGTCGTGCAAATCAGAATCAAAATGCATTCAAATTGATAAGCATAACAAAATTAGAGTGAGAAAATTGTTGAAATGCCTTTTACAACTAATGCAACTCTTTTTAAAACAATAATTCCTCTATATACAACTATAATGTTTTATAATTTTACAACAACATTCCCTTGTTAGGGTACACCACACAAGAACAATAATACAAAAACAACTATGTAATGCCTTATAATGCTTTTAAATACCTTATAAATTAAGTATCATTTTAAAAATATATATAAAAACACATTACCAATTAAAAAATGCGTTATTGAGCTGGAAAAATTCCTTCCCAACAACAACAAAAAATCCCTTGAATAACTAAAACGCCTCACCAAGAGACCAAAAAATACTTTAGAACAATGAAAATGCCTTATCAATTAATGAAACACCTCACCAATGGATAAAACATATTTCCACTTGTATCGATTGCTTTCATACTCCCAAAATGCCTTGAGTAAATGTTTCACTCTCTTCTTACTATACAAAATTTGCCTTTATCTTCTTTTCACCAACTAGTTAACCAAGAAAAGACTCATCCAGGCAAATTTATGGCTTGCTTCCAAGATCTTATCCTAGACTTACCCAACCATGAGATCTGAGTACCATATACAATATTATTGAATATAGAATTTCATAATACATTACATAAAACAATCCATATAAATAGATTATAGACTTGTTACAAATAAGGAGAGCTTAGACAACCATAAGCTAATCTAGTATTAGCAATAGAACTTAAGAAAAACTATTAACAAGATAAAACTAATAATAATAATAATCATAAGGAGCTTATAACCAATGAGATTCTAATAGATCTGCATGAATTGTAATTTCAACTATTGTCCCTTGAGGTAAAGAGCATGAAACCTTTTAGGTGGTCTACACTCTATTATCTAAATAGTTAGTTGGCATAATTCTTCCACTGTTCATTTCAATTCAATAAGTTATTTTTATTTGTTTTGTGATCTTTCCTCTACATCCTCCAGTTTTTACCACATTATCTTCTTATATATTTTTTAGTTTAATTTACTAGTTTTACCTTTATAGATGTATGTCTTGAGTCTTAGTATCCCTTTTCAAAAAATAGTTCCTCCTAACTGAGCACATCCATTTGGGTGGAAATAGTCTCAAAGGTTCTCTCAATGGTTTCCATGGGTACAACCATGCTAGTGGCTAGTTATGTTATGGCCTAAATTACAATATCTGAGATTTATTTTTTAATTGAAGAGTCAAAGGTTACGATACCAATGTTAAAAGAAGCTAAAGAAAGTTCCTTGATAGTTGCAATAACTACTAGATCTTGTCATTATTCTATAGGTACTTTTTTTTGTAGAATATGTTTTTTCTACATGTGATTCCATTATTGTGGGTCATGCTACAAGGACTTTAATGGTTATACTCTCCACCTCTACCACCATTTCCAATGCATCCAACCCATTTTCTTAGTTCACTAGTACCCTAATCCATGCTCTAAGTGACTCAATATACACAGTTTAATTATTTCTATACCCCATTTTACTTTTCAATGGATTATTATTCTATTCCATTCTTGTTTCTTCCTCTCTTGATAGTGTCTCTTTGATTGCATATCCATAATATTCCATTTTTTTAAAAGCTCCAAATTCTCAGCAAAATGAGGTGGAATATTCCTTTCCTTACTACTAGCGGTTTTGGTGTCCTCATCCCTACTTTCCCTTACCTCCTAATATGAGCCTCCACTCTCAATGTGTACAATTAAAATGGTCTAAGGGGTATTCCATTTTTCTACCCTACTTCTAATACTTTGATATTTCCTCTTAGCAAAACTTGGTGGGGGAACTCTCTATCTTTGTTAAGGTTTTGAAGATGAAGCTATATATTGTCATTTATTTTAGAATTACCCAAAAAACCTTATCCTATGAGTTTTAGGAGGAAGGAACTAATATTATTCATTTCTTATTTTGATAGGTTGCTCTACTACAATATTATATTCTTTTTTTGTTGGTGGTAGTTGTTCAGCTACTACATTCTCTTCTTATTCTTCTACTAGTAGATTTTGCATTTATAGGAATTATTCCCAAGTTACATTAGGCCTTTTATCCCTTAGTCACTTTTTAATTATAATTTGGATTAAGTAATGGTGAAAAAAATACATTCCTTTTTCCTTTTGGTATTTTCATACCATTCTTCTCAATATATTTATTAGTAAATTTGGAAAATTGGCTTACATATTATTTTAGAGAGGATTAAAAATAAAGTTAGTCAAACATTAGTACATAAATAATGAAAAAATGCATAAATAAGTAATTAACTAAGCATATCTATTCATATGGGAATTACAAAGGATATCAAGAAACAAAATGAAAGAAAGCAACATCATATTACCTTACCAAATAGATTCACCATACCTATGTGGCTCAAAGGCATGTTCTCCCTTGATCAAGCATCATTGTCTTTGTCAACAAAGGTGGCAAACTCATCCAATGTCTCAAGAACACCCATAAAACCTAGGCTCATGATTCCAAATCACTAAACTAGCCTATAAATGAAGCTTGTAAACAAAATCAACGATCAAATGCAAAAGATTGTGTAAACAATTTAACATTATAACTTTGCAATATTCAAGATTAAAATTCATATCCATGGCCTCTCTATTTATAGGTTTTTGAGATTGGTCAGGATCAACCATGACCATCCATCTCAAGATTGAGATGTGTGGCCATGGATAATCCTAATATTTAGAATTAAACTCATAATTATGTTCATCATGACTTTAGAAGAAGGGGCATTGAAGAGGCATGGGAGGCATTACCTAGGCATGGGTGACCCATAATCTTTATATTTGTGGTATTTATTGCCTATGGATGTCTTCCCAAGAAATGATGTCACCTGATGATGTAATTAATGGGAATCAATTTTCAAAAAGAAATATTCAACAACTCTCATGGAGAATCCATGTAAGCTCTTGATTTGGATTAATTAGCCTTAAATAAGGTTAATCAATATTTATGTAATTATTTGAAAATTGGTCCTCAATTAATCAAAATGGTCAGAAACTCATATTACTAATTTGTAATTTGACTCAGGAAGAATTAGAAGTTGACATTAGATGCATTAAAACCGTATTTCCATTTAGGATGTTTCCAACAAAAAATAACGAAGGTACATGGCGTGTACCAATGAATTTATGATAAAAGAGTGATCCAAAGCATAAAAGGTGAAATCATCATTTTGATTCGGAATGAATTGATCAAATTCATCTAACTCATAAATTATATTTCCTTATTTAGGGATA
This sequence comes from Torreya grandis, assembly GCA_037957365.1. Lineage (NCBI taxonomy): Eukaryota > Viridiplantae > Streptophyta > Pinopsida > Cupressales > Taxaceae > Torreya > Torreya grandis. The sequence goes on from JARHVA010001815.1 coordinate 554,586, forward strand.
TTTTGCCCTGAATTGGCACTTGTAAATGACAAGCTTGAACCATTTAGTGCATTTTATGGATTTTGACCTAAAATGTGTATTTGAGTGCAATTCGAGTAAGATTGACAATTTAAACGCAAATGGTGTTAGGAATTGGATGTCTACATTTTCCCCTTATTTGAGAAGACATAGCAAGACATTTAGGTGAAGAAAAATATTTTCAAAGAAAAGAGTTGTCAAGGATAAACTGGAATAGACCCATGATGCCTCCTTGAGAGGACATACTATGATGAAAGAGAAGGATGGACTTTCGAAAAGAGAGAGAAAGTGAGAGGTTAACCATGGAATAGATCACATACAAAAGAGTTAATTTTTGCACACGTGATTACCATCAATGATCAAAATATAATTAGAACTATAATAGGCCCCAAAAATGGGGGGAATGGGAAAGATACAATCCATAAATGTAAGGGACACACTATAAATATACCCAATTTGAGAGTACAAGCTGCGCGCTTACGACATTGATCAATCCTAAGACAAGTTACACACTAAAATATTACAATCATGGGATTTAATGTGGAGATCTTGGAATTAGAGGAAAAGAAAGAATGTTCTACTTCAGGAAAGGAGGCACCACTAGAATAGGGTCTCCAAATAAAATATAATAAGAAGTGCTCTAGTAGAGTTGATTTGATCATGATAAGATAGTTTTCCCCCAATAGGGAAAATTTTGATCATTGGTAAAGAATAAATATTGATATTTCACTTGTAGAGCTGATTTGATTCAGATGTTGGACCCCAGCATGGGCAATTGGAAAGAAAAAATAACTCAAGGATATAATTGAAAAGATAGGCTAAAGTGAGTGTGTGAAAACATACATGTGATGGTGTAATGGATTAGAAAACCATAAAAAACCAAGCATATGAGAATGCACAAAGTGATGAGAGAAGAAAAGAAGGATGGAGATAGCCAAGTTGACCTCAATAGAAATTGAGTGTTGTCTACATAGTTCTATGGACTCATGTTCCAACATGAACTTCAAGCTAATGTAGTTCACCCAAGTTTGGGAGAAAATGGAATGAGGAATGATGAAAAAATGACCAAGAATTGATTATACTTATAATGTATGAAAAAATATGCACATCTAAGCATAGACAAAGAAGCCTAAAATGCATGCTACCTAGAAGCCTAATTCCATATCATGAGCCTAAGTTTTGCAAAGTGTTCTTGAGAATCATTCATCGGAGCTGATGTTGACATTAAGACTTTGAGACATAAGTACAAAGTTCTTTCTATAGTAAAATAAATTAGGCATTATAATCATGAATAACTTAGAATGACATAAGATTCCAATTGCATTGAGACAGTTCAAATGTGAATATCTATAACTAAGGATAATGGTAAAACAATGACCAAAACAAAAGTTAGAGTTATTTACATTTAAACAAAAAATCAAAAATGAATAAAAAGATAAACATAGATTAACCTAATATTGAAATCAAGATATGATCTTAAGTAGGAACAAAATATTTAAAAAAAAAATTCAAAAATGTCTTAATGACATGAGACCAAGATATGAATAATCAAGATCCATGTGGACCATCAAGGCATTCTTGAACACAAAAGAGAAAAGCAAAATCAAATAGAAAAACAAGACACCAAAAACAATCAAATAAACAAAATGGTCCAATAACAACATAATAACATAGGATCAAGATATAAATAATCAAGATCCATGTGAATCATTAAGATGTTCTAAAACACAAAAGAAATAAGTAAAAAAAATCAAGGAAATAGAAGACCAAGATGAGACAAGAAGTAATAAAAAGAGAGAAGGAGAAGAAATAAAAGGAGATGTGTGAAATCAAAAGAAAACAACATGAAAACACAATAAAACACACAAACAAAAACCAAGCTAGTATGGTTTAAAGATAAATGTTCATGCATGTGAAGTAGAGGTGTTACTTTCTACCACATCATAACAAAGAAAAATGATAATTATTCCTTAATTAAAGGGAGATAATGATAGAATAAATGGAGGAATAGAAGAAAAGGAACGGGTTGGCCGAGATAACTCTAGATGTATCAGACAAGTGGATGTTGCATACATAGTTCCATGGATGTATGTTCCAACATGAATTTCAAGCCAATGTAGTTCATCCAAGAAATAGGATAGAAGAAAAATGATGATCAGACTAGCATGATTTAGAAAAGAAATGGAAGATATGATAAACAAATTAGAATGGTCTAGAAAATAAGTTGATGAGATGAGAAAGAATGATCTTTAAAAATGGCAAGTGCATGGGATAAGATGAAATAAACTAGTGTTTTTGTGCTTACAAAATGGCAAGAGCATATCATGGTGGAATTGGAATGTGTAAATGTATATAAGCATGAAATAATATTTGTGTTCTTTTATGGATCATGTTCTGATGTTTTTGGTATTTTCAAAGTATTTCTAATGTTATTGGTGTTTTTGGGATAAAATATGCACAAGGTAGGACCATCTATTCGAGGAGATGCATGTCCTTAGAGTAGAGGTTCCAATAAGATAGCTAAGCTGAGTGAAATGGCCCATGCTCATAAATTAGTGAGAGTAAGATTCTTGATAAAATAAGAAAGATCATCAAATGTGATATGGAAATTTAAGTAAAAAATGTACAATAATTCATCTATCTATAACAGTGTAACAATAGTTTGGAACTGAGAAGATGTTTCTGTTCACTTGTTTGAAGCTACATAATATTGTCCTGGTTGAACTATTCTATAGAACTGCTGCTGAGGATGTTCATGATGTTCATGAGACATAATAGAGATCATAATTGGTCAAGGAATAAAAAGTGTTCAAGCTTATAAAATGCCTCAGACATAACACAAAAATATGCTTCTCAAAGAGAGCAATCTAGAATGGGATGAAGAATATGTTCAGAGTGCCAAGGATTCAAAGCCTTTACTGTTAGGAATCATAAAAAGTAGACCAAGGTAGTATAAAATGTGTTCAAGGTAAGATAAAAGGGTGAGATAAAATTATGATAGCACAAGTTCAAATATGTTCATGCATAGAACCTCTTAAGGTGTATGAGATTCATAGCCTCTAAAATTTCTTCACCATTAGGTTTAACCAATTGATAATTAGGCTGAAACTTGCCTTTCTTTTTGGATTCAAAATTCATATTCTTTTGGTTCTCTTTTTTAAAAATTAAGTCACCAATCTCAAATTATCGAGGGATAATGTATTTGTTGTATCTTCTCCACAATCTATTCTAATAGGCCTACAAGTTTTTTATGGTAGCCAAATGCTTACCATCAAGAAGATCTAGCTCATGAAGTCATGAGGCTCTATAGTCTTCATTATCTTCAATGTGCTCCAGTGATATTCTTAATGATGGGATCTTAATCTTGACTAGGATGATAGCTTTAGTCCCAAAAATAAGGGAGTATGGAGTAGCTCTAGTTGGGGGATGATGATTTGTTCTATAAGCCTAAAGGGCAGGAAAGAGTTGTAAGTGTCAATTACTACTAGCATCATTGACAATCTTCTTTAAGATGGATAGAATGGTTTTATTTGATGCCTCAGCTTGTCTATTGCCTTGTGGGTTATATGGTGTAGATTTTTTGTGCTTGATCTTGAATTTTTCACAAAGATATTTCACATATTTGATCATAAAGGATCTACCATTATTGGATATAATATGGGCTAAAATGCCATATCGACAGATGATATGGTAATGAATGAATTTGGTTATTTTTTTCATAGTAACATAAGTGAGAGGAATGGCCTAAATACACTTAGTAAAGTACTTAGTTGTACTCAAAATGTGCTTATGGCCATCTGAAGATGTTGGGTTAATTTTGCCAATGAGATCGAGACCCCATGTTGAGAATGGGCATGGTGTTGTAATCAAATATAATGGTAAGAAAGGTGCATGTATCAAGTTGCCATGTTGTTGATAAGGAACACACTTATTTACATAATTATAAGCATCTATCTCCATTTTGGGCCAATAATAACCTATTCTAAGGAGTTTCTTTGCTAGGACTACACCATTGGTATGGGCCCCACACATTCTTTTATGAACCTCCTTTAGTGCCAGCTTAGATTCTACTAAAGATAAACAATGAAGAAGTGTTCCATCATAGCCTTTACAATAAATCATATTTCCATGGAAGATATAACAAGTTAAGTGATGAAGGAAAAGTTTTATTTAGTTTTTGGAAATGTTGGTGGGAAATACATGACTATGGAAATAGTTATAAAATCTTGGTGCCATGGTAGCTTAGGTGAGGGATTAGGATCAGCAAAAGTGTATATCCTCTCTAAATCTGATAGAATATGTGTTGGCCAAAGATGATTTTTAATCATGAACTGATACTCTTTAGCATTTTCATGTATTTAAATCATGGAACCAATTGTCGCCATGACATCGGCAGATATGTTGTTGACTCATAGAACTTGCTCAAACTGTAGAGATTTAAAATGTGTTTTGAGGTTATCGATAATTTGCTTGTAAGGAACAAGCTTATCATCCTTTTTTTTATACTGGTCAGTTGTCTAATTTAGGATTAGCTATGAATTTCCATATACCTTTAAGCTTTGAATATCCCACTATATGGCAAGATGGAGCCCTACAACCAATGCCTCATATTCGGCCATATTGTTTGTACACTAAAATTATTTATGAAATGCTTTGGGGATCAAATCCCCCTATGATGTGATCAGTAATATGATAGCTCTAAACCCTCAGGATGTGAAGGATCAATCAAAATAGAGCATCTACTATTCAGGGTCTTGTGATACTTATTCTATCGTCATGATAGAATCATCTAGAAGGTCAAAGTTGAGAGGTTGAGTGGTCATAATAGGAGCTTCTACAAGTTGGTCAGTAAGAAATTGTCCTTTGATTGCATTTTGATTATGGTACTCAATATAAAAATCACAAAGGAGCATAATCTATTTAGCCATGCATCCTTGAAGAGCTAATTTAGATAAGAGGAACTTGAGAGGATCTACGTTGGCAATAATAATAGTTTTGTTATTTAGCATATAATGTCACAATTTTTGAGTGGAAAACACCATAGCTAAACATAATTTCTCAATAGACATATAATTATGTTCATAGGCTACCAATGTATGGCTTAAATAATAAACAGTGTGTTCCTTATCATGATCATCATGCTAAGCCAAAATTACCCCTAGTGCATGTTTTGTGGATGATATATAGAGAAGCAGTGGCTTTCCTTATATTTGAGGTTGTAAAATTGGTGGATTGGCCAAGTATGTTTTAATATTTTCAAATGATATCTGACATTCTTCATCCCACTTAAATGTTACCCCTTTCTTTAAGACATGCGTAAATGGGTGGCACTTATCTGCCAATTGAGAAAAGAACCTACGTATAAACTAGATCTTTCCTTGTAGACCTCACAACTATTTAAGATTGTTTGGTGAAGGCATTTCCATAATATCATTGACCTTTGTAGGATTGAATTTGATCCCTCATTGTGATATAATGAACCATAGCAATTTTCCTGATGTGACTCTAAAGACACATTTCTTAGGATTCAAGCAGACTTTATATACATGAAGCCTCTCAAATATTCTTCATAGAATGTCAAGGTGTCCAACTCTTTTTCTTTATTTTGTTAGTATATCATCAACATAGTCCTTGATAATGTCATGCATCATTTCATTTAAGATGATAGTCATTGCATGTTGATATGTGGCTCCAATCTTATTCAAACCAAATGGCATGACTTGGTTATAGAATGTCCCTCACAGAGTGGTGAATGTGGTCTTATGCTAATCTTCAGGAGATATCTTGATCTAATTGTAACTAAAAAATCCATCCATTAAGGATATCATCTCATACCCAGCAATTAAGTTGATGATAATGTCGATGTTGGGTAGAGGACAATCATCTTTGGGGCTTGCTTTGTTCATATCATGAAAATTAGTACAAATACGTATGCCTAGGGTTTTTTTACTCACTGGCACTATGTTAGAAACCCATTCAGAGTAGTCTAGTGGTCTAATAAAATTGGATCCTAACAACTTTTCCAACTTGGCCTTAGCTAAAATGGTGATGCGTGGATGCATCTTTCTCAACTTTTGCTTGACTAGTTTAGCACCAGGGTGAACAAAAAGATGATGTACAACTAAATTGGGTCCAAGCCTGGCATGTCAGATTATGCCCATGAAAAGATGTCTATATAATCTTTAATAATGGATAAAATATTTTCACATTCTACTTTAGTAAGGGAAACTCCAAGATAAACACTTTTGGGATCCTCATGGGTTCCCAAATTCACTTCTATTATGTTCTCAATAAGGAGTGTGGATCTATCTTCTAGAATTATAGGCAATGTATGGGCATGATCATTTTCCTCTACTATATCTTGTTTTTTTTCCTCCTAAAGATCTAGATAATATGAAAAATTAGAATCTATCTTCTTAGGTAAAGGCCAATTGGCAAAAACCTTTTAAAACTCAAGAGCAAGATGCTCAAATATTTGATGTTGTTCTGAAGAGATGGTTGTACTAGCTATGGAATTTGGGTTAGATGGGATTTCTATGTCTTGAGGGGATGAGCAAACTTTCCCACCTAGAAATGTTTGAAATAGGTTTTCACTCAAAGGCTTATCTTTTTCTTTACTTTTTCCCTGATCGACAAGTGCCTCAAAGAGGGTTTCACCTAAAGATCTCAATGTTTATTCTTTATTATGACCAAGAAAGTTTGCCTGCTCTCCAAAGTAGGTATAAGGATCCAATGAAAAATAAAAACCCTAATTATGATCACTAATGGGGAGTGCATCTCGTAGGCCCATGTATTCTGCAATTGATTCTTCATTTTGGAACTCATCAAGGCATATGACCAAATTTTTCTAATCCCAATATATGAGTTTAGAATGGCAAAGGCATAGGTTATAGTGAGGGTTTGATTTAGGACATGAAGCTCCAATGGTAAAGATATAATGTCTGGCTTCATAAAGGGAAGCACCACTAGGATAGGTTTTTGCTTCAAGATAGGAAGCTCTAATAGGAATTATGATCAATATGGCATTTGAATGAAAAAATTTGAGTTAGCAAGCTCATAAAAAATGCTATAATGGGACATTATTTCACTATTAGGAGTCTTGTTACTAATCACTTTGAAAGAATCACTATCAAATGTCATGAGGTCATCCTTTGGTGGTTTAAATCTAAGAACATGATTCCAATTGACGACTCCAGCTGATAAGGGTTCTAAAATTCCTTACACCTATGGACCAAGGCCTTTCCTTGTATAGTCAAGATGATCCATTATCTTGTTAGGGATGGGATACTTTGGATTCTAAAAATAATTAACAAGGCCTTCATAACATAGCCAATCTCCCTCAATAAAATCCTCTTGATATTTCTTTGGTGCAATTGTAAGTAAAAAAACCACTGGAAGTTTTGGTTGTTTCTTCTTTGGTTGCCAAATGTAATCAAGTTTGTTAGGAGTCTAGGAATTTTTAATATTACCAAATGTTTTAGGGGATCTTCATAATTTTTTAAGATGGAGTATGTCCTTCAGATGGTACATGGAAATGCCTATGTCTTTAATAATAACCTTCTTGGCCAGACCTACAGGAAATGGATTGACCGAAGTGGAGGATAGATCACCAGGGTCTATATAATTAGATGGAGATGGATCAGAAATGATGGTTTTGTTCTTCTTTGTAATGAATTCAGAACTTGGGCAATATTTATAGTTACGAAACTCTACTTCAAGATGTCTGCAGTATTGATATGGTTGTTGATCAGCGGGAATAGTAACCTTGATCCGATCATGGGGAAACTTAAGGCATTGGTGAAGATTAGATGGAACTGCCTATACTTCATGGATCTAAGGATGACCAAGAAGTATGTTATAAGGAATCTCAATATACACAATATAGAATAATGTGTCATGAGAAATAGACCCAACTATGACTGGAAACCAAATTATACTAGATGAATCCCTCTCAGCATTGTCATAAGCCTTGATTGTAATAGTTTTTGGCTGAATGTGTTTATCCATATAGCCCAATCATTATACCAATTTAAGAGATATGATGTTCAAATCTAAACCATTATTTATATGAACCCACTTTATCTTGTGATCCATAATGATTATCTCAATGTATAGTGGGTTATTGTGGTTTGGGACAAGGGTGGACATGTCTTTTTGATCAAATGTGATTTGCTAAAATGAAGACAAGTGTCTAACTAGGTTCTATAACTGATCAAGGTTTGTATCATTAGGCACAATAGACTCTTGAAAAATTTTGTTGAAGATGGTTTTACGAACATCAGATGTATACAAGAGTTCTAATATTGAAATTTTTGTAGGGGTTTTATCTAATTTATCCATCAGACTATAAGGCCTTTGAATTGTGGATTGGACTATTTTAGTCTTCATTGGGACAATATTCAGCTTTGGAACCATTGGCACAATGTTCTCATTGGGTTTTATGGAAGAAGTGGGTGAAGGGCCCTGGATGGTAACTCACGGGCATCTATTTGTGACTGCACAACCTATACATGGCAAAGAGTTATTATAATTAGAAGAGGAAGGCAAAGGTCCTTAGATGGTGACTCGCGAGTGACTAACTATATTGCTACAATTTTGGGTTAGTGAGAAGCTTTTATAATTAGATGAAAGGTACTATTGTTCAGGATTAGTAACCTATGTAAATGGAGTAGTAACATGATGATGTGAACCTGACATGGTATTACTAGGGGGAGAGGGTGTTGACCCTATAATGATGGGTCCCATGTTGTGAGGAACATGAGATTGGCCATGCAGTTTTACAATATAGTGTCAATGTGGGTTGCAAAAATGCATCCCAACGTAGTATTATAGTTGTAAGGTACATTTTTATAATCCACATTATTAGTGTGGGCATTATGATCTTGATTATGCTCATTATGATTCTGACCTTATTATTGGTTTTGATTCTGCCTCTGCCCTTGATTATGACCATTTCTATTGTTTCTTGGTGGTGGTGGATCATGTCAAGAAAAGGGGTCTTTGTAAATTCCCAAATCTTGATTTGTGTCCTGATTAGGGCCCAAATTAATTTCTAGTTCACCACTTTCAATAAATTACTTAATAATATGTTGTAATTGAACGCAATGATATGCACCGTGACTAGCAACATGATGAAAGTTACACCATTTATTCTCTTTGTACCAATTTGGTTTTGGTTGATCTTGAGGAAATGGCCTTGATACTGGACATACAATTAAATTAGTTACAATGAGCTTTTGTAACACTATTTCTACTGATTCTCCTAACTTGTGAAAGACTCTAAAATTATTATGAAATGTCCTTTGTGGAGGTTATCTCTGCAAAGTAGGTAGTGGATTTGGTGGAGTTTTCCAGCCATGTTCTTATTTTTGCTAAATATTTTAGGCTTATCATACATAACTGGTTGAACTAATGATTTAGTCTGATTAGATGCTTGACCTTATGCAAAAATATTAATAAGGCCCTTAGCAATAAGAGCACTCCTTCTCAATCTACATTCCTTTGTCAATAATTTATTTAAATCAGTTAGCACAAGCTAACCATAGATTATGTGCAACTTCAGCATGTAATTATGTGTAAAGATATCAGCCAACTATTTGTCTGGTAAATTATGTTGAAAGTGGCCTGTCAATGCTCTCCACATTTATATATATGTGGCAAAAATTTCACCATGACATTGCCTAGCTTTGCATAAGTCAACAATGGTTAATTCATGTTCTATGTTGTATGAGAAATGGTTAATGAATTTTTATGATAAGTTGTTCTAATCCGCAATTGAGCCCTTAGGTAGTTTAAGTAACCAATAAAGAGCTTGTCCCATTAAACTTCATGGAAATAGTCATAGTAAGTACTCACTACTATAAGCAACCTCTTGACATAAGACAAAAATGCCTGTATATGTTCACGTGGATCTCCTTTTCCTTTGTACTTGTCAAATTTGGGTGCCTCAAAATGAGGTGGAAAGGGGTTTTTGAGAATATATAAATCAAATGGATATGGGCATATCTCATCAAATTTGTAATTTGTGACTATATTATTCACCTCTAATCTTTGAACAATCCCCTTCATAGAATTCCATTCTTACATGTCTGGTGTATTTGTGGATTGAATAAAATGTTGTTGGGGTGGAATGTGCCCCTAGTTTTGTTATTGTTAGGGTAGAATTTGCCCCTGGTTTTTTTGTTGTTGGGGTAGAATGTGCCCTTGGTTTTGTTGTTGTTAGGGTGAAATGTGCCCCTAGTTTTGTTTTTGTTGGGGTGGAATGTGCCCCTAATTTTATGTATATCTATAGGGAGTGTATACCTTTTGATCCATGACTTGGTTTTGATTTTCTCCTTGAGTTGAGAGTATAGGCCGTTCATTCTTGGATTGTAAAACATTCCCTGAATTTGGTTGTTTCGTAATTTGTTGATTTTGGAAATTTCTATGTTTATTTACCAAATTTTGTGGTGGTGAAAAAGAACTAGCTAAATTGTCTCGAGGGATTTCCTCAATTCAAACTGAATGTTTGGGTTTTTGAGTTTGTAAAGTAATAAGAGTTTATTGATGATTGAAGAATGTATGTTCCATGTCAAATAGAACACTTTGTAAGGTCTCTTGTGTCTTTAATTATTCATTTAGATTACCTTGATCCACTACAGTAATGTCCTCATCTAATATTCTTTTCATACTTTCAACCACGTTTCTTTGTTCTTTCAAAGCATCATTGTGAATTGAAGTGGCAACTAGGGAGTCAGTTAAGTCTATGACAAGTTGATCTACATATCATTGACTTATTATCTTTATCTTAGCTATAAGATCTAGGTTTGTGGGTTTTGACTCTATTTGTATTTCTTTTCCTTTGTTATAGGAAGAAGGTATGTCTATTTGTGCAAAATCTTACTCTTGTTGTCATTGTTCTCCTTCTCTAACTAAGGTATTGAATTTTTTTGTAGGAAAGTCAGAAGGTAGTCTAGCACCTGATTCTATCAATCTACGAATGGCTTCATCTTGATATTATTGGGGTTGATATTCATTGTAATCATCTTTAGATCCTACTATTGTAGGGATATCATAAAAAACAATGGGGTTATCTTGACCATCATAAAATTATTCATCTTCATAACTAAGACCATAAGAGGCCCCACTATGAGTGAACCTTTGAGTCATGTCTAAAAGTGTTGTTTTGTATGTTTGACTAACTTTGGACCAATGCTTGGCAACCAAACAAAGTATGCTTTGGCTTTATTTTAAACAAATAACCAAGATACCAATGAGACTATAAGGGAGGGTGGTTTGAAACCATGCACAATTTAGAAGATTTGGTTCATGAGTTTACTCAACCATTGGTAAGGTTTAAATCTTATAGATCGGAAGAGGGTAAGGTGACTCAAAGACCCAAGGTGAAAACTAGTACACTAAAGCCTATATCTTTGTGATACGCCCACATTGTAAAATTCAATTTCAACTTTGACAAGTTGACCCTAGAAGTTTAGATGAAATCTCTCCAAATTATGAAGAAGATAAAATGGACTAAGTAACTCAAGATGTAAAAACATACATGAATCACTAAGCATAAAGCTAGGACCAAATAGGCAGTACAACATCACCACATGATTCCAGTAGGATAAAATATGTTTTAAGACTCAAAGCGTGAGCGATACGCAAGATGACTTGATTCCACCAAGATGATAATGTGATTTTGAGTCTTAATAAATGACCTTCAATCCAAATGAAAAATTGAACCCAAGTTAGAAAAAGCTTACTACACAAATGGTGAACCCACTTTGACACACCAACCCTTAGAAATCAGAGAGGTACAATTTTGAATGTGGATTATAAGTGAAGGATTTAAACAAATTGGGTGAAAGATCTAGACTCAATTGGGCAGAATTACTACACCAAAGTGGATGATATGACACAAATTTTTTTATAATAATTTGAACAAGGAAAAGATGAATTTTCCATTTGGATAGCGTAATGCCTCCCTTGCTCAAGAAAATTAAGGACAATGTGTTTTGGTTAAGTTAAATGAGTTAACAAGTAGTTTTAGACACAAATCAAGACCAAGTAAGCTAATGACAAAAAACAAACATCTTGAGTCTAAACTGACAAGGTATGGCAAAGTGGGGTCTACTAAACTAGCAAGGTTTTGATCATTCTAGTGGAATTAATTGCACAATGACTTTAACGGTATTGGTTAGTTGTAAAAAGGTCTAGTCCTTTTTATAACCACTACATCATACTATTTACTTAGTGTAGTGTGATGTCCAAATGCAGATACATCCCATGTACAACTCCAATTAGGACCCAAATGACTCAATATTGGGAGGTGAGACACTAGGTCAAATCTTCCCTAAATAACTCACGGGAGGTAATGACATCCCCCTTGTAAGCCAAGTCTACATAAAAATAAGGAAAGCATAAAATAGAAAAACTTTAGGGTCATTTTCAAGGTCACTCAAACTTTAATGAGTTTTTGGGGAGTGATTTAGATGACATTCTTTCTAAGCTGTAGACTAGGTTATTTGAAATAAGAATGGTGCTTTTGATTCTAAGGGTTCCCTAACGGGGATAAATGGAAGAGCATACACACAACATCCATCTTTTTGCCAAACAAAAATTAGATCAAGCAACTATTCAAGATAAAAATCTTAGAAAAATGAGTTCATTTTATAGCCCAAATGAAAATGAGGTGGTGCTCATTTGACCCTTTGGTCTTAGTTGCAAACTTTGAAAACATTAACCATAAACATCTAAATTTTTTGTCAAACACCAAAACAAAGTTCCTAATTGATTTTTAAGCATGAAAAAGGTGATCTAAACATGTTTTTCTTTTTATTTAGAAAATTTTAAGCTTGGTCTTGCAACAAAAAAGTTAGTATCTCTTTTAGCCTTGAAGCTCTTTTAGGTTTGAAATAATGAACTTTAGAAAAAGAGCTCTTGGGTCTGTGTTTTAAGAAGAAACATAGTGACAGACGTCAGTTATATACAACCAATGATGGTTACTTTCACTAATCAATGTTGATTATCTAACCAACATCAGTTATACCAATGTGACCATTGATAGGTATCTAACCAATATCAGTTTTACTAACTAGCATCAATTAAGCTATCCAACTGATGTTAGTTTTACTATTCGACATCATTTATTGTGTAAATCCGTGATAGAAAAATGGCAAAATAAAGTTAGAAAATAAATTTGTAAGAGTTTTAAGGGTCCAAATGAATATTTTAAAGCTGAAAAATGATCTTCTTTAGGTGTGAGATGTGTCTCATACCACCGGGTGTGCCAAGATGTAGAGAGGATTACAAAGTAAGTTAGTCAAACATTAGTCCATAAATAATGAAAAATGCATAAAGAACTAACTAACTAATCATATCTATTCCTATGGTAATTAAAAATGATAGAAAGAAACAAAATGAAAGAAATCAACATCATATTACCTTCCCAAATGGATTCACCATACCTATGTGGCTCAAACGCATGTTCTCCCTTAATCAAGCATCCTTGTCTTTGTCAACAAAGGTGGCAAACTCCTCCAATGTCTCAAGAACACTCCATAAAACCTAGGTTCATGATTCCAAATCACTAAACTAGCCTATCAATGAATCTTGCAAACAAAATCAATGATCAAATGCAAAGGATTGTGGAAACAATTTAACATTATAACTTTGTAATATTTAAGCTTAAAATTCATGTCCATGGCCTCTCTATTTATAGATTTTTGAGAATGGTCATGATCAACCATGACCATCCATCTCAAGATTGAGATGTGTGGCCATAAATAATCCTAATATTTGAAATTAAACTCATAATTATCTTCATAATGACCTTGGAAGAAGGGGCATTGAAGAGGCATGGGAGACATTAACTAGGCATGGATGACCCATAATCCTTATATTTGTGGCATTTATGGCTTAGGAATGTCTTCTCAAGAAATGATGTCACCTGATGATGCAATTAATGGGAATCAATTTTAAAAAATAAATTTTCAACAACTCTCATGAAAAATCCACTTAACCTCTTGATTTGGATTAATTAACCTTAAACAACGTTAATCAACATTTATGCAGTTATTTGAAAATTGGTCCTCAATTAATCAAAATGGTTAGAAAGTCATATTATTGAGTTGTAATTTAACTCAAGAAGAATTAGAAGGTGAGGTTATATGTGCCGGAACCATATTTCTATTTAGGATGTTTCCAACATAAAATAACAAAGGTACATGGTGTGTACTAAAGAATTTATGAGAAAAGAGTGATCTAGAGCACAAAAGGTGAAATCGTCATTTTGACTCAAAATGAATTGATCAAAGTTAGCTCACCCATAAATTACAATACCCCATTTAGGGATAATTTGACCTAAATTGGCACTTGTAAATGACAATTTCAAACCATTTAGCACGTTTTATATATTTTGACCTAAAATGTGTATTTGAGTGCAATTCGAGTAAGATTGACAATTTCAACACAAATGGTGTTAGGAATTAGATGTCTACAATTATGTCTCAAGCCATTTAGGAGTTTTAAATGTAATATATATATAGAATAGAGTGTCTCCCCTGATAGGTGAGACATTTTATGATAAATATAACAAATTTTGTCCTAAACAAAGACCTAGTGAAGATCGATGTTTGCATTGGTTGAAAAACTCTAGCTTCACCAGTTATGCATAATTAATATCTTTATGTTACATCATTTGGTTTTCATTTCCATAATTAACCTATCCTTAGAAGTCTAGTCACTTTTCCTATAGTCTCTTTATTAATCACAACATGTATCCTTTTAATGGTATCTAGGTCATCTACCATGGTTTCTATAAACTCTTTGGCTACCTACTCTTCATATCCCACCACTTTCTTGAAATAGCCCTTCCATCTTAAATTTATAAAAAAAAAATTATATTTATACTACCTTGTTATTATAAGTTTGAGGTTTTTAGGCTCCCTTAAAAGAACGTCTCCACTTATATCTACTCATTATTGTTTCCTATAATAAAGATAGGGTTTTCTAATTGCAAAATAGAATGAGAAAGTTATTATTTTGAAATGTTTTATTTGTTTTGTGTTGGCAATATTATGTCCAGTGGTACTTATATATCCATCATTACATTCTTCCCCCACATTTAATCCTCATGTACACATAATATTTATGACAAGAAATATCCCTCCCCCTCCACCCCCATATTTATTCCTTTCTTGGTTGTAGCATCATGACAAGTCATTCCTCCCCCAAAATGTCACATCACCTATCTTAGAATTTATTTTTATAGTGGTTTATTTGTGTTTGGAAAGGTGTAGAATTATTAGGGATGATTAGGACAAGGGATGATTGAGTGTGTGGTGGATTAGATAAAATGGTGTTTCATTATGCCAAAACTATAAGGTTTTGCCATGGATAGGGACTGTTGCCTAGGAAAAGAGAATCAATAAAACATGAAGACATAAATTTAAATGTTAGTATGAAAAACATGATCAATCCATTAAAATTCAATATCATTACCTTTTACCAATTGGTTTACCAATGAATTCATTTTTGTATGGTTTGTTCTATTGATTCTATTGTGATGTTTGGATTACTCTATAAAAATTTTAGTTAATAATGGAAGATTCTTACGAACCTTGAAGAAGACTTATTTGTTGAAATCATCTTCTTTAAGAATAAGAATTGAGGGTATTAATTTTAGTAGGTGTTGTTGGAATTTTGTTGGGCATGTTTGATTGAAATGAATTCCAACAACTTGTATCAACCATTTTTTATTATCCTTTATAAATATTTGTAATTTCCTATAGCATGTATCAAACAACCATGAATGAGAAAGAGTAAATAAGAATTGGATGGCGTGTACTTTAGACAAGTACATGGGAATCAACACTATTTTTCTTGATGATCTTTGAGAGTGGTGTTGTGGTATTTTATCCATATAGCATGGGCAAATTACTTTTGTTGATCTTTATTTAGTGACTATAGTGGGGTACTTATAGGGTTGGTAAGTTAGACAATGACATGTTTTTTCAATCATAAAATAACAACTCTATTTATTATAGCATTTGTCCTCATCGTATAGCAACTATATCTTAAATCTTATAGAATTTACCTACATCTTATAGAAAAAATAGAATCTTATAGCATATGCCTAAATATTTTATAAATTGCTACCTTTGTTTAAGTAGCTACTATATATGTCATATTTACTTTCATACAACCCATAGTAACTAGTATACAACATGTAGCTTCTTGGAGAAAAACTATAGAAACTATGATATAAATAGTATCTACTTGTAGATAACTTATACCAACTACTATACAACTTGTATCTACTTGAAGATAACTTGTATCAACTAATATACAACCTGTAGAGGGTTATGGTTGGGTGGCCAAATATATATACATGCATACATAGATATGCATGTGTGTGTGTGTGTGTATGTATGTATGTATGTATGTATGTATGTATGTATGTATGTATGTATGTATGTATGAATGAATGAATGAATGAATGCATGCATGTATGTATGTATGTGTGTATGTATATGTACACACACACATTATTATTTCTACCTTTGATTAGCTAGCAAGTTTATTTTCCAATCAAGTCTTTTTATTTAGCATGTGGATAGCTAGTAAACTTATTTTATATCCAAGACTATCAACAAATTTTGGGGGTTTTCAAATTTTAATTTTTTTACGTCTTTTTAAATTTTTTATTGACCAAAAAATTAGCTTTTCAATATTTATTTTTTCATTTAGCCTCTGGCCACCTTGAAAGTTGATTTTCTAGTTAGGGTTATGAAATGATGTCATCACTTATCATGGGGAATAAGGATGAGTTGTAATTCTCATCTAGTACTAGAATATGACCCTTTGAGGGGTCACATTTTGAGGTAATATGCTTGTCTAATGTTATCGATTTATTTTTTTTAATGAAATGGACATTTTTTCTCCAAAAAGAATAATGTGGAACCTGTAAAAATCTTGTAGTTTTATGTGTATTTACATAGGTTTAAATAATTATTATAGAATAATTTTGAGCCTAGAAAAAAAATTGTAGTATCTTTTTTATCCATGCTATTGATAATAATTTATTATGAATGATTTTAAGTACTGTATTTTGATCTTCTAAGTTGCCCAAAATCATATGGTTATAACTGATAGGTAAGTTAAAAATAATAACATATTAGGAATCATTAAAGGAACTAAATCTAATGCTTTCCATCGATTTTCCTCTAAACGAGGAAAGTATATTGTTACGTTATTTTTTTGAAATACAAAAATACCTTAATTAGGATATGATCTTTTTAATTTTTTTTCCTTATCTTAATACATTTATTTTAAGATGTGGTGATATATAAACATTTCATTTTGATTATATAAGAATAGGATGAATATATTATTAAGGATTGAATAGCTTTATTATCACTATTTTCAACACTGTAATCATTTTCCATAAGTAATGAGAACTGAATTTCATAAAGTTTATAAAAATGTAAGAGTGTTATAATCATATTATAAGGGAGAGAAGGGGCCTACTCAACTAAATAACCAAGATCTATTTTAATATGTATATGTTTATTTATTATTATTGTGTGTCTTAAAGTTTGTAATTTAATCTTTTATGTAGAGTATTGGGATATGTGTTTCACCTGAAGGATTGTGTATTAATACATGTGTTTCAAACAATCTTAATTTCAAAATTTCCATTTCAAATCATTTTATTTTCTATAAAATAGATTAGTTGTGTGTTTTCATTTCATACAATTACATTTTTGTAGAGTAGACTAAAATTGTGTTTTACTTTTATGTAATTCCAATTCCAACAAGAGTGTTTCCCTTCCAAGTAATTTTGATTCAGTAAGTGTGTTTGCTTTCACAAGTTATAGATTAGATTTAATTTCAAGTAAATTAAAAATTAGAAGTAGATTATCATCAAAACACCTCCAACAGACAACTATTAGTCATAGTTTGACATACCTTATTGATAATTGTCGTTGGACACCACTAGATTGATGTGACATATTTATCTAAATGAAGAGGACACAATGACGCTCATCAATAATTGAACTTGATATGCTTGGCCTTTAGGATTTTGACATCCATCATATTTGGAGTGACAATGAAATTCCATATCTTTACAAGAAGCATCTACCTCTTTTATAGAGATCAATTGGGTAACCCACCCAAACTCTGAAGTTCATTCCCTTGCCTTGTCCATGTCTTGTTCTTTGTATATAGAAAAACGTGTAGTTTATATTCTTATACACCACTACATCCAACAAGATAAAATTATTTCACTTCTAGTATTGCAATATTTAATATTAATGCTTCAATAATGTAGTCAATCCTTCCCATACCTATAAAGGAAGAAGAATCACTGGAAGTGCTACCACTTTCAGCTTTATAATAATATTTGAAATAGATCCACTACATTTGCATCTATGTAATTAGTTTCATAAGGCCAAAATTGTACACATGTATTGACTAGCATTTGTACAAGGCTTTCCAACAACACAAGTCCTAAAATATTTGTGGAATATCTATGATTTTCATTGATGTCATGGACCAAATTCATCCAATATAGGTCATTCTAATATGTGGTGGAACATCATATGGTTTGACCCTTTCTTAAATCACATTTCACATAGTATTATGTCAACAAGGTTCTAATCTAGGTAAGTATATTTTTGAAATCACTTATTGAATATTTAAAATTTTAAACCAAAAATTGAAGATTGGATTTTGATAATGTCACAAAAAGATAATTATTTACCTTCAAAAAAAGTTTCATTTCATTCTTCAACAAATTTATATGCATCAAATAATTTATCTAAAAAGCATAATAAATAGATGATGAAATCATTAAACAATTCAATTGCATATAGTAATTCAAAGCATACCAAAAATTAAATTTTTGGAGATCCTAATGATGGTCAATTACAGTCAAAAAATCTTTTTTTAAAGAGACAACAACTTAAGCTTACTTCCAAAGATGCTATTGGAAAAATTCATATTGTTGTTTATAAAATTGGAACAAATATACCTGTTTTACAAATTGTTGTGGTTGTCCAATTGAAAAAAAATACAAGTCTAACATGGGCTATTAATAATATTGAGTGTTTTATGTTTCCACTTGTTATTCATGGCAATCAAAAATAACTTCAATAAAAAATGTCTTGGGCTCTAAAAATATAAGTTATAGGGCCAGGGATTACAAAATGAAACAATTAACATTAGGAATTTTGAAGGTCAAGAATTGAATTTTAATACAATGTCATGACTCCATTCATTGCAAGACATTCACATCTCTTGTCCTTTCTCTTTTAACTAATATGCAAAAATACAAGATAGTGCATTCAGATTAGAAAAAAGAATAGAAAAATTTACATTCCATGTCAAATTCCCTCTTCCTTGATTATTTCACTTTTTAATTGGTATTGTACTCTTTTTTTTTTTTTTTTTTCTTTATACACACTTCTACACCTAATTTATAATTTCACTTTATTTACATATATCAACTTTTAGTTGCACCTCCTTAGTACAATTGATAATAAAACAATAAAAAAAATCTATAAGATAATTTACATTAATTAACCACTTCCTATCTCTCATTATATTTTTTTGATATATATCAGAGTTGAGAGGACCCTTGCCCAATAAAATTCATAAAGTGGAAAAAAAACAAGCCTAGCTTGTGGAAAGAATTTTCACAAGGTATCTGACCAATAAACAAGAAGAACCCAGTAAAATAAAAACAACTATATTAATTTAACATGAAGTCCATTTACATATATTTTATATATAAGTGATTTGATAAACTATAGGATATATTAAACACACATAGAGCACTAATCAACAAAAACTAAAACTAAAAATTAACTTCCTCAATCTATCAGTCTAATAAAATAAGGGGCTTACCACCCCATCTCAAACTAGGAGTTTCACTATCTAGGAGTTGCTTTTCTACCTCCACTATCTAGACTTTCACTTTCAATTTGAATGAAACCATGGCACCAACTAAAGCACCAGGAACCATCACCTACTCTATAATTACCACCATCATTGTGAGCCCACCACCACCAGTCAAATCCTTTCTTAGAGGAGACGACCCTAATTTTTCATAAGCATACTTGCCCACCCATATGGGCATTGGAAATTTACCTTGGTAGTGACCACACAAGATAAATCTCATAGCCACAATGCATTCTAGTGATCTATGAGCCACTCTCCAAATCACCAACCCAAGCAAAGGGGATTTAAGCTCTGATAAATCTAGGAGAACCACCCACCTTTCAAAAGCTGTAGCCTATTTTTTAGAGCAAAGTCCATCCAGAAATTCCACAAAACTAATGAAAGAGATGAAGCATTCCTCCAGGGCCCTAAAAATATAGACTAGGAGAAAGCTAAGGCCATCTTTCACTATCAATGACAACTCTTTAAATGGACCAACATCGACCATTTCCATTTCTGATAGGAGATTCAACCTATATTCTATCTTAACAAATAATTTCACTAGCTCGACAACCTTCTCATTATTTGAGACCACCATGAATAGATTACTAACAAATAGTACTTCTGCACCTTATACTTATCCCAATTTCCTCCACCCACAAAACACTAGCAACAACTTGTGTTACCTCAGACCCATAAAATATGTTGCAAGTGATATGAAGACACTAACCTAGAGAAAAAAAATTCCCTCTTAAGGTTGTATCCAAAAACCATAGGCTAGACCACCACTTCTACTAATGAATTCTCCATCTTCTGAACCAATTATCACTTGAAATCCTATCGAACCCAAAGCTGCCCAAAGAAAACCACCATTACATTATTTTCAAAAAACACCAGAGGATAAAAAGGCAAAGAAAGTGATTTCCCAAGCCGCTCATTAATTGAACTCATCATAAGACTTTCCCCCACAAACCTCACACGCCCTCAACCAATGATCAAATTATTATAAATAGATTTTTTTAATCCTATCATAATCCAACTACCAATCTTTGCTATTATCGATCCTATGGACTCCTCTTGATCAATCCCATCATTAGTCAAAAAATTGGCTACACTATTATACTCCTTGAAATAATGTAAATATTTCCATTCCTTGATTAGTTTAGAAGTTTTCTTGCCTTGAGCATAATATTATTGATATTCTAGGCTTTTGCTAAACCATCCTAAAGGGGGAGGTTTTCAAATTATATCTAATTTACTTTCTTTTTTAGATTTTACTACTAACGACCCATTAATGGGAAAATGTTGGGTAACGAGTTTTTTTTTTTTTTTTAAGAATCTAGAATCATAGACATTTTTATAACAAGAATGCCCAAAACAATGGTGAATAGTATTCCTATATATTGGCTATGGACTTGCCTTATCGCATTGAACACAAGTTTTAAGCCACATGTCGACCCCATCAGATTGAACACTATGTTGGTAGTCCATTACATCAAATACTTTTTACAAATAACCTGATGTAGATTAGTGTGAAAACGATGCTAGAGAATGATCATCCCAAGAATGGACCCTGAAACCTCTCACTCTAACACTTAGCTCACTCATAGCTAAGCTATCATCATCAGGTTCCTATCTCTCATTATTATTGTTTTCACAATTATAAAAAAAAATCAAATAAATTATGAACATTAGATAATTCTCTTTAAACTTTAAAATTATTCGCTTTATACTTTAAAATAGTTGAACTTTCTTTAAAATAATGAACTTTTCCATTGTAAAGTATCATGTGCTAGACATGGACTAATAAAGCCCAAGGCTCATAGCTCATATTTAAAAGAGATGTTGAAGATCATGCCATTTTAATAAGTAGTTGATATTTTCATAAGTGGATGGGGATGCAACAAAAGTACTTTTTTCTAATGCAAAATGAGTAATAGCGATAGTTGACTTTGCTTAAAAATAATGAATTTTTCCATTGCAAAGTACTATGTACTAGACATGGATTAATAAGTCTCAAGGCTCATAGCTCATATTTAAAAGAGATGTTGAATACATGGTTAATATTTTCATGAGTGAGTGAGGATAAAATGAAAGTAATTTTTTATAATATAAAATGAGCAATATCTATAGTTGACTTCGCTTTAAAATAATAGACTTTTTCATTGCAAAGTACCATGTACTAGACATAGACTAATAAGTCCCAAGGCTCATAGCTCATATTTAAAAGAGATGTTGATAATCATGCCCTTTTAATAAGTGATTGATATTTTCATAAGTGGGTGGGGACGTAACGAAAGCATTTTTGTCTAATGCAAAATAAGCAATATCGAAAGCCTTGCAATTTAAAAGAAGATCTGGAAATCCTATAAAATCAGAGTAAATATTGGAAGTTAAAAATACAATTAAAATATATATGTGGGAATTATATTATCAATAAATTATATTTAGTTGATTATAATTGATGAGTGAGTATATATTTAAATTTCAATGTTTTTTGTATCAAATAATTACAATTTGATGTATATAATATGTGAAATTTATCTAGAAAATTATTTTGATTTTATTTATTTGATTCTCTATGTCAAAAGATTTATACATTGATAAATGATATAATAGACCATCATCCTAAAGAATCGACTACTACCCTTTCAATAATAAATTGTAATTTTAAATACATAAATATCCAAAAATAATATTTAAAATGTATTTATTCCAAAATTCTACATCCAAAAGTTATATTCCAAAATTCTACATCCAAAAGTTTAATATACAGACATGTAAGTTAATGGTTTTGGTTATTTCTTCTTACTATGATTTAGCTGTCTCAGTTTTTCTTCAATTATTTTGGGATGAAATCTGGATTATGTCCTTGGATGAATTTAGCAAAATGAATATCCCTCAATTCTTGGCACTAAGTCAAAGAAGTATTCTATACATATAATCCGTGTAAAAGCAAGATTTTAAATCAAAAATAATAATTTTAATTAAAAGTAACAAATCTATCAAAATCATATAGAAAATTAGTTTAATCTTATCTATTTAACTCTCCATATCAAATATATACAAAAATTTGTACCTTGATAAATGATATAACAGACCATAATAAATTATAATTTTTAAATACATAAATATCTAAAAATAATATTTGAAATGCATTCATGCCAAAATTCTATATCAAAAGGTTTAATATAGAGGCTGTGTAAGTTAATGTTTTTGGTTATTTCTTCTTACCATGATTTAGCTGTCTCAATTCTTCGGATTGACTCGGCCATTGTTATGGTCCATGAATCGATTAAATCTGCGCTGCTGTCCATACAAATATTGCAAAATTGATGGACTTACCTGTGGTTCTGAATTCGTTATCTGCAGTAAGTTCCTCTTGTTGCTTTTCTTGTGGACAAGGACCTAACGGGGTTTAGTGAACATATGTTGTTTTTAGCAGGGTATGGTTTGTTTTTGTTTTATAATTGATGTTGTATAGAGTCATTAGAATTATGCAGGATTAATTAATTTTATAGGAAATTTTAAAGTTGTATTTTAATTTTTTTATTTTGCCAATATAATCAATATTGAGAATTGAGATACAGGAGTATAAATTGTATAAGAAATATAAAGTTTTTCATGATTTAAATGTAGTTGGAATGCATAGAATTGCCTGCATGACTGCAGTAGCAAATATGACACCCATGCCTCTGTAAATAATTTTCATACAGTGTTTGTTTTTGTTTTCGTTTTCTTTGATAATGGATACGTTGTCCATATATAAGTAAAAATCACTGCAAGGGCTAAAAAGGGCTTAAAACTAGTCCTGGAGTACTTCTATTGTAGTTTTTTTAAGGATTTTTTATGGGTTTGTTATTATATATTTTCAGTTAGTTTAGGGCATTGGGATTTATGACATTAATCTTTTTATCATGTTGATTTAGTCATATCCAAACTATTCATCCCTACTTCCTTTGCAATGGGTGTGAAATTCTATGGAAAACATCATATCGTTGTGAATTGTGATTTCAGGGACTAGAGAAAATTAGTTGTAATTTTTTATTTGCGGAGCCCTGTTGCTTTAGTTTCTGTCTGTTTTGGGCACTTGGGTAACTGGCAAAGGTGGTTACACTGGTTTGACAGGGATTTGTTCCCTGCCTCTGTAGGTCATGAAATGCCAGAAAAGCCTGTAAGAACTCCTGTGCACTCTGGCAAAAACTTTGGTTTTTTGCTCTGAGGCTTAGCTTGTGAATTTGCTCCATCCTCGTTGGCTTTTGCCGTAGTTGTTTTGTGCTATGCTGTGCTTGCTGTGCTCTGTCCTACTGTTGTTCTGATTGGGCTGTTGTTTGGCTTTGGTGTTTATAAGAAAGCATTTCATGATGCATAGAATTGCTTGCATGGCTGCAGTAGCAAATATGACACCCATGCCTCTCTAAATAATTTTCATACTGTGTTTGCTTTTGCTTTTTTTTCTTGATAATGGATACGTTGTCCATATATAAGTAAAAATCACTGCAGGGGCTAAAAAGGGCTTAAACTTGTTTATTGATATTTTATCGAATAATATGGTTGTTGATTTTGCATACCTCAGTATCAAGCCAAAAGCATGGAATTTTCTGAGTTGGTCGTCGTATCCTATGATTGAGCAGACATTGGGCTGATGGGGGTCAATAATGTTTACTATTTGCAGAATCCAAATGACATTTAAAAGCAGATTATTTTGTTACTTTACTTTATTAAGTTACTTATTTCTTTATTGTTTCTTGTAAGTGGAATAATTTTATCTCATGATAACTCCATAATCTGTATTTTCATTGAGTAATTTAAACCAAACTATTTTTACTGTAAGATAACAGACAAACATGCTAAATATATCTGAAAAATGGTACTCTAGCCATAGTTATTTCTTAAGGTATATTGTAACATCCTAGCCAAAATATGTCTGGGCTGCTGTTTGGCTTTGGTGTTTATAAGAAAGCAATTCATGATGCATAGAAATGCTTGCATGACTGCAGTAGCAAATATGACACCCATGCCTCTGTAAATAATTTTCATACAGTGTTTGCTTTTATTTTTGTTTTCTTGATAATGGATACGTTGTCCATATATAAGTAAAAATCATTGGAGGGGCTAAAAAGGGCTTAAAATTGTTTATTGATATTTTATCCAATAATATGGTTGAAGCTCTCACAATATATTAAGGTTTATTACTTTCTATGAATAATTTTGGATTCACAAATAACCATTGATAAATTCGGAAATGTCACAATAATTTACATACACTACCATCAGGGGATCATATGCATCATGAACAATATATGTAATCATATTTTCGTCTTTACGTGTTTGTCATTAATAAAACCCAGGAATGATGAAACCAATTGGGCAGGAAAATCAAAATCTATTTTCATAGTTTTTTTTCAGTATTTGATTGTGCATACCTCAGTATCAAGGCAAAAGTATGGAATTTTCTGAGTTGGTCATCATAGCCTATGATTGAGCAGACATTGGGCTGATTGAGATCAATAATGTTGACTATTTGTAGAATTCAAATGACATTTAAATGCAGATTATTTTGTTACTTTACTTTATTAAGTTATTTCTTTATTGTTTCTTGTAGGTGGAATAATTGTATCTCAGGATAACTCCATAATCTGTATTTTCATTGAATAATTATATCTTGAAAATAGTAGTCTAGCCATAGTTATTTCTTGAGGTATATTGTAACATCCTAGCCAAAATATGTTCCACAATACAGATCTCCTCTTTTCTGTCCATCTTTAATTTTAACTTATGTAACATCTTTATACGTTGAACCAAATATATAGGGTCAGGTTTCAATGCTCTCTCATTTTCTCTTTGATCAATTGGCTTTCTTCAACCCTACATACTTAGTGTACATGTTATATAGATATGCTTCAATTTAATTCATTTCTGTTGGTTGGTGGTCGGGCTTGAAGGTGTTAAAAAAAAAGGGGGGAATGCATGACTTTAAGAAAAGTAATACTATTTTGAGCAAGAAATATTTTTTCCAGTTGTTAATCTTTAAGAGCAAATTTTAATGAAAAGAATCTAATACTAATTTGCCTAAAATTTTATTTCTTGAAAATGTATATTGATTGATTTTTTCTTGCATATGCCATTTTAGCTTTAACAAATTATATTGAAAGTTTTTTTTCCTTCATTTTTGTTTTGATGACTTTTCTTCAATCTTGTTTATGTCCTCTAGTAAAAAGAGGTTAAATGCACTTCTTTCTTTTTATTTCAGTCTTGCATGTTAGTGTTATTGAAGTAATGATTTTTGTTTTGGTTTATTTTTTTGGCTTTGAATTTTATGTGTGGTTATATTAGAAAAACTATATTTTATATTTGGATTTTTTAATTTAAGTTCTCAAATATGACATATGATTGTTTGTAAATTAAGAGTTATTTTCTTGATTTCATTTTGTTTCTTATTATTTGTTCTAATCTCATATGAAACTTCAGCATATCATCTGATGGCCAATTTGCCCTACCTCTATTTTTACAAATTGCAAATAACTTGTAAAATTGACTATTTATATGAGCTGCATGCAAACTTTCCTGCTATAAAATGACATCGATTTGTAGTTTTTGTAACTATTTCTAAGCTAATTTGAATTCTGTATGGATTTTTTTTGCGATAAATAGGATGAAGGATGTAGGTTTTAGTATTTTAGGAAACTATTAAAATACAATACATAAAGCTCATCTATTATTTATGTTAGTTCAATTAGCAAACTAGTTACATTAGGTATTTGAACCACTACATTTCATAAAAAGAGTAGCAATAATAATAAAACTAATTTATAAAATAGAAAAGAAATTTGTTTTTAGTTAATTGTTTATTACATATACATAATCCATGTTTCATGTGTTTATTATGAACCCTGTCTAAAGACTTGTTCATTCCATTCAAGTTTTATGATAATGTATAGTCATTGACTAGTTAATTGTTTGTTTTTGTCTATAGCTAATCTTTGTAGTTTATTGTTGTGCAACTTGACTTTCTAGACAAATTTTCAAACACCTTGACAATTGTTGAATGTTTTAACTATTGCTTTGACTTTCTCTTCACAGGTAAGACATTGCAAAGTTGAAAGTAGTATTTTTTAATAACAAACTTTTTCTATGCCATTTTCAATATTATGAAATGAAATGCATAAATGCAAATCAAGAAACAATGCAAATGCATAACAATGAATAATTTATTTATGTAGAAGACTACAAGCCATTGACCAGAGGTAGCTCTGATTGCATAGATATTACCTTGCATCAAGAAAACCTTTTTAGAACTTGTCTTTTCAAAAACAATGTGGGTGATTGCTTATTTGATGCATTTTAAGTTTCATTGCATTTTCATTACACATCGACAAAGCTTCATTTTGGAATAATAGAACATTTTCAGAATTATTTAGAAAATAATGACCCTGATGCATTGAGATCTTTGCAACTAGAATTGGATCCTAAAGATATTTATAAATTGCATCAAGTACATGACATAGAAACATACTTTTGTTGAATGCAAATTTCAACAACTTCATGCACACCTAATGGTGATCATGGCCTATGGGGTGACAATTTATGTATAAATTGGCTTTCCAAATGGCTACACATTCCCATCTGTGTTTGGTCATTGACAAGAAAGAAAAAATATTTTCATTTTAACGAAAACATAAATTTGCCTCCTTATTGCATATTGTTTCATGATCAAAATCCAATGTCAGGTCATTATGAACCTTTGTATTATAAGAAATTGACCAAATACCAATGGCCCTTAAGACAAATGCCTTTAATAAGAACATGTGCTATGCTATCTCGCTATTGGGAAACACATGCTTTAAAGATGCAATTAAGTGGATTGTCTAGAATGCTAAAAAACACATCTTGTTGTGGTGATAGAATATTTAGTGCCATATGCCATTTAGCAAACAATGCTTTTGATGTGTGCTCTTTGTGATGTTATGCAACATAGTCTTTTTGTAATACAATTATATCTGAAGATATAAAAGCACATGCTTGTTTGTAGTAAAATCTAACAGACAATGTTATCAAGAACATTCTAAATTTTGCAAATTGGCAAGCATACATTGTTAAAATGGATTTGATCTATGACGAAGGTAGAATAGAAGGTGACAAGTTTTGTATCCAATGGCTTTTATATGTATTGAAAATAAAAATTTACCTTTGGTCATCGATCAATCAACAGATTCTTGAAATCTATAATGATAGTGCACAACCATTACCAATATACAACATAATAGTATTTGAAACAAATACTTTCCATACACATTATGAACCCCTGATAATGAATAAACATAATGAGATAAAAGTAAATGATTTTGCTAATTGCACACAAACGCTGAAGACTGCACATGAGAAGACCATAAACAAAAAATTGATGTCTTTGTTAAAAACATTGAAAATTGCACATGCGAAGACCACAAACAAGAATTTTTTCAAGGTTAAAACATTTCAAATTGTATGTGACAAGACCATGAATAAACAATTAATGTCTTTGCTACAAACATTGAAAATTGCACGTGTAAATAACACAAGCAAAAAAACTATCCAACAGCTTGATAGAAAAGCAATACAGATTTTTAAAAAGAAAATAATTGATACTCTTATACATATTTGTGCTCTTTGAAAGTAATTGCATTTCAAGCATAATATGAAGCTTTTTAATGAAGTTGAAAAAAACACATGCCAATAATTACTTATAAATATTAAAGCCATTTGTAAAAAAAGATGTGCAAATTGCAATCAATCATTGAAAAATACAACACTTCCTCGATTTGCAACACCTACTAACATAAGACTAAACAAGCACCTAGATTTTGTAGTTCTGCTATCAGACCTTGAGGAAGGACTTGTTTTGTTGATAATTTCATTTGCTCAAATAAGAGATCTAGAATATAAAAAGCCACGGGTTGGACTAAAAGGCCCAATTATCAATGTGCCATCAACTATTGACAAAATTCAAAAAACATTACCTAGATCGATAGACGAAAGAACAACAATTGTCATAGCTCTAAAATGGTGATTAGAATACAAAAATGCATATCAACAAGGAACAATTCACCTAAAAAAAATTATGCAAGCACTGCAAGAACTATGTACAAGAAAATTGTATAGTGTTCATAATGTGAAAATAAATTATGATTGGAAACTATTCATAGGTTTTAGTGTCATGGATGATGTAAATAACAATAGTATTTCCAGTGAATCTGAAATAAATAGTGGTTTTTGAACTAAACATGTCTTCTAACATAGATGAAACCTACTCTAATGACATTCTAGTTCATGGCTTTATAGATTCAGCATGCATTGTTGCATTACAAGATAAGGTAATTGCAATAGCACCAGCTGAAGAAAATCATCCACTTGGAATTTTTAAAGATAAAGACTTAGAATAAATGAACTTTCCAACACTTTTCTTGGTAATGCTCATGATGAAGATGTAATGTCAAGATTTAGCTACCAGAAAATTGCATAATGGAAATTGTTACATGCTAATCAACAATTTGCATATCATCTTACCAATTTGTTCTTCAAGGCAATAAAAATAATCATAGATCAATTTGGAAAGACTATGTGGGTTTGAATTAAAAAATACCAATTAAAGGGAATAAACGTTTAGCAAAAGATGTCAAATACAAACAAAATCTAGAAAAGTTACTTAAATCAGAAATTGGATATGTAGATTTCAAAAAGATAAGTATCTCTCCTAATTATATGCAAGGACTCAATAAAAATGTGTTTGCTATGATACAACAACTAGGACCACCATTTTTATTGACTTTTAGTAGTACCAAACATCGCTAGTAACCATTGACGAATGCATTAAATAAATTGTATCTAAAATATAAACATAAAAAAGGTTCTACACTTGATAAAGTCAATAAATCAAATGATGATTTGTTTTTTGTAAAAATAGATCCGATCACATGTACATGCTATTATAGGCATCGCATCAATGCATTAAGACAAATGAAATGCACTGATGATTTATTGCTAGGAAAGGTCACATATTATTTTTGCATGATAGAATTTCAGCATAGAAAAAATGATCATGATCATTGGTTAGTACGGATAAAAGAGGCATCGGTATATGGAAAAGATTAAACCTAAATAATTATACATTTTATAGCAAGTACATAACTTGTGATACTGATGTTTTGGAACAAGACATAACCAAATTGCATATACACCATCATACTAATAGCTACAAAAAAAGGAGGGAAAATTTGTAGATATAACTTCCCACAACTACCAATGGAAATGACAACAATAATTCAACCTTCTGAAGAAAAATTTGAAATTCCATAAATAGCATTAAAGCAAATTTATTTGCTATTAAACACAAAATGATATACTATTTTTGATGACTTTGACAGTTTCTTACAAGACCTTGGCATGGATATGTCTTAGTATATAGAAACAATACAAAGTACAATAAAACAACCTACCATTTTCCTTGCATGGAAACCATCACAAGTATAGAGCAATAGTTTCATACAAAACATGACATATTTATGGCAAGCCAATATAGATGCACAATTCATACTAAATGCATATGCGGCAGTGACATATGATAACTCATACATGACAAGGGGAATTCAAAAGTTTTACATGCTTTTAAGCAAATACAAAAAAAACATGCAACAACAAACATAGATGCCATTCAGATGTTGCATAGACTTGGAAATGCAATGCTAAAATATTAGTAAATGCCTGCCAACAAGCTGTTCATATGGTGTTATCATTGCCACTTAATCATTGTTCAAGGACATGCACTTTTATAAATACATCTTGCCCTGATGATCATACTTTTATTCTAAAACCACCAATTGTTCTTAGGTATTAACCAAATGAATCTGAAAATGTAATATGTCAATCTCTTATATATTGTTACATTACACATCTTATTGACATTGACCATGTTTGTTTAGCTAAATTTGTTTCTGAGTACAAGAAAAATGGAAATCCATTGAAAAGAAAAAAATACATGTGATACGCTTTGTAAATTATAAAAAACATATTGATATTGAAAATTATTGTTGTGAATGGTTATTTCTATATGTACCATTTCAAAATGTTAAAAATAGTTTGAAACAAGGTTTACAAACATAGAAGCAAGCATACAATTTGCAAAGCAATATCATAAAATTGAATGAATCCAAGTTCAACTATGACATAAAATCTATCTAGGGGAACATGGAACATGCTACTAACAAACTTGAACTTGATACTGAAAATATATTTGATACTAGATTTCATTCAACAAAAACAAAAAATATGCAAGAAGACTATGATTTACAAATGGACTTTTCATCATCAAGATTTATATCTAGCAAGCAAAGTTCAAAACTATTTGACATTGGACATCACCCATTTATTTACAATAATTTAGAATACTATAGGAATAGATGTATGTTAAACAAAGAGATATAAGCAATTGTCAAATACATTGCCTATAAAAAATAAATAAACAAAAACAAACCATTATACTTATTTTTGACAAAAGATACAGGAACAGGTAAGACTTTTACAGCAAAATCTATATTTGAGATGTTGGTTCATTTTTATTCTTAGACTATTTATAATGATCCGTACAAGCCAAAAGGTCTCATTCTTGCATACATAGGTAAGGTTGCATACAATGTAGGAGGCGTAACATTGCATTCTACATTTTTATTTCCCTTTAATAAATCAAAATTGGTTTCTTTGGAAAATGAATGTCTTGATGTCCTATCCAAATGATATAACGAATTACACATAGTATTGATTGATGAAATTTCACTTGTAGGAGCAAGAGTGTTATACTACATTGACAAGCGCTTGCATGACATAATGCATTTACCCACTATGTACTTTGGCAATATTGACATGGTCTTTTGTGGTGACTTCTATCAATTTTAACTTATAAATGATTGTATAATTTTTTAACACTAAAAAATTAACAATGAACAAATTCCTTATTTCTTTTGTCAAGAAAACATAAAATGCTATCAACTTCATTAAATGATGTGTCAAAAGGATGAGATCTTTGTGTCAATACTAAATAGAATACACACACGTTCCCATATATACAATGACATTACATATCTTAACAATAAATGCTTACATCTAGCACCAAATGATCCTTTGTTTCCATATCTATTTTACTTAAATAGTGATGTTCAAGCACATAATAACAAAATGCTAAGACTTGTTCAACATGAATAAATTATTATCCATGCAACAGACACACGAGACGATACGTATAATGAAAATCATGGATACACCAAATTTATATGTCTACCAACAAAAACCATTTTGAATCCCAATATGTTAGTTGAACTTTTTGATGGAAATTATGATATGCGAGATGACCTTGTCAATGGTTCAGATGATATATTTAAACTCTATACCAAAGCACACGACATTGACATTATTTGAATAAAATTCAATGATGAGATTGGGCATTTGCAAAGAAATAAATATTTTCATTTATTCCAAAGCAATGTTGATTCCAATTGGACTCCTATTTTGTGAGTTTCAAGGCCAATATGCATTCCTAATTACAAAAAGAAATTGACAATATGGACCTAGTTTATAATACAATTAGCTTGCACTCGTACTATGCATAGGTTCCAAGGCTTTACGCTGGAAGGAGTTGCATTGAAACCACTTGGTGTAGCAAAACATGGATTGGCATATACAGTTATTTCTCACGTAAAAACCACCAACTCATTATATTTTCAAGTCCACTTTTGAATAAAAAATTAGAATTAAAACCAAAATTTCTATTGAAATGTCATGATTAGAATCAAACTTTCCATGGGTATTAGAACAAAGTCTTAGTTCAAATACATCTGATTCATCTATTATTATATGTTCATTAAACATTCATAGTCTTCGCTCACATCTTGAAGGCATTATCAATGATCATGACTTGATGAGATGCGATATATTATGCCTATAAGAAATATTTATTGCATCTAACAATTCCACTAATCATATCCCAAATTTCATGGCTTGTAATTCAATACACAGTGTGCATGGTATAATGATATATGCCCAGACATATGTTAATACCTCAAATCCAATACAATACAACACAAATCAAGAAGAAGCATTAACAATAGATGCCATGATCCACATACATGAATTTACAATTTTCAATATCTATGCATCTCTATCTGCCTCTGTCATAGATAGTATAGATGTTATTGAAAAGACATTGTCAAATGCAAACATATTTAATAAAATTTATATATTAGGAGACATTAACATTGACATGTCCACTTCTAACAAATCAGCAATGCAACTTGAAAAAGATATGTCAATTTGTAATATGAATTTTCTGCCACATAGACAAAATCAATATCCAAACAAAATCATAGACTATGTTTGGTGAAATAATTCAAAAGAAAATATTCAAATCATAACAATAGAAACATATTGGACTGATCACAATATCATGTGTGTGATCGTAGACAAGAATGATTAATCATTGGCATTAAGAAGAAAAAAAATCATTGTTGCTTCTTCTGTTCATAGTTTATTGGTCATACAAATTTAAAGTTCATTTATTACATCCACCAATTTTTTTTGAAAAAAACATGTTGTTTCAGCAAAACAAGCCAAAGCAATGGATTCAATGTCAAATGCTCTGGAGGACAAAAAACCCACTGAACAAGTAGTACCAGAAATGTCCAAGAGCAATGAAAAAATAGCTCCTCAACAACAGCTACAAAAATGGTAAATTTGAAACCACATTTAGTTACTTGTGTTGCTTATCAAATTATAGTATTTTGAAAATATTACATCCTTTTTACAACATTTTCTATAATTTTTTTTTCTTTCTTTTTAGCACAAGAACATAACCAACTCCATCATGTACAATACTAGATATTTGTGCCAACAAAACTGATACTATTTTTTAAGGAGATATTTTGACTGTTTATGGACTTGCTCATATCATAAATCTAGATTTTTCAATTAAAGCGGAGATATTGCTCGTTGACTTGGTTGATGTTCATGGTCAAATGACTATAACAATCAATATTAGTAACAAATTGATATAAAAATATGAAACATACATTATCGTAGGCAAAAACATTCAAATTTCAGACATTTCGATTAAAGAAAAAACAAAATATGAAAGAGGGGATGTTGCCCTCTATATTTTGATAACTACAAAATCAAGCATAGAAAACATACCTACAATTTGTAAGAAAATAAAACTCATGCCTGACAGTGCAATTACTGATGTTGTGGACTTAAATGATGCATACTCAATTGGGTCATTTGGAGCTTTGATTACAAGTTGCCAACAAACAAATACATAGTTTAGTTTACATGTCAAAGATGGAGAAACAGAATATAACACTACGATTGTAAGTCTATTTTTCTTTTCAAATTTATTTTCCTTTCAAAAAAATTTACCTATTTCCAAATTAAATACAACTATTTGCTTTTCACATTCAACTCAATGAACAACATCAACAATTTTTTCATGAGATACAAGCTCAACTAATGTCCAAAAAAAACCAACATACATTTTTTAGAACATTGTTTGCAAAGGCCCAAAAAGATCTCATACTTTCCAAGCAAATTTTTCATCTTTCATTGAACCTTTGGCCGATGAATGCACCATCAAACATTTTCAAACAATAAGTGTAGCAAACATTGAGACAAGTATTCATACTCTTACTTCTTACTTCAGTTGCTAGCAACAATTCTAAGTTATATTTCTACTACTTATTTAACGCTTACATCAACAGGCCACAGGAACACTACAGCCAAAGAGTATTTACTTGGCTCCCTTTCAATCAATATGCAATTCTTATAAGCATGCAATTACATCAATGAATGTTCATGGTAATTATTTGCTACATTGTGCAAGCTACCCTCCAAATTTAGGGGTTTCCTACACACATGCATTGACATGCAATATCCATACCAAAGATGGAAAAATGGAATTCATGTTACATGAACCAATGCTTTAGACTTTGCTACTAGAACTAATGTCAATTTCATTTCAAAAATACAAACAAGACATTTTTGCAACTGTGTTTCTACTACACAAATTCCAAGTGAATGGCACATTCACAATTGTAATGGATAATACCATTTTTGAAATTTAAAAAGACTGAATCATGATTTGAAATTGATGAGTAGGTTACAGCTTTGCGTTCCATAAATGTTTCATAGTAAATAACTATTTATTCATTTAACTAAAACATGTCTTTGTTGCTTTGCTTCTTCTGTACTTCAGGACACATCCATATTTTGAAGACAATAACACTTTTTGGAATTTGCTAATCTAATTACATTGTCCAAGTCATTAGACTTTTAAAGTATTTATGTTCTTTATAATGACCAAACATTTCCAACTATAATAGTTACAATGCTACATGTTATCTTTGAAAGGCCATGTTTTTTCAAAAGAAAGACCATGTTATTTTTGAAACGCCATAAATATGTAAATATCAAAAACAATATATCTTACATCACTATTGCTATATGATTCTAATTAATGCTTTCAATTTATTTCCCTATATACAACTTGCAATGTAGATTTCTAACTCATCTTTTTCACTATTTTATTTTGGTCACATACGCTATAAGCCCCATTACAACATCTTATCTGATAAGCATTCAAGACAACCTCAATCAGGTCTAGCAACAAAACCTTCATTTTTAGCAATTACAAATAAGTTGTGAAATTGACTATTTATATGACCTGCATGCATAACTCTTCTGCCATAAAATGCCATTGATTTGTGATTTTTTGTAATGCAAGGATTACCAATTTCAGAATATAAATAAGGACATTATGATGCAATTCCTTCTTCCTATACTAACACATGTTGGTTGGCAATTAACAGGTTTATGATTTGCCTATTACAGTTGACTCCCATACTATTTATTAAAAAACCACTATTGTTATTATAAGTAGATTATCATTGTTACTGTCCTCAACTGCAGGATTGCTATGACAAACGACTGGTGATCACCTGGAGTGAGGATGAAAAAAATTGGGCTAGTAAATCCCTTTCCAACAAACAATAAAGATACAAATAATTATTTATGGCAGTATAGAGGTAGCAAGAAGGGTTAAGCAATCTACTTTTATAGTTTTTTTAAGTAATCAATTTCAATATAACTAATAAACACACCTTTTTACATCAGGGAAAAATGAGACAGAGCTTCATTAGTCTTGTCAGACCAAGCACCAATTGCAGTAGTAGCTTCAAAAGCTTGGCATGCCTCAGCTTTCAGTTGATATGAATAATATAATCATGGTGAATGGACAGTTCCCAAGTCTAGCTTTGTACGTTAGGGTCCAAGTCTTTAACAGATCAAGATATAATGCTATCATTCACTGATAACTTTTTTTTAATGCATAAGTAGTCATTCATCTTCTACAAACATAATATATCTACATCACTATTTTAAAATTGTTGTGATAAACTAAAATATGGAATTTAAAAAAAAAAAAAATAACGCTATTAGACTTGGGAGGCTTGTATGCAGGTAATGCATTGGTTACAAATGAGTTGTCTTTACAAGGCATTCGTGATTGTGATTTTAGGATGACAAATGGAAAATATATTTTCTTCATCCACCAAACAACTACAAATATTTATATTTAATATGATTTTGGCACTGACTTTATAGATGTCGAACATTTTTAGTACAAGTAATAGATTCTCATGCCAAGATTTTAGCCCAAAATTTCAATGATAAATAACTCTTGTAATACACGTAATAGATTCCCCTGCTAAGATTTTAGCTCAAAATTTCAATGATAAATAAATATTGTAAATATTATGGCATTGGGATTTATGACATTAATCTTTTTATAATTCCTATAGTAGACTTCACCCTGATAAATGATCTGCTGCAGATATTTAAATTATTGCATAGCTTTCACACAGGTTTCCCTACTCTTGTCTACAGACAATACATAAGGCATCATTACTGCCGAAACAAAGGACAAAGGACAGCAAGGAATTAAGAGAGCAAAATATAGGTGACAATTTAGAACATAAAAACTAGATCTAGAGCTATACACTAAATATACAAAGGTGCCACACAAAGAAAACTCTGCAACCATTTTCAGGGCATATAACAGGTTCTTTAGTATATTGCCTTTCTATTTTATTATATGATTTACATTGATTCTAAAAATTGACCCTTATTAAAGAATTCTAAAATCATTACAATATTGTCCTTATTTTAGGCTTGCTAAAGTCATGCTCAATGTCATTTCAGGGGATCACTGCTTCTAGATTCAAATCCAGGATTCAATGAATTGAATAGGGTTCTATAGTGTGATTGTCACTTATTGATTGTGTTATATCTATAGTGCTCGACTTCTTTACAGTCATTCTGAGTCACTGGCAAGATGGGCACTTTAGAACTATTTGCAGCCTCTTTTTGTTTCAGCGTTTCACACATCATCTTTTAAACACAACGGACCCTAAAATAAAATTATATGTTGATTTGATTGATGCCATTGTAGTAGCAGGACTCTTAAACGCAATTACAGTTGCGTTGGTAATTGTGTTCTTTGTAACGAGGAAACATGATCAACAGTTAGCTCCGTGAAATAAATACAGGGCTAAGAGAAAGAAAAATAAGACCGATGATAAGTTATCAAATAAAGACACGGAGAAATAATTTAAGCCCAAGTCTTCTTCGACTGGTCCAGTGACTCCAATTTGTAATGGTAGGCATCCATTTATATTTCGTCTTCATCAAATTGATCTGAAATGTGTATGCTCCTGAAACTATCTACCATCAATTGAAAAAAATATATACTTATACATAGACAGAGAGATTAGCACTGCATTATTTTGAATTTATGGAAAAAATGTGTTTCACTATTTCTTACTAAAACTGTGAAAATAAGTCAGAATGAAAAACCAGAGAGAGTAAACAATGTATCGATGGATGTCAGTATAAAAACCCCTCCAATTAAAAAATACAAATTGCCTACAAATATATATGTACAATCACCAGCGTGAAAACTATCATCCAAGCCCACTAGAGCTCTAATATCTACAACTGCCTACACTGTTGCTACTTTGCAACAGTCCACAAATAGCTTTGGGCAGGAAGGTAATAGATTCTCATGCCAAGATTTTAGCTCAAAATTTCAATGATAAATAACTCTTCTTTACAGATAATACATAATGCACCATTACTGCCAAAACAAACGACAAAGCAAATCAAGAAATTAAGACAACAAAATATAGGTGACAGTTTAGAACATCAAACCAGATCTACAGCTATAAACTAAATATACAAAGGTGCCACACAAAGAAAATCCAACAACCATTTTTAGGGCATATAACAAGGTCTTCAATATATTGTTTTTCTGTTCTATTATATTATTTTGGTAAAGTCATGCTCAATGCAATTTCAGGGCATCACTGCTTCCAAATTCAAATCATAATCATGACATATTGATTATGATATATCTATGATGATCGAATTCTTTGCAGTCAATGAATTAGCATTTCTGTGTGTGGATCCGACACACAATAGTCCATTGTGTTTGCAACAAGATTCTTGAAAGAGCACCTTCTCTGTAAGCAAGCGTGGATTGAACAATGCCCAATAAAAACAAGGTAAAGCTTTAATCATTTTCATTGACTACATACTTAAACGTATTACTATACAAGAGATGTTACAGAACTGATAATAACATGTTTCTGCTTATGGCCTTTTTCTTTGACACTCAGGGCACAAACATTTCTATGTAGCGGAATTGTTGCAGATGAAGCTCCTTATGCAATGCACCAACTCTACAAGCTTCTTCAGTTGGCTCTTTAAATTTTATGAAATAGTCACTTCATGTAACTCTGCATATTTTCCAAGTCTATACATTATACTCGCAATCTTTGCTTCCTTCTTCAGCTATCTTTTTAAATTTTATGCGATAGTCACTTCATGTAACTCTGCATATTTTCCAAGTCTATACATTATACTCACAATCTCTGACACAAGTAGTTCCCTTCCTGCAAGGACTTTGCGCAATGCGCCCTTGTTTATTCTAGGATTTGTGTTCTTTTAAATTTCCATAGTCCTCTGCCTAAAAAAGTCACTTTGCAATTTGGAGAAGGGGTTTGACTACGAAAATATTCCATTTAGATGCAGATTCTGCCATGAATATGGGCACCTAGTCAAAGATTGAAAACTCTCTGCCCTTGATAACTCTAAGGATGTCCCAAACCAATAGATCTTTCAAGAGCCGAAACGGAAGCAGACCATTAAAATAGAGCACCCCGGTCCTATCCCTTCTTCCTCTAAAAACATATTTGCTACTTTGGCAGTTGATGATCCCTTATAAGATTCTAGATTGAGTTGAGAAACTACATCGGATGGCAAAGATCCAAAAATAACTAAGGAAGCCCTATCTATGGATACTAAAATTCCTGAAACACAATATCAAAAAGATTCTCAAATTTCCCAACCTAATCCTAGGGATCAATCTGTTGATATATCTATTTTCCCAATAATAAAGATAGTGGCATAAGTTCCACTTTCATGAAAGACACATGCCATCTTATAAAGCATAAATTGGATGGAATTGACAAACACAGTTCAGATTTGCAAGAACATCTAGATGAATCCTCCATGCTGGACTTAGTCCCTTATTCACAATCTCTTGATGTTCCTTCTCTTTCAAATCCTAGTGGATTTAGTCAAGTGTCCAGCCAAAAATTGAAGATGGAATCCAACCATTCACTAAATAGATGTACCAAGTTTTAAAAGAATTTTTTTATTTTTTAAATTATATAATTGATTTTTTTAATTTTATATAGAACATGTGAATTTATCATTAAAAGTGTTATTACCATCTTTAAATTACTTAAAACATCCAAATGAAATTAAAAAAAATAATACTTAAATAGTAAATTTCTCAAGTGCTTATTTTATGTTCTTTCTTCATAATTGTGTGTTTGTTCTATTTGCTAACATACATAAACAAGGTATACATATAATGAATATATCAATTTTAGTTTATATCTTAAAAAATATATAGAATAATATAAATAAGTTTTTAGTAATTAAAATATATTTAATTTTTACATGGTTCATAGTTTAAATAAGTTCAAAATGAATTAGCACAATTTTTATGATCTTGTTTATGTTCAAGTATTTTAAAATTTTCCTACACAAAAAATTATAGGAAACCATAAAAATGCAATGCTTCCTCTTTCATTATTATACCACAAAAAAATATATTTTTAAACATCAATATGTCATGTTCAAATTAACTATATACACACAATTTATGTATGCAGTTTATTTTTTTCACTAACAAATAGAAATTGTAATTTTTTTTTTAAACTTCATTTTTAAGTTTTCTACAGATTTAATTATAATTAGTGCTCGATATCCATATCACTTGTCTATATTTATAGAATACATTAAAAAAAATATATATTCAATCTATATAATTCATTCACTTAAAAATACAAAATGAAAAAAAATAATAATAATAAATCTATCTGTAATTTAAAATACACACAATAAATATATTCAATTTTTTTTTTACAAAATAAATGTAGAAATGTAAACCTTTATTTTTATTATATTAAAAATAAAAATGTGTCTCCTTTACAACACCTATATGGATTTGTTCACAAACAATAGATATATATATAATGAATATATTTTATTTATACTATATTTAATAGAAAAAATATATATCAAATAGTATTGTTCAACCTATATCATCTATCTAAGATAAAATAAAGAAAAATATTCCTTTCATATTTGTCTTAAATATAAAAGGAAATTTTATCTTAAAAAATATAAATATTTTTTGAGAAAATAAATAATCAATAGATCTATTTTATATCTTTAAGATAATTATTAAAAAACAAAAAAATTAAAAATAAAAAACTTCTCTTATTTATATCTTATAAATAGAAATGTATGTCTATTTTAAGAACATCCAAATGACTTTCATCATGAACACTATATATGCAATAAATATATTTCACTTATATTATATTTTAATGAAAATATAAATAAACAAAAATAATTATTTATTAATATTAAACAACTTCACACTGCACCAGTTCATGATCGAAGACATCTATAAATGATGACCAGCACATTGCCAAGACACCACCACTTAATACAAATGACATATAGTATAAGATACAAACTTCCGTGCTCAATATATTCAAATACTACATACAGTGACATGTATTAAAAATTTTATTTGAAAGACACAACGACTTAATATAAATGGTATATAGTATAAGATACAAATGTCCGTGCTCAATGTATTCAAATACTACATACAGTGACATGTATTAAAAATTTTATTTGAATAATTTTATTTTGAAAAATAAAATTAGTTAATTTTTTGTTAATATAAAATATTTTATTTTCATAGTCTATATACAATGAATATTATGGCTTTTGAAAAAAATTATATCGTTTTATTTTAACTTGACGTTTCAGGGATAATCAGATGTGATTTTTCATTAAAGGAATATGATTAATGATTGAACAAAAAGTTTGTACCACTTAAATAATGTAAAGAACAATAGTCACATGAGATATTGAAAGAGAGGGTAGTCATTGTCAAGTTTTGAAAATGTGCTCACCTCTCTTTTTTCAAATTACAGGCTCATAACCCAATGTAATAACGGATAAAAAACTCTAAAATTATTTAATTAAAAATAAATAATAAATCCCTAAATTTTAACCTAAGAATTAGTATTTATAAATAATTGATTTTAATTATAATCATGGCTAATTTTTTCTGTCAAGAGCAATTAATTTTATGAAATATAAAATTGACATAATTTAATTTTTATTTTAATTAGTATTATGATTAAAATTAAGAGATACATAATTAAAATTAAAACCTAACTTAAATATTTCTATCTTATAATTATCTCTATTAATATTAAAGGAGTGTTTACTGATTTTACTGGCTTCTTTTATTTTTTGTTTAGAGAAATGACTTTACATGGAGTTGGCTCTTGTGTCTTCAATGTATATATCATGTTTGGTTTTATATGAATGTTCCAAAAGAGCTAAATTTTACTTTATTTCAAG
The DNA here is from genome assembly GCA_037957365.1 of Torreya grandis. Classification (NCBI taxonomy): domain Eukaryota; kingdom Viridiplantae; phylum Streptophyta; class Pinopsida; order Cupressales; family Taxaceae; genus Torreya; species Torreya grandis. The sequence goes on from JARHVA010001815.1 coordinate 596,622, forward strand.
TTGAATATCTATAGCTCTTTGATTCTTGTGCAGATGAACCTTCTTATTTCCCCTATATAAGGATTCCATAGGAGCATTCAACTATGTAGACCCCACTGTGTAAGCTTGGGTTGAGAGGGTCTTTCCTCGATCCTACAACCATACATAACTTATTGATAAGAAGGTAGTTTGGATATTTTGACATTTGATAATTTTAGCTATCTTGTTATAAATACCTTTAACATACAATAATAATGCTACCATGTTGCCATCTAAAGACACCTTTTCACTTTATCTCTCAATATTTTTCTTAGCTTGTTTTATAGCCCAAACAAGTTATTTCCTTGTGTAACCATTCAACCTGAAACTCTTTTTAAGTGATCAATTTATTGATCTAGGTTGTCTTTATCACAATTTTTGAAATCTTTGGTGGCCAAAGTTTTTAACACTCCTCCTTTCTAAGTTGGGTGATGATGATAAGAATCATGCATTAAAGGTTTGTGTGGATGCCTTTTCTTAAAATGAGGACATCTAAGAAAGTTAGGACCTCCCCCCCCTCCTTTAATTTTGGTCAATATTATGTTGATCATGGTACTATTAAAGTGCAAGTGAAAGTCTACCGAACTATCCCTTCCATGTTGCCAGCATAAGTTGGTGTCATCGATATACCTCTTCCACCATTTGAGTTTCAAAAGAAAAGTGTGTAGAGCCCTCTCTTCGAACTTTTCTATGAGGAGGTTGGCTACCATTGGGAAAGAGGTGAACCCGTTAACATACCTTCATAGATCATACCTTTAAAGGAAAAGAAAATGAAATTTAGATACAAAACTAGTAATGAGATTGTTTCCTTATTTGTGAGATTCAAAACTACTTCTAATGTTTCTTCACTAGGAACTTTTGTTAAGACAGACACCACATGGAAGCTAACCAACAATTCCTTATTGTCAAACTTCTTATCCATAATAAATTCTAAAAAATCCCTTTAAGTTATGGATAAAAAGGGAATTATTGCCCACTAAAAGCTTCAATCTATTGAATTAAAACACAACAAGATTATAGGTAGAAGAGTCAGTAGTGTTGACGATAAATCTTAAAAGATTACCTTATGAATATTTAAAGCACCATAAACCCTAAGAGTTAATGGTTACCAAAAGAATTTAAGATAAACTTTATATATATCCAAATGTAAAAGCAAACATATAATGTAACATGATTGGTCAATGTAAAAAATAAATTATTTTAATTATACATATATTATATATTTTCTATAAAATAAAATTTTATATATATATATATAATTTTAATTTTAAAATTTAAAATAAATAAAAAATAATTTTAATTTAATAAAAAATAAATTTTTATTTCATTTATTGAGTGATGTGAAAATATATGTATTAGGATTGGAAGAATATGGCTATGCCCACATGGACATCATTTTTGATATTTTGTTTTTTAAAATTTAAAATATAATTTAAATATACTAAAAAATAATTTTAATTTAATAAAAAATAATTTTAATTTAATAAAAAATAATTTTTTATTTCATTTATTGGGTGATGTGAAAATATATGTATTAGGATTGGAAGAATATGGCTATGCCCACATGAACATCGTTTTTGATATTTTGCTTTGCAAATAAATAATTGTATATATATATATATATATATATATATATATAAAATATAATTTTTATTTAATAAAAAATACTTTTTTATTTTATTTATATGTTGAGTGGTGTGAGAGTATGTGTATTGAGATCGTTCTTATTTTTAATTTTTCTTGTATTATGTGTTTTTATAAGGTATTAACTAACATTTCTATTTAATCAAAGATTTTATGTTTTTACAATCCATAACATTACATTATATTTTTCTAGAAAAAATTGTGTTGATTTATGATGCTCAACATTTGGGATCTTCTTCAGTGAAAAAAAAGATTAATCTAAAACATTGAGCATCAAAAATCAACACAATTTTTATTTTATCACTCATAATTTTTAATAGTTAGATTATCAAAGAATACTTTTAATTTTGGATGAAGAGATCCTACTTTATATAGTCTTATGAAAATTTGGTCATAATTTTTAATCTTTTTTTTAAATTATAATTTTTTAATATTAATTGAAAATAAATATTAAAATTAAAAGGAAATTATAAATTATAATAAAATTTAAAATATTTTTAAATTAAAATATATTATTTTTATGAAGAGATTAATGTCTTACGAAAATTCAGTTTCAACTTTTAATTTCTTTTCAAAATTTTAATTTCCAATATTAATTAAAAATAAGCATTAAAATTAAAAAACCAAAAAACATATAAATTATAATAAAATCAAAACAATAAAAAATAAAATAAATAGGATGAAAAACAAACAAATAAATATTAGAAAACTAAAATATAATTTTTACCTTTTTTAATTTAAAAAATTATATTTCATAAAATAGTATTTATATTTTATTAATATTTAATTAATATGCAATATTTCTTTTTAATTATAAAATCAATTAAAATTTAATTCATAAATTAATCTTATAAAAAAATATCATGTATCTGATGGTTAATTTTTAAATATGCAAGTCACTTTGACATTTAATTCATATTTTTACCCATCACCAATGACATTAATATTTCTAAAATGGTCTTATTTTTACGTCCAACTAAATTTAAACATTTTAAAATCTTGCAAATTCTAGTACCGATTTGAAGGCTTAGGTTATGCTAATATATATTATGATTAGTTGTACATAAAATGATGTTTATACCATGATTATATGCGGAAGATGTGATGTCACCGTTATGGACATCTTAATAATATGATATAATGATTAATTAATTATACTTATTAATATAATGATTGATTAATTATAAAGCATGTATGCACTTAAAATTGTTCATTTTATTATTTTTGATTAATATTTTTATTAGTTCGATATTAATTCCATTTAATTTATTTTATTCCGTTAATTTATCTTATTTATAGCCATTTATTTAATATCTCTTTTTTATTATCCTACATTCATTAACCTTATTCATCTCATTCCTTCATTAATTCTATCATAATCTCTATTATCCTAATCTAATTCTAGTTATCCATTATATGAGAATTTTAAATTCCCATAACCCCACCTAACCACCTACTAACCTACACCTTAACATTTCCTACATCCCTAGTCCCTAATCACCTACCTAATCCCTATCTAACCCCCACCTAATCCTCCATTATCCCTAAGCTAATCAAGAAGTTTGTAGAAGCTCCTCCAAGCCTCTAGAAATCTCTAAACTAGAGACTTATAAGGAATTTAATATTCCTTGAATAATCCATAGCCATTGGATCTCCTCATCCAACTTCAAATATTAACCCTTGATCTTCCCTCCTAAAGCTCCTCCTCCATGGAAGCCAACTAGAAAGCTTGTAAGGAATCCATGTCAAATTAATCTATGAATCAATCATCCAATCCTTCATCTATCATCAAAATCTTTTAATCATACCATCACTATGCCAAAAATCTAAGTCTACATGCAATCAATTATCCTTTTGAACATCTTGGAAGGAGGTATGATGAAGCAAATAATTTGGTAAGGTCTATATCATTCTGATTTGTTTCATGAATCCTTCCTAATAGGTAGTTTGCATTTTGAGTTTTAATTAGCTTGTTTACATCATAGAGCTCAAAATCCTACTACATTATGGTGACCATCTTATACTTCCTTGTCATCTTATATCCTTATCACATTCCTCATCTTGTTTATCTTCCATCCTAGCCTAACCATATCCTCTCATCATAAGACATATCCCCATCTTACCTTGTACATCCTTGTCATATTATCTTTGTATATCCTTATCCTTAACTCCCATCACCATCTTGTCTCCATCCCCTCCTAATCTAACCATATCTACCCATCACCTCATCAATCACATGTCTTAATCACCATCTTATACCCTATCTACCATATCGTCTCTATCACATCCTAGTCTAACCATATCTACGCATCATTGGTCATACTCCCATCACCTCCATCTTATTTTGTCCATCATCATCACGATCTTATTTTCATCCCTAGTCATGCCCACTCATCATTAGTCACTCCCTATCACCCATCCTTGTCATAATCCTCATCATCCTAGTTATCACACATTGTCTTTGATTAGGTCCTAATCCATCTCCCATCTTGTCTAGACATACCCACTCATCCTCTTATACCATCATCTCATCATTTTGTCATCCCTTTGCCCACATTGTCTTTTTGGTATATCTTTTATTATTCCCCATCACCACTTTGTCCTGATTCCCTCCTAGTGTCATCAATATCCACTCAGCATTTGTCCATCCTCATCATCATTATTAGCATCTCGATTCCATCCTTAGTCATATCCACCCAATCCTAATCACATCTTGTAAATCCTAGTCTTATCCCCTTGTACATAATTCATTCTCTTATACATCTTACTAGACCTATCCCTTCCTAGTCTTACCTATCATTTTTCTACCCACCACTCACCCATCTTAATCATCATCTTATCCATCCTTATCTCACTATCACCTTACACATATCCTCCTTTTATATTTTATTACATCTATCATTTTGTCTTAAACATATTCACTCATCCTTAGTCATACCCCTATCACATACATATATATATATATACATATATATATATATATATATATATATATATATATATATCATCCTTTTACTATCTTGACTTCATCCCATCCTAATCATACCCTGTCACATATGTATATATATGTATGTATATATATGTATGTATATATATATATATATATATATATATATATATATATATATATATATATATATATATATATATATATGTATGTATATATACACATATATATACATACATATATATATACATATATACATATATACATATATACATATACATATATACATATATATACATACATATATATATATATATATACATATATATATATATATATATATACATATATATATATATATACATATATATATATATATACATATATATATATATATATATATACATATATATATATATATATATATATACATATATATATATATATATATATATATATATATATATATATATATATATATATATCATCCTTTTACTATCTTGACTTCATCCCATCCTAATCATACCCTGTCACATATCTTACTCACACCTTGCCTTGTCATTCATCCACTACATCCATAATCACTTGTCTTGACCATGTCTTTATCACCCATCTAGTTTAACCTCATCCTATCTTGTCCTAGTTGGCTTCTTAGGTAATAACCAGGTCTAAACCATCCACCTTTCATTACCTCTTTAATATTTCATCATCACCTATCCATATTTGTCCTTATCCCATTATCCCATCACTTTCATCACATAAATCATCCTATCTTGAGCAAAATCAGTTTAAGGTTCTGTGCTAGTCTTCTATCCATATCATCTTATCATCCTAGTCCACTGTCACTCATCCCCTTGGTTATATCTTTAGTCAATATACTGCTAGCATCTTATCACTTTGTTGGTTTCAATCTAGCAACCCATCAATCAATCTAATCATCTCTAGTCCAATCATTTTGCCTATTCATAACTAGCAACCCATCCAACCATCCTCTTGCTAGTTTGAATCTAGGCACCCATCAAATCTCCAATCCTTTTTCTAGCTTGACAACTAGGCATTGTTGATAAGTTGTTAGTACCTATTGTCATATAGGTTTGAAATGTGATCCTAGTAATTAATCAATTTCCCCATATTCATATATCATACTAGCTCAGTCATTTGGACCCACTGTATTCAAGGAACCATCCCTAATCCTTAGCCTCCCTCCTATCATACATGAGTCTTCAACCACCACCATGGAGTTAGACCCCACTTTTATTGACCAATACATAGCTTCCCATAAGGATGAGATCCTCTTGAAGTTCCTTATGATGGGTGTACCACTTCTCGAAGGTGTTGGCCCCCTTCAACTCATTACACTTCCTGCCCAAGCCACTTCATGTGAGTCCCATACCAATCCCCCATCTTCTAGTTAAAAACATCAGCTTACCATTCCCACACTAACAAAAGAAATCCAATCTTGGCCATCTTACCTACTACCAATCCATTAACCTAGCCACATTAACAACCCTCTGATCCAAAGTCCAATACTTCCACATCTAAATCACAAAGTGAAGCGAGTCATTATACTCCCCTACCTATATCCTTGAAATCCATTTTCAAACAATTAGTCACTGCCAACATGATGGTTTATCCACCTATCTGACATATTTATCCTACTAAGCCTAAGTCATCTAGGTATAAAGCAAACCGATATTGTCTATATCATCAAACTTGGGTGTATTCCATTAAACAATGCCAAAACTTTTGAGACTATGTCTAAGACCTCATCAACAATGGTGACATAGTAATCAAGGATGAATCAAATGAATTTAAATTCTAGGTAAATAAGAAGAGGAATGCCAAGATTCCATTCCCTATCATGATCAAACCCTTTCCCTTCCAAGCCAAGGTCAAGACATCCTATCCATCCTCCATGATCCCCCCATTTTTGACCACCCATCCATTCAAAATAAGTCTACTCCCCATAAACATTGTCCTTCTATATCCCATAATCCCTTTCATGAACCTATCTTTGCTTCGTCCATTATTCATCCATCGTCTCCCTCTCACCCATCACATCAAATACCCCCCATTGATAGGACAATCATGGACAAATCATCCTTTACTACCAACATAGCATCATGTACATCAAAATCAACATTGGAGTCAGAACAAGTTTTATCTACCTTAAGATCATGTGTAGCACCAATATCCAAATCAGATTCCTCATCAGAAATATCATTCTTAGTTAATATTGTTACAAATGATGATAATTCCTGCTTTTTTGAAGATCCCAATCAAGATGATGAATGCATAATTGAATTCTTGAATGTTTTATATGTTGAAGATTTTCAAAGTGGATCTGATCCTACTTTGTATATGTGTCTTAATAATCATATTAAGATTCTTGAGGACACTTTCTTTGATGTTGAGGCTAGGGATCCTAGTGACCTTTATGAAGACTACGTTGCCCATTATCCCCTTACTCCATCACACAACATTAATCATCCACCTCACCTCCACAATATCCATATCCCATTGCATGATGGGAATGAACAAGAATATGCATCATTGGATTCCCCTCTACATTCCATATCATTTGCCATAAATACAAAGATCCAAGACCTCATCCAACAATCATAAATCATGATCAAATGATATTTGATCCCATAAATCAAAGTCAAGTAAAGTCAAATCATCGACCTAATCACAAAATGTCTTCCCTAGTGAAGCCCAAAATTTGGCACTAGGGGCATATTAAAGTCAAAATAATCATATATCAAGTCAAAAGTCAATCTCCTCTGGTGAAGCCCAAAATCAAGCACCAGGGGGAAATTAAAGTCAAATCCAATCAACAATTCAAAATAAAGACAAAAATAATAATAATCGTAAGGTAGATCATCCTCTTAATGCTTGGGTCAAATAATTAACAATTCAAAAGGTCTTGGATTCCTTAATATCATGGCATCAATCTAAATAATCCCCTCCACCATATCCAATGGTGTATGCAATTGTTGAAAACCATTTTCACTCCCCATCCTATCATATCAACCATCATGATCATATCCCTCCTTCATATCCTATATCCCATCATCCCAATCATAACATGCTCCGATCCCTAGGCAACACTGTCCCTCATAGGGGTTACAAGGAAACCTGGTCAAAACATTTAGAGGATGCTAAATCAAGAATCAACAAAGGCCACCAAAACATCTAGGCATTTAGCATCCATCATAGAATAGGTGTTGACTAAGAATCTAGACCACATCGATAATCCTGCATCTTGCCCTTCTTTAATAAATTGAGATTCCCAATAAAGTTTAAATTAAAAAATAATAATTCATCCAATGGTGAAAACCAGTCTTCTAGCACCTTGGGTAAATACCATGATGAAAACTAGTTTCTGGCATCATGGTAAAATAATCAATTGTCTATATTATACCTCAACACTTAAGGGAAAAACCCATCCATGCCCATATCATCCTATCTCTCCTTTCTTCCTATCTTGACCTTCATAAGGAAGAGGAAGGTGTCTTGATAACTGTCCCTACACCATTTTTGCATATCCTCCAATGGATGCTCAGGTAACCAACCATTTTGTTCCTTCATGATGTGGTCATTGGCCATCCCTAGTCCATTCATCTTTGGTCTCCATCATCATCTCATCCACCATCCCATCCATAATTCCATCCATCCTCACCCTGGTTACTAATCTTGGTATTCCCTTTGCCAGTAACCCCATTTGTATAGTGTACATACATATTCCCAAAAATCCCTATAATTTGAAATATGTCCAAAAAACCCTAAAAATCATAAAATTTGAAAAAGACAATAATTGTCCATTGATGCCTTATCTTATCCCAAATCCCCTAGTTGCATCCATCTCCATACCATCTGATATCCATCTCTATGTTGTTTGTCTATCTTCCCATATGCTATCCTTAGATACACCATTTGGTCTTGAAAATTAATTGGAATCATCACCCATCACACCATATCATCATCATCCTTTTGGCTAGGTATTATTGATATCCAATATCCTTGTCACTAAATTTAATCTAGCACCCATCACTTCCCTATCAGTCACTTTTTACACCTAGCACCCATCACATCACCTCCTTGCTAAGTGTGAAAGGTACTTGATCCCATCACTTTCCTTATCATTGCCTCTTCCTATTTAGTACACATCAAATCACTTTTACTAGCATGAAAGGTATATGATCCCATCATTTCCTAATCTCCTTGCTAGATTAGATTCTTATAAGGCCTTGTCTATTGGTAATCCCTGGTAATCACTTTTATAAATCACCCTCCCTTACTACTTTTCAATTTGATTTCAAGACCAAGTTAGTGATCAAAGACTTTTTCACATCATCCATACTAAACTAGGGGCAACTTCTAATCCATATCCTCATTTAAGTCCTTATCCTTGTCCTAACCCTAATCATGATCACCCTATCTAAATCCAGGCCCATCATAAGTCCATAATCACATCATGATCATCCAACCCATCACATAATCACTCATCCCATCATTTGACAAGACATTGGGATAATACATGTATATAATCGTGTGTGTTATTTGTTTTGTTTGTCTTGTTTGACTATCTTTTATCATGTATATTTCTTGTTTGTATTCTATTTTTTTTGCATAATCTCTTTTTGTTTATTGGGAAATGAACAAGGATGCTATGAGGACACCAAAAATGCCCTTGAGGATGCAGAGTTCACTACTTGTCCATGCACTTTGGCATAACGTCCTCTTGGTCATGTCTATATTATGGGGCATACTAACAAGTGATGTATTTTTGGATTACTTAGACTATGATGAGGCCTATGACATTTGTGATGAATTGATATCATCATTTATCTCATCATCTTTCTCCCCATCACAACCCATCTAACTAACATCCAATCTTTTATCCTCATCTCATCATCTGAACCATATCCTTCAATCACTAACAAGTCTAATCATCCTCATCATCATCACTTTATAATCATTAATCATCATCATAATCATCATCTTTTAGTTAGAACTACATCAGCCTAAGGTCTGTTCAGACTCTATAGGCAATACTTGGCCATGTTTCAATGCCTAAGGATATCTCGACCGATATCTTAGCCACTATCTATATCATCTATCTTCATCCCATATCTTTTGGTCACTTGATCACATCTTAATTTTCTCTCATCATATTCATCATATCAATCAAATTTAGCTTTGAGCTACACCCATCATTTATTTTATCAAATAATCATCTTACCTTGGCCTAAAACTCTCCCTTGCATACATCCTTACTTGGGATACGTCTAGAGCTTACAAATTTTTAATCTTATCGTCATTCTATTATGATTGATTACCCCTTGAGATGTGTCTACAACCGTGACACCTATCATATTTCCTCCCTGTGAATGTGTCCTTATTAGGGGCATCATCAATTTGTAGCTCATTGATCAAGTCAGATTTATCTTATTCATCCCCTATCTATCCACCACATCCCACCCCTCATTTCTTCTTTTAAGTGGTCATCCATCTCATTCTTCCCTACATGTCCCCTTGAGGGGGCATCATATCTATTAACATTCATCCATGACATAGTTTTTCTTTGAAAGACCATTAATCCCTCTACTTCACTCCACTTGCAATGCCATCTCAAAGAGGGGAAAAATGTATGCACCTAAAATCATTCACTTCATTATTTTCAACTAATATTCCTATTAGTCGACACTAATTCCACTTAACCTATTTTATTTTGCTAATTTATCTTATTTCTAGCCATTTATTTAATATCCTCCTTCTATTTTCTTACATTCACTAACCTTATTCTTTTCATTCCTTCATTAGTTCTATCCTAATTATTAGATGGTGGAGCTTGATCTTATTATAATCCTTGATTCCCAATGGGGGGTGTTGGGGGGGCATTGCAAAATATTGTAATTTCATAGTAAATATGGACCACTCACTATTAGGTCACATATCTAACAGTATAAATTATGTTTGTGCATTTTTACCTTAATATGTAACCCTCCTTTGATATAAGGGCATTGTAATTATAACATCTCACAATGTGTGAGTGAAGAAGATATTGTAGTGGTTATATTACAGGTTTTTCTCTTTATTTGTTAGACTAAATAATAAGGACTGGTTGTTTCTGTGGACATAGTCTATATTGGATAAACCATGTTAAATCCATTTCTCTATTATGTTGTGTTTTTCTACATTTTAGTTTCATCATTAATTCATTAATTTTGCTCTATCTTCTATATTATCAACAACTAGTATCAAATCCAAAGGTTTATTTGGCAGATAAACTCACATAAAAAGAGGGTTCTTAGTTTGAGTGGGAGTGATGGCAGAAGAAGGCAAGTTTAAGGTTGAAAATTTTAGTAGCTAAAACTACCAGCTATAGAAGATGCAAATGGAGGACTATCTATATCAGAAGGATCTTTTCCTAACATTGGGTGGAATAACAAAGAAGCCAATGACTATGAAGGATGAAGATTATGAGGTTCTTGATAGAAAGGCACTAAGAACAATATGATTATGTCTGACAGCGTTGGTGGCCTTCAATATTTCAAAAGAATAGGTAGAAATAGATGTGATGAAGGCATTGGATAGAGTATATGAAAAATGTTCAACATCCAATAAGATATTTTTATGAATTATTTATTTAATCAAGAAATATCAGGTGGGTCTATTTCTGATCATTTAAATGAATTTAACATGATCACAAATCAGTTAATATCTATAGGACTAAATTTTGATGATGAGGTTAGGGATATTTTGATTATGTGCTCATTTCCAGAAAGATGGAATGGTTTGGTTATGGTTGTGAGTAATTCTATCTCTGGTTTAAACACTTTAAAGTTTGATGATGTTATTTGTGTTATTCTTAGTGAAGAAATGTGATGAAAAAGCATAGGTGAGACATCAAGTAATGATTTGACTATGCATAAAAAGGAAAGACAAAAGGATAGAGGAAAGGGCCTAGGGAATCATGGTAAGTCTAAGAAGGGTATATCTAAATCTAGAGGAACGTTGGTGTGTTGGATTTGTGGAAAGAAAGGACACCTGAAGAAAGATTGTTGGTTTTGGAAAGGAAAACAAGGAGATGGACATCAAGATAAAAATCAAGAAGTAAATGTAGCAAGTGATGTATTACAAGATTATTTAATCCTTTCTTTAGATAATATTAATGATTCTTGGGTGTTAGATTCAGGAGATCATTTCATGCTACACCCCATAAAAAATATTTTCAAGACTATGTTCAAGGTGATTTAGGATAGGTTTATTTCGGTGATGGTGAACCCTATAAAATTATAGAATGGAAACAAATGGTTGCTAAAATAATTAAGGCATGTTCTTGAGTTGAGAAGAAATCTAATTTTAGCAAGGCAATTAGGAAGTGAGGGTTGTATGGTTACATTTGCAAAAAAATTATGGAAGGTCACTAAAGCATCACTGGTAATAAAAAAAAGAGAGAATGTAGGTACATTATATTTATCTAATGGTAATGTTGACTCTTCTATTGCTTTAGCTTCTACATAAGTACATACAAAATTATGGCACCATAGACTTGGGCACATGAGTGAGAAGTGGATGCAAGTTCTCCACTCAAAGAATTTGTTAACAGATTTTAAGAAGATGGATTTGGATTTTTTTGAGTACTATGTGTATGGAAAATATAAAAGAGCTAGATTTTTCATATTTGGAAAGACAAAAAAAGATGAAAAGTTAGAGGTTGTACATAAAGATGTATGGGGACCGGCTTAGGTATCATCCCTTGGTGGCTCTTCTTATTATGTTACTTTTATTGATGATGCAACTAAAAAAATTTGGGTTTATTGCATATGAAAAAAATATGATGTTTTTTTATACTTTTAAGAAATGAAAAGTTTTGGTTGAGAATGAGACAAGAAATAAGTTAAAGTGTCTTAGATCAGATAATGGAGGTGAATACTATAACAAGGAATTTGATAATTATTGTTCATCCCATGGGATTTGTAGAGAGAAGATGGTTCCAAGAACACCACAACAAAATGGTGTGTCAGAAAGGATGAACAGGACAATCATGGAGTGTGCAAGGACCATGAGATTACATGTAAGGTTGCCCTTACAATTTTAGATGTATGTTGTGTATACTATTATTTACTTAATAAATAGAGGGCCTTCATGTCCTTTGGATGGTGGCATTATAGAATAAGCATGGATAGGTAAAAAGGTAGATTATTTATTTTTAAAGACTTTTGGTTGTGAAGCATTTGTCCATATTGATAAAGAAAATAGAACCAATCTTGAAGCAAAATCCAAGAAATGCACTTTTATTGGATATGAACTTAATGATTTTAGTTATTTTTTATATGATTTTAAAAACCAAAAAATCATTAGGAGTAGAGATGTGATCTTTAATGAGAAGGTCATGTACAAAGATCAGTTGCAAGAAAATAAATAAGAAAAGCCAATTATAAAATATGCAGTACTTGATGAAATCATTGAAAATAAAATTTCAAAAGTGCCAAAAAATCAGAATGTGCAAAAAATATAAATACCTCAAACTCCTTGAAGTGTAGTTAGAAGATCTACCAAATTAAGTAGACTCCCAGAATGACACTCTCATTCACTTTATTATTTATTATTGACTGATGGTGGTGATCCAAAAAGTTATGAAGAAGCAATGTAGGTAGAAACCATAAAGAAGTGGGAACAAGGCATGAAAAACATGGACTCTTTGGTACATAAGAAAACTTGGGATTTGGTTCAATTGCCTGCAGCTAAAAGAACATTGCAAAATAAATGGGTTTATAGGTTGAAGGAAGAATATTTAGGAAAAAAGAGGTACAAGGCTATAATTATTGTAAATAGGTTTGCACAAAAGAAAGATTTTGATTTTTACGAAATATTTTCTTTAATTATAAAAATGACTTCCATAGGAACTATTTTAAGTTTGGTATTAGTAGAATTTTTGCACTTTGAACAGTTATATGTAAAGACTGCTTTCATTCATGGTGATTTGAAGAGAAAATATATATGGAGCAGCCATAGGGATACAAAGTAAAAGGTAAAGATAAAATGGTGTGCAGGTTGAAGAAGAGTTTGTATGGTCTAAAGCAAGCTTCAAGAAAATAGTATTTGAAATTTGACATGCTTATGATAGAACAAGGTTATAGTAGATGTCATTTTGACCACTGTGTTTGCTTTAAGAGATTATATAATGAAAGTTATATTATATTGTTATTGTATGTAGATGACATGCTTGTTGTAGGATCTAACATGCATGATATCAATGAGCTCAAAAGAAAACTAGCATATTCATTTTCAATGAAGGATTTGGGTGCTACAAAGTAAATCCTTGGTATGAGAATAACATGAGATAGGAAAAATAGAAAATTGACATTGTCTCAAGAAGAGTACATTAAGAAGGTGTTAACTAGGTTCAATATGCAAGATGCAAAAATTGTAAGTAAACCTTTCAGAGGGAACTTCATATTAAGCAATGAACAATGTCCTAAAATAAAAGAAGAAATAAATTACATGTCTAAAGTTTCATATACTTCATTAGTTATAAGTTTAATGTATGCTATGGTGTGCACGAGACCAGAAATTGCTCATGTAGTGGGAGTTGTCATCAAGTTTATGAATAATCTAGGAAAAGAGAACTAGGATGCAGTTAAGTGGATTCTTAGGTACTTGAGAAGGACCACTGATAGATATTTGTGCTATGAAGGTTCAGATGTTACCTTACAAGGATATGTTGATGTAGACATGGATAGAGATTTAGATGGAAGGAGGAGTACCACATGTTATGTATTCACTATTGGTGACAGAACGGTTAGTTGGATTTCAAAATCATAGAATATAGTCGATTTGTCAACTACAGAGGTAGAATATGTTGCAGCTATAAAATCAAGCAAGGTGATGATATGGATGCAAAATTTCATGGAAGAGTTGATGTAGAAGCAAGAATATTGCAGGTTGTATAGTGATAGATTGAGTGCAATTCATTTAGAAAATAACTCAACATTCCACTCAAGAACCAAACCTATAAAACTCAGGGATCACTTTATTCATTTAGTTTTAGAGGATGATCAACTGAAGTTAGAAAAGATCCATATGAGCCAGAATCTTGTAGATATGCTAACAAAGGTAGTTAGTAAGGAAAAGCTGAAGAATTGTTTAGCTTCAATATGTCTTCAAGGATAACAAGGAAGATGAGAAACATGACAGAGTAAAATTTCAAGAAAGAGTTGTAGCAGTGGAGTCATAACAATCAGTCTCCAAGTGGGAGATTGTTGGATGGTGGAGCCTAATCTTATTATAATTCATGGTTCCAAATATGGGGTGTGGGGGGAATGTCCCCCCCCCCCCCCCCCCCCCCCCCACTATGGTTGCCATGGTAAAATTTTGTTAAAAATGCATTGTAAAATATTGTAATTTCATAGTAAATCTAGACTGTTCACTATTAGGTCATAGATCTAATGATAGAAATTATATTTATATATTTTTACCTTAATATGTAACCCTCCTTCAATATGAGGGAATTGTAATAATGAAAGCACGTAGTGTGTGAGTGAAGAAGATATTACAGTGGTTGTCTTTCAGGTTTTTCCCTTCATTTGTTGGACTAAATAATAAGGACTAGTTGTTTTTATGTGGACGTAACCCATATTGGGTGAACCACATTAAATATGTCTCTACTGTGTTGTTTTTTCTGCATTTTATTTCTATCTTTAATTTATTAATATTGCTTTGTGTTCTATATTCCTAAGACTAATCCCTATTATCCTAATCTAATCTTAGTTATCTATTATATGGAAATTTTAAACTCCCATAACCCCATCTAACCACTTACTAACCTATATGCTAGCCTTTCCTACATCCCTAGTCCCTAATCACCTACCTAATCCCTATCTAACCCCAACCTAATCCTCTATTATCCTTAAGCTAATCAAGAAGTCTCTAGAATTGGAGAAGCTCCTCTAAGTCTCTAGAAGTCTCTAAACTAGAGACTTCTAAAGAATTTAATATTCCTTGAATAATTTATAGCCATTCGATCTCCTCATCTAGCTTCAAATATTAACCCTTGATCTTCCCTCCCAAATCTATATAACCAAAGATCCTCCTCCATGGAAGCCAACTAGAAATATTTTAAGGAATCCATGTCAAATTAATCTATGAATCAATAATCCAATCCTTCATCTATCATCGAAATGTTTTAATCATGCCATCACTATGCCAAAAATCTGAGTCTACATGCAATCAATTATCCTTTTAAACATCTTGGAAGGAGGTATGTTGAAGCAAGGAATTTGTTAAGGTCTACATCATTATGATTTGCTTCATGAATTCTTCCTAGTAGATAGTTTACATTTTGAGTTTGAATTAGCTTGTTTAAATCTTAGAACTCAAAATCTTACTATAGAGTAATATCATGGTGTAATTGACATGGAAATCCCATCCTACATCTCCTTTTATTCTTCCTTGTTTGATATCATCACTGTATATTATTATGCACCAATGTTGACGCATCCCTACAATTGCCTCGTCAAGCCTAAGTGTCAAGAAAAAATAATTATGTACCTTTTTAAAAAATAATTATCTTGCCATGTAGATCCAAATTTAGACATGCCTTTTTAAAAATAGAAATAAAAATGTTTTCAATATAAATACTTATAGTTCATAGGTGCACTAGCCAGTGATGGTAAAATACAATGATAAAGTATTTCAAGAGATAGTTTTGAAGAAGCACAAACAAATACACGTACAAACTTCTATAACATATCACTATTAGAATATAGAATGTATTATATATTTTTATATAATAAACTATAAAATATTATATTAAAATTTATATATTTATATATAATATATAATATATAATATATAATTTGTATGTGTTTGTGTAGCGAACCCAAACCAACCCACTTTTTTTTTCAAGGCCTTAGAAGAAAATTCTGGTAGAAGATCGAACATTTAAGAAGAGCTACATATTTTATTAGCCCTACTACAGACTTTGACAACAAGTTGTGCATACTTTCTAGGAAGCTTTTCCTTGTTAACCACAACTTTAATTATGTCCCAAAAAGAATCTAATTCCAATTGCATATAAAAATAAGTAACATTCAACCATAGTACTTTTAGCATAAAATGAATTTATTATGATATAGGCAACCATATATGTACATCAACATAAAATTAGGCTAATTCTAATGTTTCCAACACTCAAATTCCCTCCAAGATAGAAGATAAATCTATCCTTTTAAAGAAATAAACATAAGTAGAACCTCTATTTTATTTTATCAATCAATTAATTCAGAATTTCTAAAACAATAATAAATCGGTCACATATTTATTAGACCATCATTCATACATTCAACCAAATGTTGTGGTGGAAACATCAAGCTAACCAAAAAGTAGCCACAAATTAGAGGCCCTTATTTGACACAAGACTATAAGGAATCAATCATCTTCATGACCAATACTTATTTATATTAAAAAGGTATTCCCTGAATATTTATGTTGTAAATTTATTGAAAGAATGATCCCCTTCCCTTTTTTTTGTATAATGATTCACATCTTATTTACTTGAACAACTTAAATTTATAATATAACTTAGTTGTCAAGATCTATTAGTTATCGAATATGATAAGGTTAACACAATAAGGAATGTAATCCTATGTGGAATAATCTCAATGCATTTCCACCAAGCTACAACATAACACTCAAGAGTAGAATAAGGCAGGCCATAATACCATAATTCTTATGTATTAATCCATTTTTCGCTAAGAATTCTTTCTTCATACTATAGTGTATAATTAATCCATGATCTATGATGGTAAAATTATCCTATGGAAAAATATCCCCTTAAGAAGGTATAGTTACCATATTTAAATACCCAGGATCAACCCATGCATTTAAGACCTCTTCCATCAAGGAAGAAATTACAGCTTAACTACTCTTGTATCAACCATGAATTTAGTTCTAAACACATCTAGATCAAAATAAAACTAGGAGAACAATCTAAAAATAAAAAAGCCTTTGTCCTCATTGGCCCAAAGGTTCTGTGAAGATGAACCTCGAAGACAAATTAAAAATCTTCACTTCTTTTTAAAAAATGCTAAGCCTTCTTCAAGGGTCGAACCTTATGGGCAAAAATCCTAGTTTAATTCAAATAGATAAACGACAGAAGCTCATTAATAAATTAATATTATCTCCTTAAATTAGGTACATGATCAACATCCAAAGGGTTTATACAATACAATCTCAAGTTTAATCTTGATATATTTAAGAAGTACCCACATAGTTTAGATACAATTATAAAAAGGGTATCTAACATCCTATTAAAGATGAAGAATTCACGTAAGAAATCTTCCAATACTTTGTTGATTAGTATCAACAGATAAGATAATTCTTCTCCCAATAAATCAACATCGAAGAAAACGTTAAGAAAACCACATAAGAGTTTATCAGAACAATCTTTCCCTACAAAAAGTATGTTAAACAAAGTCAACATATAGATGGTAAGTGCCCTCTTCTAATCAATAGGTTAGCATAAAGAACATAAATTGAATCATGAAAATCCAAATTTGTGAATTATAAGAATGAAATCAAAGTTATGGAAATTGAAGATTATTCATAAAGAAGATCATAAAGGAAGCTTCATGTCCATTGTATCTTTCGCTCATACATCCAATATATAAAGAAATACAATTTCCATGAGCCATTTGCTCATTCATTTTAGAAATAGATATTTATGAAAAAGTATTATACTTTAAGAATAATATTTTAAGCATCTAACATAGTGCTATGTATCACCTAGCTCTTCCAATCCAACTTTTTTTTTATCACAAGAATCAATAAGATAATCCACTTCATGCATTATATTCATGTCATAACAATAGATAATGACTACACGTCTATATTCATTGCTCATGTAAATTAGTGTGCACCATCTCACTTTCTATCAAGGTACGAGCATTAATAATATTTAACTATATAATTATTAAGGGGAGTAAATTTATTACCTTTGACCCTAGATATTTTACATAAAGGAATGATGAAGCTCACTTTAACAATACTAAACTCATAATGAGTCCATTTATGGCCCAGTTGGAATTAACCACATCGGATCCCAAATTACCACAAAATACGTTGTGAATGAGAATAGTTTAAAATCAAATAAAATTTAAGAGTAATGAATAGCCACTAAATGAAGCGTCAACCCCACTTTGAGTGTTATGTAGCCCACACGGCCTGTCAAACTACCATTTTGGCACAAACAATTTTTTTTTAAATAAAAAAATATCATCTTATGACCTCAAAGAACCAACAATTCAACATAGTGAAATATATAACTAAAAGTAATTATAGATACTCTAGACAAAAGAAATACAATTTGATACAATAATATTACGTTTATATGAACTCTAAATTTGGTATAGCTGGAAATAATCACAATCAATTCTCAGATAAGCTACGGTGTTATGATAAGAGAGTTGTATTTCAATAAAAGTTAATAAAAATACATCTAAAATTTCAGCCTTCATTTTAGTTGATAACTGCTCTTAAAAAAACATGCCATTATTTCAACCTTACACGGACTCTCTAGCTGTCATACTAGCAATATATATATATTAGAAATCACTCTTTTTTCTTTTAAAATAATTGATCATTACTCCAATGGGGTTGCTGGTCCAAATAAATACAATAGACCTTCTCACATTTGTTATTTATTTACTTATTAATTCTTCAAAGGTTGTTGACTATAGATCTCAAAAGCTAGTAGAATATTGATTTGTATATATTCCTTTAATTATTTATTTCTCTTCAAAGTATGATACCCTCTATTATCATAATTAGATACCCAGGTATATCCATTTAAAGAACATCACACACCAATACACAAAAACTATTTATTATATTAAATCCACAATCTCAAGACAAACAAGAACCTACACAGGCTTATGGCCCAAGTTGGCATGATGGAATATATCAGAAATTCCACTTGCTAGAATTCATAAAATACAATCATATTCAAAACTTAATTTTATTTTTAAATTTTTAATCAAAAAAAAACTTCCAATATGTGTTTCAAAAGTTGAATAGAGAAGAAGAAAACCTAGAAATCATTTTTGCTATCGTTCTACCATTTAAGAGCAGCAAATGCCTTTATTTTGGGGTTTTAATTCTAACTCTGATAATATAACAAAATAAGTAGGTCACACACACACACACACACACACACGCTTCCAACAATGTTCAAGATATATATACACATTGTTTCTTATTACCTTGCTCAAGATTTTTCACTCAATGCTACAACATTAAACTTCTAAATAAAGTATTCATATCCCAATTGATTTATTCAAAATCAAATCAATGATTCCAACCATAAAATTAATTAAACTCAGATTTTTATAGGAGGATAAACACATACATATTTATTGGGTTTAGTAGGGTAAATAAATAAATATGCTTTTAAATCCTTACATTCAGATCTTCCACTCAAAGCAACAATATTTTAGCTTCAAGAGAAAACTCACAATAGGTAAAAGGAGAGAGCATATATATAAGCCAAATCAAGGCCCAATAATGAATTATATCATTTGTTAATTATTGACAGATAAGATTTACTAATTCTAGAATCGAATTTCCATTCCCATAACACCTCTATAATCAATGAGTTGTAGGATCTTTTGTGCATGTTTAATCACGAATATAAGGGCCTACATCCCAACAAGAATAGATGGGGATTTCATAGTGTAAATTAAATATTTTAATGCAAAACCTGTAAAATGGAGGAGGGAAACTTGCCTGATTATTTTCTTTGTGCTAAAAATAAGGCTCTTCTTACCAAAGCCATCCTCATGGTGCCTTCATATCCTCTAAACTCTTCCTTGAATGCAGGAAACAAATTACAAGTTTTTTCAGGCACACAATACCTCTTCATGGCTTCAAATGGCAGCCCAAGAGGGTTAAATATGCATGAATAGCTTTCCAATAAGTGTCATGACTTCCTTGCATTGCTACCAACAAATGGAAATAACAGTTTATTCCACATAAACCCTATCCAACCTTTTATCCAAATAACTTAGATTCAATTTATTTATGATAAAACACACACACACACACACACTAATTTCCAAAGTCTTTATTTGACTTGCCAAAACTAATCAATTCCCAAATAATATTTAAAAATTGACTTTTAAAACAAGTCTAATATATAATGATAGTTGTTATTTTAATATAATAATTCCACAAGCCAAAAAACCTTCAAATTATGCCCTTGGTCCAATTGACCTTGATTTCTTTGTAATTATAAATTTAATTATAAAGAAAATATTATATTTAATTTAAGGGGAAAACACACCAAGGTCTCAATTATAATGCACCAAAGACATGCTTATAATCAAGATGTAACAGTCCACCTACAAGTTGCTCAACACTTGGGCAATCACCTAAGACAAAAAATGCACATAGGTTAAATCAACCATCTATAAGTCCAAAGTCAAGATCTGACTAAAACTTTTTAAATTAAATAATGATCATCCAAGCAGTTTTCTACTAGGTAATAATGGCCAAAATGAGACTTTTAATAAGCAACCAAATAACCAATAACAATGAATCTGCATTCAAGCTCAAGTTGATCCATGCTATCAACCTAATCAAATAGACATAATTGATAATTTGTCGATACCGGCCATCTTAACAAGTAACTATATTCACAAAGATGCCTTGATATTTTACTGATTGTGTAGGGATATGACAATATGCTATATTATAATATATTATACTATTAAATTATATATAGTACCAATATATTTATATTATTAATAATATATAATTATGTATTTATTTAAATATCTATTATTAATATATGTAGTAATGGTATATATTATTATTTATATTATAATATGATAGTATTATAATATATATTATATTATTTTTTAGAGAGGTATTTTCTTTTGACTAGAGCTAAGAAC
The DNA here is from genome assembly GCA_037957365.1 of Torreya grandis. Taxonomy (NCBI): domain Eukaryota; kingdom Viridiplantae; phylum Streptophyta; class Pinopsida; order Cupressales; family Taxaceae; genus Torreya; species Torreya grandis. The sequence continues at coordinate 618,192 of JARHVA010001815.1, forward strand.
CAATTTGGGACACAATCGAAGGCCTAGATCTCCAAGTGATCATCTATCACATATACCAGATATACCAACAATGACCAAAACCAACTTGAGAATACTGACGACAACCATAACTGGCCCAACAATACTAATGAATCATCATAATCATCCTGAGAATACCAACGATGGCCACAACTGGTCCAAGGATACCAATGATGGACACATCCATCCTTGGATACCATATTGATATTTGAACCTAAGTGGAGATTGAAACAACCAAGCCACTTTACCAACTCGCCCACATCTCATTGGTTATATTATTATATAGTTTTAATTTATTTATATTAATAGTAAAATATTATATTATTTATATTATTATTATTATATAGAGAGAATGAATGTCTCATAATTAATATTAATAATATATTAAATTTTTGACTACTTTAACTATTTAAAACTTAATTAAATAAATCTAAAATCATTTAGACAAAAATAGGAAAAGGCTTCTTCAATGAAATATGCCATTTAGGTTTTAAAAATTAACAAACTTTATTTTCAATGCTAAGTGGCAAATAACAAAGAAGTTATTGAATTTTAAGTGATTATAAGTTACTCTTATGTGTATTAATAATAATGGCATCTTTTAGATATTTATTTTTATCACTTTATGATGTACATTATATTTAACACACACTTGCATCAAAGGTGGAAGCTGCATCGAAAGGGATGTAAATTTATGTTTTGGTAATGTAGGTTTGGTAAAGTGAAAGAACGCAAATAGACAGTTGTATTTAACTTAAAACCCATGATCACTGACCTCATCTAGCCTTTTGTGCACAAAGGATTAATAGATAATAATATGATATTTTTGGTGGACATGAGAATGAAAAATGAGATTGTGTCATCCTTTAAACAATGTGGAAACGAGCTATGTGGGGAGAAGACATGTTATTTCATAGTGACCTTGAGCACTGACAAAGTAGTGGGGAAGGGCAAGGACATACAAAGCATGAATGCAATGAAATATTTGAAGGTGATTTGGATAGTGATAGTGAGGGGGAAAATCCTAAGAGGATACACGTGAAAAATTAAGTGGCATGCCACATCCATTAATGCAGTCTATAACTTCCACTGAATTGTTATAGTTACCCAACACATGATTCAAACATCTATCATCTCAATGCAAACATGTGTCTAATATCAAACAACCCCTCTACAAATGTATAAAATTCACCATGTGCCAATTTAGATGACTCTAAAACTAATTAAACAAATATGTTGAATATGCTAGCCATATAAAATGAATATCTAATCAATCTATGAAGGATGTCGTATGCAAATAGATATGGATACATATATTTCCAAGATTTTTCCATTCCCATTTTCAGTAACACTAACAACAACTATTTTATTTGTAATAGTAGTGATCATTTATCTTTATTCAGTGAATAAAGGAAAGGTAAAATCATTACCAAGACCATTAAAATTGCCAATATTTGTATATGCACCTCTTAGTGTATGACATCATATTAAATACATTATCATTGCCCTTAACCATCACTATGTCTCTCACCTTCAAATATTTCACTATTTGCATGTTTTGTATGGCCTTTCCCTTCTTCCAAAGGTTTGAATATGTCATTTATCTATGTTCTTAATCCTAATGTAATTTCTCTAGGTGTTGATATATTGGCAACATGGATGAATGGAAGCTACAAGATAGACTCTGGGATATCAATGTCTTGTCCCTATGTCAACAAAAATACAACATTGATTCGATTCATATATCAGATATGGAGCCATGCCATAGTTAAATCAATGGAATAAATGTATTTTTTCATAGAATGAGGTTTTATAAAGTGAGGGAGTGTAAATAAATATTATTGTTGACCCATCTTAAATTATAATAATATATATTATATTATTTAATATAAATAATATAGTTGTATAATATATAGTTAACACATATGCACACATGATTAATTAATTAACTAAAAAAATATTATATATTATCAGTAACACTATATTTTATAAATGTTATATACCTAAATATAATAATAATAATAATAATAATAATAATAATAATAATAATAATAATAATAATCATCATCATCATCTTAAAGACACAAGATTAGGTAGCTAAGAACATTATCCATTAAGTACATTAAGTGGAAAACAAGTTATGTTTATCATGTATAGAGTAAACATTGAGATGGAAATAGGTTATATTTGAATGTGGATATTCTTAGTTTTAGACGTCACAAAAATGTGGATATTTGAATGCCAAGGCATGTGGAAGCCTGGTGTTATGTTGCACAACATGACATGTGGATATTCATCTTTCTTCAAATCAAGATTTGAACCCACAATATTTTGTATAATGGGATATCTTCTGCTCCACAATATCTATGAATTTGTATATTTTTTTGAATCAGAGATCTAACGCTCCACAATATCCATTGTTCCATAGACTTTATACAATGTGGCACCAAGATTTGAACCCATCCCAAAAATTAATTCTTGGCCAAGATGTATTCTTCCAATCTTAAAGGTAGTTATTTAGGAAGTGGTCCCAAGAAAGGGGCCTCTTATATTTTCTTAGCGACTACTGCAAAATATTTTTAGGAGCATATGTAGCAAATGTGGTCCCATGATGTAAAAAAAATGAGTGTATGCTGTCATTTTTTTAGGAAATAATAGTTGAAATTATTTTATTTTTATTTATAATAAAATTTTAAATGAAATTTGTTCATTCATAAATTTACATTTGGTAAAACACCTTGCTTCAAAATAGGAACATAAATGGAAAATTTTCACTGCCTCCTTTTTTTCACCCACTTAAACTTTCCCCTTTAAAACTTGATGCTCATTAATTTTAGGAAAAGATTCCAAATTTTCATGTTTTCATGTCTTTAATTTTTCATAACACCACCCCCTCATTAAAAATAGGAACAACAGTCCCCTCCATGGGACCTCTACCTTACAAGGGTGACACTGCACTCACTAACTATTAGACAAAGCAAATTGAAGATTGTAGAAGAAGAAATCAAGCAAGTAATAGGGTTTCCCAACTCAGGTAAACATGTCTCAACATTTCTACCCTTAGCACTGCACTATTGAATAATGGGATCATCTATGGGGACTATTATGAAATAGATATAATGAAAATTATCAATGGTGTCTACCATCAACTTTTATCAGTGAAATAATGTGGTGCCCAATGACAAGAGAGGATTGTGCATGGAATAGGGTCTTTGGTTTTGGAAAGGGATAGATTACATAAATTCCTAAATTCATCTCAACGATCATAACCATTACCACAACTCCCATCCGGGTCCTACTTCTAATCTTCTTATGTTATAATAATTATTAGATAGTGTATTTATTATGATTTCAACTATTTATTGATTTATGGGCATAACAAAAGGGAAAACATTGTAAAAAAATGTAAGAATAACATTTTACCCAGATCAACTATTCATACTAAAATAAAATGTAAGCTTATTATTTTCCACAAATCAACTGTTCATGCTAAAATCTAAGAATAATATTTTATTATTACACATAAATATTTCTCTGGTCTAGCATTGCAGACTTTGCATACAATTTATAACAATCCAAACAAACTCTTTTCCATTGTAGATTATCCTTTCTATAATAACATCTAAGTATTATGTACAAATATAACAAACAAAATCTCTTCTTCTTCATTGTATAACAACCTCTCTTGAAGGTAAGGAAACCTTAAGGTTATGTTTCATGAAAAAAGTCATCCCAAATTTAGAGCTCATTTTATAACCATGATCAATATTCACTTTATAACGAGAAAGAATATTTGTAACTATAAACTTCATATTCATAAAAATAATATCTCTCCACAAATATAGCCTAAGACCAACATTAAACATAGGATATCTACAATCCCACTCTTTAATATAAACACCTTCTTTGTTAATCCATCTCTTAGGCTTAAATTCCAAGGCATATTTGCTCTAGAGGCTCTACTACTTGATCTAAATCACAAAGTAAAAATAAATTTAAAAAACCCAACAAAGCTTTAAACAGTTATTTATAATATTAAGTGAGGTGACAAATCATTCATACACACTAATTGGGTTAGATAGAATGTTGTTTCAAGAATTAAAAAATATATGTTTACCCCTAAATAAAGATGGTTCAATATAGTATAGGGTTAAGAATAAAAAAATAAATAATAAAAAAGGTGATAAACATATCTTTAACTAGTCAATTAATTACAAACTTAGATACACAATATTCTAAATTTAAATGTTGAGATATGATATAAATAGAATGTCTAACTATTGATTAATATTAAAATGAATTTGAATCAAGGATACTTAGCTAGTTTATTATGCATGTGTAGATCTGATATGAAACATGTTAGAAGTAGATTGGATCTAGATTTTGGATCAATCATCAGATTCTATAAATTTGCACTATGTGATCTTAGATGCTTGCATCAGATTTGGGGTGATTACATTGACACTATTATCTAATTTATACGTAGGTGTTTGTATGAAATATTAATTGAATCTAAGTGAAACCACCTGAAACCTTTTGGGTTTTCTATCACCTTTTCTTTGGTGTGTTCAAATCTTGCACATAAGTTGTCACTCTTTGTCAAATGATCAAAACCATAACTTCCTCACCCTTGGAGTGATTGTGTAAGAATGGATTAGTGGGCACACGATGTTGAGAAAACATAAGGACCCAATATCAATGGGTTCTACCTACATATCCAATACTCTGAAGAGGACCTCAAACTTATATAGTTTGTTAGTGTAGTGTTGTTTCTCATTGGGTTTTTTCTACATGGTCTTATGGCCATTCTATGTCAATTAAGCTTCCTTAGGTTAGTTATAAAAGGGTCACATAGGCTAATTTCATTTTAATGTAATTATCTAATTAGGAAAATTAGAGGTTTCCTCATGTTTCCCTAATTTTTCCTATATGTACCCCACTTTTCCACTTTGGAAGGTTAGACAGGTTAATGTGATTTTATGCAAGCAGGTCATATTTTGCAATATTGTTGTGTGAAGACAAGCTTATTCCTCCTTTGTAATTTATTTATGATTTCATTACTCCATACATATATTTACTCAATATTATATGCAAGTATCTAAAATTGTGGCCAATCCAACATGGTGTTAGAGCTATTTTTGCCAGTATTATAGTAATCTTTGTGGTCAAATCTTGCATACATTCACTATTCTAGCATAAAGAAGGATTTAGTGAGATTCCTTGGAAAATTCATGTAAAATTCTCTACTGGAACTTCAAATCTAAAAAAAACTATGCCATTTGTTCTATAAGGTGCCAAAACCCTTGGATCGATTATAAACATGACCTAGTTCTAGAACAATCATTTTTCCTTTCTTTTTGGCATCCCAAGGCCCTATTTTTCATTTTTTGAAAAAATATTTACATCCTATGTTGTACAAAAATGCCTTTTGGGTTTTCTTCCTTAGGTTGAAATATCAAATGGGTCTCTTGCATAATTTCTATTTTTAAAGTATTTTGGGTATTTTTGGTTTACCTCAATTTGCATGCCTTCATACTAGTCATACCTCTATGTTAATTAGATCTACAAGTGGTCATTATGTTATATCTACATTTTATTTTCTTCATGTTTCATGAATTAGAGAGTCTAATAACCAATCTAGACTTTTTGAGGGTTGTTACTTAGTCAACAGACCAAATAGGACTTTCAACAGTGAGTAACTTCACTTTTCTAAGTGAGTTGTTTGATAAGTCTACCTATTTTCCTGTAGAAGAAATAAAAATTATGGAGTTGATTTAATTAAAAATTTATAAAGTTAAGTTAGTGGGGTGACAAAACCTGGATTACACTACTATAGATACCTTCAAACTTATAGAGGGTTATTACTTACAACTTTGCCTACCTCAAGCAAAGCAGGTCTGAAACTCTGGATAACACTTCACTTAACCAACTTAGACTTTCAAGGACTTATTTATTACTTAGGTTTTCAAAGGATGATTACTTATATAATTCAAGTAGATTAGATCCAAAAATCTAGCATACACTATGAAAGAACAACTCAGAATTTTAGGGTACCACTACTACCTTCTTCCATTCAGCAAAGTAGTTTGGGAAGTTCGATTACTCTTTTGAGACCGACCCAAACTTTTGAAGGGTCATTACTGCTCAGAGTTGTAGGGTACCTCTAATTCTATTTTTTTTTCCATTTCAAAAGTATGTAATTTCTTTTTCCATTTCCAAAAAGGGTCCAAAAAAGTGTAGAAGTAAGAACTTGTAAGTGCCATAACTTTTAATTCATAACTTTTTTTTGGGTGTTATATTTTTAAAAGTACATATTTTTTTAAAATCTATGCATTGGTGGTATTATTTTAGGTCCTTTGTAACATCTATTTTCTTCATGGTGTAATGGATTAAAACTCACTATAAACCTTTTATACCATTCTTGGATGCATTATCGACTATGCTTGACATCCCTCTTGTACTCTCTCACACTAATTGCTCATAGACACATTTTCAATAGTGCTCGACATCCAATATTAAGAATGTGCTGCATTTTAATTTAAGGGGGGGCCTTATTGATAGTTCAAGGGGGTAATTGTACCATGTGTAATCTATTTTTTCTTTCATCTCAATTCTAAAAACTATCTCTCTAATCTACACTAATAGATCTAAACTTGATTGAACCACTCACACCATTTAACTATTTCGACTAGAAGTCTAAAATGCAGCTTACCTTGAGAGGGAAAAGAATCTATCAAATCACTATGGGTGAGGAAACTGAGTTGTCTAACAATATAGAAAAGGTTAAGTGACACAATAGATGTGATGAGGCCTATGGGTTCTTATGCCTGTTAATGTCTCCTAACCTCTTATTTCATGTTGAATCTATAAAAACTCTCAATGATGTCTAGACCATCCTAGGAAAGCTTTTTGGAGTGTAGGACATCATGAGGGGTCATGAGCTAGAGAATTAGCTCATCACATTGAGCCCAAGTGACTATGATACCCTAAAAAACTTCTTTACAAAGTTTAAATCCCTGAGACTGTAGTAGAAACAATGTGGCATTAAGAAAATAGATGACCAATTTATTCTATTTGTGCTTACAAAATTGGGTCATGACTATTCAATTTTTGTCTCTACATTTCATGATACTAAAAATATAATTAGATCCACTTGAAAAATTCCATCATTTGATGATTTTTTTATCGATCTGACTCGAGAGAAAGATAAGATGGTTAAAATGGGTGCACTAAAGTCTTCAAAATCACATGCCTTGATTGTCAATCAGGACAAGAGAAGCGTTCTAGCAGTGGTAAATGGGAGAAGAAATAGTCTAAACTAGATCATAAGCACAAGAAGAATAAAAAATTAGATGTCAATCCTAAGGCATCATCAAATGAGTCATCCTCAAATAAGAAGCCTAAAAATGAGAAACTCAAATGTAACTTTTGCAAGAAACTTGGGCATGATGAATCTCAATGCATGAAAAAGAAGATTGACACCTTGACTAAGATTATTGAGAAGAATAACATCAGTGTTCCTAAATACTCATCTCAGAATATGTCTGTACAAGATTCTACAAAGGTTAAAGATTAAAAAAAGGGTAAAAATAAGGGCAATACACTTGTTGTAGTAGCTTCTTAGCCTTTGACTTGGGTTATTGACTCAGGTGCTTCCTATCACATGGCCTCCTCAGAGGATTTGTTTTTATAAATAAAGCCATGTTTTATGCCTTCAATTCTCATGGGTGATGACACTTTGGTGAAAGTTAGTGGTAAAGGATCAGTTGAATTAAGTGATGGGACCTTCAATGATGTTTTGTGTGTTCCTTCACTATCAACTAATCTTCTATCAATGTACTAAATCACTCACATAGGTACAGGGAAGCGAGTTGAGTTCACACTTGATTCAATGGTTATCAAGGAGCTATATAGTGACACTATGGTGGCTTATGGGAAGGTCAATCATTAGTCTAGGCTGTATACCTTCTCAAAATTTTCCCTAGATCAGCCCTTAGTTTCACTACTTACTCATGCAAATGGAGTGAGAAAACTATGGAATGAATAGTTTGGCCATTGAAACTACCATTACCTAGAATAACTTGGTCATTAGGACATGGTTTTAGGGTTTCCTAAATTCAAATTCTTGGATGGCCTATGTAATGGCTACATTTTTAGAAAGCATCCAAAAGATAAATATGACAAGGGCAAAGTAAGTATAGCTAAACAAAAGCTAAAAATTCTCCATAGTGACATAGCAGGTCTATTTCCAAAACCTTCATTAAATAAGACTAGATACATCCTCACATTCATCGATGACTTTTCAAGGTACACCTAGGTGTTTTTTCTCAAAAATAATTTTGAGGTCTTTGATCACTTCAAGGACTTCAAGGTACTTGTGGAGAAGTAGTCACATTGTTCTATCAAAATATTGAGGACTGACAATGGTGGGGAGAATGTCAACAAAAAATTTGAGCATTTTTACACATTAGAGGGATTCAGATGCAACACATAGTTTTATACAGTCCTTATTAGAATGGTGTGGCCAAATGTAAGAATCATTCCATGAAGGAAATAACCAATTGTATGCTTCAATCAAAGTCTCTTTCTCCTTAGTTTTAGGTCTAAACAATCAAGTGTGCATGCTACATTCAAAACCATGTTCCACACAAAGCCTTGAAAGGAATCACTCCTTTTGAGGCTTGGGATGATCACAAGCCCATAGTGGATCAATTTTGAGTGTTTGGATCACTAGTAACGACATGTGTTCCTAAGAAGAAACACAAAGCAATGGACCCTCATAGTCAATCTTATATCTTTGTGGGGTATGCAGAGGGTGTTAAGGGACATAGGCTTCTCCATCCTAAAACTCATGAGTTTTTCATATAAAGGAGTGTCAATATTAATGAGGTTCCACTTGAACTCACTATTGACACATTAAACTCCTTAAAAGTCTCACTGGACATTGATTCCACCTCAAATAGTGGCTTGGATCCACCTCAAAATCCTCATAATGATCAGGATGACTCTTCTTCTTCTCCAAGTTTAAGTGATGAGAGAAGTGACAACGATTCTCCTCTTCCATCTCACACTCACACTTTATATGATGATGACTCACCTTCTAATTTTCCAATCTCATACAATTCTAGTCCTACTTGGGCTAAATAGACACTTCAAAGTGATAAGAAACAGGTTAGAAATCCATCAGATACAATCTAGACACATTCATAATTTTAGGGGTCTTCACATGCTTACTTGGCCATTACCTCAGATCAAAAAACGTTTCATGAGGCATCTATCATTCTAGAATGGGATTGTGCTATGAAGGAGGATATAGTTCCCTAATTAGGAGTAAAGCATGGGACATGGTCCTTCTTCCTAAAGGAAGAAAGTTGGTCCATTACAAATGGTTTTATCAAACTAAGTATATTATATATGGGTCTGATGATAAGTACAAATCTCATCTAGATGTAAATGGTTTTTTTTAATATGCCTGACATAGACTACATTGGGACATTTGCTCCTATAGCCAAGATGATGTCTATCAGACTCACTCTAGCTATCACAACCACACATCGATGGAATGTTCACTAAATGAATGTCAAGAGTGATTTTCTACATGGTCACCTCAAAGAAGAGATAAACATGGATAAATCACAACACTTTTTGGAATATTCCTCCTTAGTCTATATACTCAAAAAATATATCTACATACTCAAACAGGCCCCTTGAGCATGGTATACCAAGATGGAATCCTTTCTCCTCATAGTTGGGTTCATTAGATGCCACTCAGATCTGAATGTCTATATCTTATGGTAGGATGATTCTCTATTGATCCTAGTTATCTATGTGGATGACTTGTTGATTACAAGGAGCTCATGATCATCCATCTCAATAATTAAAACTGCACTTTTAGATATATTTTCAATGACAAACATGGGATTGTTGCATTACTTTCTCAAGATTGAAATCATTCAGTCAAATTCTTGGATAACTATATCACAATCCAAGTATTCTCTTAATTTTATTTCAAGGTTTAACATGGTCTATTGTAAGCTAGCTCCTACTCCCTTCTTGTCTAGTCTAAATCTTGAGGCTGATTGTCCTACACCATTGGTTGATGCAACTTCATATCGACAACTTGTGGGCAATCTTATCTATCCCACACACACTAGACCTAACATATCCTATGAAGTTAGCATGGTATTCTAGTTTATATAAGATCCACATGAATTACATTGGAAAGTAGCTATGTGGATTCTACACTAAATTCAGGGTTCACACAACTATGGGATACACTTCAGAGTAGGTACAAAGGTTGATTTAATTGGATACATAGATTCAGATTGGAATGGAGATATTCAGAGTCAAAAATATAATTTAGTCTATATTTTCTCACTTGGTTTGGGTCCAATAAGTTGATCAAGAAAGAAGTAACATGTAGTTGCTTTATCATCTTTAGAGGTAGAATACAAAGGGGTTTTCAATGCCATCACTGAGGCAATCTGGCTTCAGGGGATTCTCACTGAGTTTTGTATCTAGTTTCATAATCTAGCAATCTTCTACTATGACAACCAAAACACTATCTATATTTGTAGGATTTTGGTTCTCCATCAAAGGACCAAACACATAGAGATTCAAATGCACTTTTTTAGAGAGCTTATAAACGAGCAAGTCATTGATCTGTGGTATTATCCAACATCAAATTAAATTGTAGATAATTTGACCAAGCCATTCATAGAGAGTAAATTAGTTTATCTATGAGCACTCATTAGGGTTAGGTCTGCTCCACCTTACTCTTCCTCCTATGGAGGTTCTTCACTATGTACTTGGTTACCTCATTAGGATTTCAATGTCGAAACCCAATTCTCATCTCACCTAAGCTACGCTTAAGGTGGGGGGTGGGGGGGGGGGGTGTTAGTGTAGTGATTTTTCGCATTTGGTTTTACCTACATGGCCTTATGGCCATTTTATGTTAATTAAGATTCCTTAGGTTAGTTATAAAAGGGTCACATAGGCTAATTTTACTTTAATGTAATTGTCTAATCAGAAAAATTAGAGGCATCTTCATGTTGCCCTATTTTTCCCTATATGTACGACACTTTTCCACTTTGGAAGGTTAGACATGTTTATGTGATTTTATGCAAACAGGTCATATTTTGCAAATTATTATGTAAAGACAAGATTCTTCCTCCTTTGCAATTTATCTATGATTTCATTTCTCCATACATAGATTTTCTCAATCCTATATGCAAGGATCCAAGATCATGACCAATCCGACATTTTTATCCTATGTATGTTCTTGTGTGCGTTTAAGGATATAATGTTTGAGAAACAAACTTATATAGATTGAAATATCTTGTAACTTAGAAAATATGTCTTATAGAATGTTTATTCATCATTTTAAACCTATATGGGTTCTTCTTATGATTTATATTTAAATAGGAAAGAATAGGGAAGACTTTCTCTCTTGAATTCTTGGTTGAATGTCTTTGGTATGTTTCCTTGTGAGTTGTTAGGTCTATGATAGGTGGTGAATGATTAAAGGTTGATTTTGTATATATTCCAATCTGTTTTAGAAATATCTCACATTAAATCACTTAGAATGACCGTAAGAACACATTAAAATTAAAAATTTATTGACTATAAGGAACTGAACACTTAGTTTGGCATAGGACACTAGCATTGATGTAGACATCTAACTGGGATGCAAGTATCTAAGAAGATGGAAAATAGGTAAGGCTCCAAAATTTACAAAGGATGATAATAAGTATGTTTATAACATTTTACATAGTGCATAAGTCTTGTTTATTATAATAACATATGTTTTGACTAAAATATAATCAATAGGCACAAGAGATAGTGGATGTAATTTTGATGGTGGGAAGGTCTAGGAACTAAAGGGTACAACCATGATAGATATTTGACAAGTAAATAAGACTGAGGTTCTATATAATTCAGATAGTGTCTATATTTTTCCCCCCTTAATCTAGTAATGTAATTTCTAGTTTAAAGTAAAATAAATGCATACCTAGGTGTGTATAACATATCTTACCTTTGCGTAAATGCCACTTGAGTGCTTTGCTAGTGACTGAATTTAAACCAAGAGTATGTTACAACATATAATTAATTTATATAGTTTGGATTTGAAATAATTTTAAATGTTTGAAATTAAAGAAAGCAAGGTTAGGATTACACCTATGTATTGATACAACCATCTTGTCTTTTGAAAATTTTATTTGAAAATATGTTTCATTACAAAGCTTTGAAACTGAGACTAGGATGAATGTAAAACCTGCATGTGCATATATATATATATATATTATATATATATATATATAGAGAGAGAGAGAGAGAGGGAAAATTTCCCCCAACCTTGGAGACATAGTGAATTTTTGCATGATAGTTGATATTAGTTTAATAGGGAAACCCAATCAAAATTATAACTTCGTGAGCGTGAGTGACCTAAGTCAACTCACACTATAAATTTGATGAATATGGATATTTTGATCAATCCATCCTATAAACTTGGTAATATCGAGTGTACAATCACCTCAACCTTGCCAAAAGTGAACCAATTATTGTAGTATAATGACTCAATAACAATCCATAAAAGTCTATCATGGTGTATCCTAAAGTCCATAAAAGTATTTAAAATCTAAAATCTGATTTGATATTACCATTTAAGGCTCTCTTTTGCATGGCATATGCACCTCATATATGTATCAAGTTAAAACCTAGGTATAACTATGGTACCAATGTATAGAATGTTTCCACAAATGTGAGTCTGAATCATATAATTATGGAATTTGGCCAATTTATAAATTTTAAATTATGGAATACATGTTCCCATGACATATCCTCACTAAAATCTGAAACTATGAAATGGTATAAGTGTGGAGAACATGTTTCCATAATGTTCCCCAACTTTAATTTGAAAATGTTAAGTATTGAACAAGCGGAAGTCATGAGTTTTTGGCATGTCCATGCTAAAATCTAAAATTGTGAATGAGTGGAAGTCGTTCTTGTATGACATGCCCCCATTGATAAGCCCCTACTTTTGAGGTGAGGAGAAGTAGAAACTAGTAGTTACCTTACCTTAAAAGGATAATATAATTGTATAATGTGTGTATGGATCATATAACATATATCATTAGTATATCTAGGTTGATATAGAAATGGAGTACATAGTATGTGATCACATCAAATCCTAAGATGCATGATGTGAATCATAGAAATATCTAGATACTAACAATACATTATCAACAAGCAATCAAGCACACACAAAAAATCAAAATTAAATCAAAAGACAATGATTCAAAGAGACCTCAATCAAGGGGAATGTTCAAATACTAGACAATCGAATGGGCATGACCTAGTCAAATGTCCACAAGGAAAGCAATAACATATTCAAATGCCAATAAAAAAATCAATGATATTTGAAAATGTCATAATAGGCAAACAACAACATGGGGGCTAAAATAAATGAAGCATATTTAAATTCTTGAAAAACTAATATAATGAAATAAAAGACATTCAAAGAAGTGTATAAATGAAAAGTATGAAACAATAATAAACTAGCATAAAATTATCATACTAGTCCATAGATATATGTGTTAGAAAAAAACTTTAAGTACATAACATATCAAGTACAATACAAAACATATCAATGTGGATTAAGGCATGCATAATTATATAAGCTAAAACATGATAGTGGAAAATGATCATAAACTAATATAATATGGGTGTATCATGATCAAAGGAATGGGTACCCCCACCATCCAAATGACATGAGTATAGGGAAGACCGAACATCTGAAAGTGCATAGATCATGTGGTTGGGTATGATTGTATCACTCTCAAAACATGTGTGAAATACATGTGTATATATAATTAAATGATATGTTGACTACCAACATATAACTAACAACATAGATGCCAAGTAGATAATACAACATGTAAAAGCTAAAATTTTATTTTTGGATATTCTATTTTTTATTTTAATTTTTTTGTAATATTTGAAAAGAAAAGACTAACCAATGATCTCAAGAAGAGGATGAGAATCTGTGAGTGGTAAATGTGTAATATTTTTTGAACAATATATGTCATATACATGCATAACAAAATCATAAAATGTATCATGATATTTTTGTAAATTTGTACTTGATAGGCATTTCATTTCTCATTTGTAAATGATGGATTCAATCGTGATGTATCAAGTCCTATAGGTATGAATAGATTATGTGGTATGTTACCTAGTCGAGCATAACATAGTTTATTAAATTATTCATCTAAATATTGTTTACCATCTATATGAGTAGTGAATTTGGCGTAATTTAATGAAGGGATTGTAGTTTCCACCTTTATATCCACATTTTGAACATTATATTTGTTAAGTGTCTTTTTTTTTGACCTATTTTTATTATAAATCTTTTTTTAAATATTTGATGTGCCCATTGATTTTTTTATACCTTATTGCCATTTGTAGGTTGTTCTTTTACATTAACAAAGTGAATAGGTAGATTTTAATGATTTGTATTAGTTTTTCCAATATATCCCAAGCCTTGACTCTCAATCTAATCATATGTGGAGATAGGACATGTGATGCCTTCTGCATGTTTTCCCAATCCTTAACCATGATAACAAAAGTTTTAAAAATATTTCTTTCGAGAACCATATTATTTAAAAAACTGAGTATCGTTATTGAGAGGTAAACTTGTATCCTTTTATTAATGTAATTTTTATTTTTGAACCTTTTCTTGCTCTATGTTTGATATTTATAACTATTTTTGCTCTAAATTTTTCTTTGATAACAATATTTTTTATTTTGGTACTTATTATAGACAACAAAAATCCACACACTATGATTCTAAATGTCGAAATACCCCTTGACCACCTTGGGACCCTCTTGGGACCAATTTAACCTTTCAATCCCTAATAGAGATTACCCATAGTTAGTTTGGCTAATCTAACTTAACCTAACCTTTTACTCATTTTTACCTTTCACTCTCAACCACCGATGGTCAAGTTGACCACCAGTGGTTACCCTGACCATTGACGGTCAGAGTCCACCTCCTTAACAACTAGCATGCAAACTCACCCACCTTGATTTTCTAAAAATAACTTTTATAAACCTTGTTGTGAGCCATTACATGCATGATTTATAATTAGGAAGCTTAGTTCACATGCTATTGAAACTCTCTTGCCTTGCCTATAAGAAGAGATGAGCATATAGGTGAAGACCATCACAATTTTTATCTAGAGCTTGTGTATCTAGGAGTTTCTTTTTATAGGTCAAGTGTCATCAACAATATAACAATCTAGAAGTCATATCAGAGAACCAACTTGTTGTCACCTCTCCATCAAGTTCTCAAGTACCTTTACTCTATGAGAATCAAGATAGATTCTACCAATAGGTCATCTACTCCAGACATCCACCCTATCAACGTATGGTAAGACAAGTACTTATTTCTCAGTATTCATTTACTTTATTTCCATTTTGTAAGCAACCCAAGCTTTACCCATCTCTAAAAATCCATCTTTTGGATCTCATTAATCAACCTTTTTACCTACCTAGATCTAGACACAGTAACCATTGATGGTTGTCTCAATTAATAATGGTCTATCTAATAATCAACTATCACATTGACCATCGATGGTCACTTTGACCATCAACGATCACCTTGACCATCAACGGTCACCTTAACCATTGATGGTCAGCCCAACCACTGACGGTCACTATGGTAGTAAAAACCAATAAGCTAACTTCACCTACCTACCTCAACCCAAACCTAATTCTCTATGTCCTTACCTATTCATATACCTCTTTATAATTTTTTGAAGTAGACCCCAATCCTCTATCATAAGTATTAATTATTTTATCACTAATTTAATAATTTCTAGTCTATTTTATAAACAAGCATTCTTGTATGCAATTTTAGTATCTTTGATTTGTTGATTCAAGTACTTTCCTTTCTATGTTATAAATTTAATTATTTAAAATGTGTGGATTGATAGCCCCTAAATATGCTTTCACTTATAGAATCTAGCTACCACTAGGCAATCCACTCAACTATCTGTTTAACAAACAAATTTTCTGTAGTACTTTCTTATCTATAGGTCATCCTCCTAAGCCAAATAGGATCTATTCATAATCTTTTGATTCCATGCATGCACAATTAAAAATGTTTTCAACCATATCCTTATGAGTTTATTATTCTCTACTTTTCCAATAATAAGCAAGAAATTCATTGAAACATTCTAGTATGTCTGATTGGACCCTTGTGTCTTTACTTGGGTTCTTATTTGATTGCATTATCTCTCTATTCTATGCTCATTAATGAAGTCAAAATTTTATTTTGGGCTTAAAATTAAGTGCATACATCAGCTTCTTGAAAGCTTAGTTCACATAGCTTAACCTAAAGGCAAAGTAATCTATCTTAGCTTTAGTCTTTTTTTCACACACTTAACCAAACCAATTTCACCAATTAAATACCAAACAAACTTGAGATAAGTCCTGACTAGGATTTCATCACCTAGCAGTAACCTTATCTTTTCTCAGCAATCAAACTTGGAGGTCATTTCCAAGGGGAGAACCAACTCAGCTCTCTAGTTGAGTATAATATCTAGATATCAATATATATTGGCTAAGCACCCGACACCTTTATCTCTATGGTGTGTGAAGTGAGGGGATAGGCCCCAATACCAAGCCATGCATTGATTCTAATACATATTATTTTTGAGTGCCTAAACACAACCTAAAACCAACCTTAGACTTCCTCTCTAGTACCCACTTTACAAACCAATTTTGGTCACACACCTTCTTAAGGCATATTCTAAAAGTGAGATTAATTATAATTCTAGGGCTTAACATATCTTCTAGAGTATGATTTGATTCATTTGATCATTTTTTATCTTCTATTTTTTTTATTAGTGAGGCTATGTGTGATTTATATCTCCCCTATCTCATATGGTTCTCACTCACCAATAGCAAAGAGACCTTGTAGAGCAAAATCCATCACCAAGCCAACCTATCTCTTCTATCTCTTCATCCATGAACTATGTTTCTGAACCAATGACTCTCCTCACTCCTTGAGAAGTCTTACTTTCCCTCAGGAGTTTCCTTAAGGAGATGCAAATTTTTCCACTTTCCTAGATAAAAATCCCATAACCTTACAATATTATCTTACAACCATGTCTTACCATACCCCAACTTTAGCCCCATCTGTAGATCCACCTTATGGCATGCTTCTCCACCTCATGGGGAGTACCTCTATTGCCATAGTTACAACTCAACCGTTAACTACCTAAGCATCCTCATCAACCAACAACCCCTTTGAAACTACCATATAGAACTAACCAACCCAAACAATTGTTACCCTTATACCTTTTACTCCTAACAACCAATCTTCCACTATAGGAGTGCCTACCTTTAACACTACCAACCTTCCTTTAGCTACCTCCAACCCATCAACCACTACTTCACTTCATATCCTAGTAGTGTCCATACCCTCTACTTTGTCACGGATTAGTACAAGGGTCACCACCCTTCCATCGGTCACCAACCCAACTACTGCTCCTATCCAAAAAGCACTCCTTGGACTAATATTTGGCTATATCCCTAATTAAAAAGGGCATGTACCCACTACCCAACCACCTACATCTACTTACCCTTATGTATATTCCACCCAACCATTGGAACCTACTTACCAATATGTGGTAGCCTCTCAACCTTTCACCCACTATCATTATGTCTCCCAACCATCATAATTGTATGCATCTTATAAGCATTTGGGTGCACAATCCCAAGTGAACCTAATGAAAATTCTTATGGACAAGATGAACACCTTGGATTCATCCATTTAGGGTGCTCACAACATCTTTTCATTTGACCAAATATGTAATGAACCCATCCATCCATACCTATCAGGCCATATCCTCCCTAATGGGAACTTACCAAGTTCTCTAAATTTCAAAGTAATGAGGACCCCTAATAGCACCTTAAGGAATTTAGGAATTCTTGTTATCTCATCACCTATGATGATGCCCTTATTCTTTGCACCTTCCCCATGTCTCTAGTTGATTTGGTATTGTATTGGTATATTGCCATACCTAAGCACTCCCTTTTCTCCTTCACCCATTTGGCTCAAACCTTCTTGGACCATTTTTCAATCAATATCTCCAAGAAAGTTTCTATCATCAACCTCTAAAATATCTGAAAATTTGAGGATGAATCCATTACTAACTTTGTGGATTGTTGGAAGAGCCTAATTAACCAACTTTCCTTTTCCTTGCCTCAATCCAAACTCATAGAGCTCTTTGATCGAGCATGTGCCAAGCATATGTCCTCTGCACTGTGTGTCCAAAGGATTTGAAACTTTGATGAATATTTTACCATGGTGCATAAGTTAGGGAACTGAGCCATTAACGAAGGAAAGCTAAAGCTCAAAAACAAAAAATCAACCTATAAAACCATTGAGGCTTCTTCCTCCAAGTCAAACAACTAGTCCAATATCAACACCAAGAACAAGGGAACCATGAATGAGGTTGACATAAAAGCTATTCCTCCACCTTCCATCAACCAATATAACTCCTCTAGTTCCTCAAATCAAAACATGAGGAGCCAAACCCAAAAAACCAAAATCAATTCACTTCACTTGGAGAATCCTATGCTTCCATCTTGGAGAATTTACTAAAAATCAACATCATTCAACTTCATCTTACCAAACCTCCTCAATATTTTGATTCCTCTCACCTTACACCTATTTGGTTTAATGAGAATGATCTATGTGTCTTTTATCAAGTAATAGGACATGATGTTAGTAGGTGCAATACCTTCAATAGCCTTATCTAATCCCTCATTGATAAGGGGGAGCTTACATTGGACAACCCC
Source organism: Torreya grandis (assembly GCA_037957365.1). Lineage (NCBI taxonomy): Eukaryota > Viridiplantae > Streptophyta > Pinopsida > Cupressales > Taxaceae > Torreya > Torreya grandis. The sequence goes on from JARHVA010001815.1 coordinate 637,080, forward strand.
AATTCACCATCTAACCAAGCCCTTGATATATTTAGATAGCCCTTCCCAAATCATTCTCCTACCAATAATGAGATTAATAACATCAAGTGCTCTCATGATACCCATACAGTTAATATTATCATTGATACGTTCATTACCAAACCACTTAGTACCCAATATTTTTGTTCTCCACCTCCACCATCTATTGAGATAATAGACTTACATTCCCTTCCTTTGGAAATTTAAACTAAGAAATCACTAACCTTTCCCCCTCCACTTACTGAGGTAGTGGATCCACTAGCCTTCCTTTCAACTAATATATCAAAATAACCAACCCTCACCACTCTATCTTTAACTTCAACTACTGAGAAACCTACTCCCTCTTTAGAAATCATTCTCAAGGAAGAAACCCCTATTTCTACTCCTTCCACTAAGGAACCACCTACCCTAAACTTACATCATTTAATTGAAGAAGAGGATGAGGTTACCCTCCCTATGTCTCAACCTAGGGGATTATCTTTTAGATCCACTATTCAGGGAATCAAACCTACCTATAAACCATTCTCTAGGCTAGTTTAGAAATTAGAATTTATCTCCAAACCTAACATTGATCGAGCCACCTTCTGGTATAAATTATGTATACCTTATATCACCAATTAAGAACCTCTAACCATGCTTTTAGTGGACTAACCCACCACTTCCACCATCCAAGTTTCTACCCTACCAACCAAACCAATAACAACTTTTACCAATCCAAAAATACTTCAACCATCCAAGGCACCCAAATCCCAAGTGACCATATCACCTTCATAAACCAAACCTATCAAGAACCTTGGCACATTCCCCAGACCAAGCCTTAGTCACCCATCTATGAAAGTAGACCTAACCGCTTTCAACCTACCAACCAATCATCAAACCAAGGCAACCAAAGAGGTCAAACCACCTAAATTATTAAGCTTTGGACTCTTACATCCCTTAACCTTGCCTTCCATTTTGGGGCCTCATCCATCTACCTTGAGAAGGAAGCCCATTATCTCCACCAAACTCTACCACTTCTTTTGGTTACACCTTCACAATTGATTTCTAACACACCTCTCTTCACCACACCAGTAATATCCAAGCTACCTACTTCGTGACCCTCCACCTCTATCTCATCAACCTCCTTGCCTAAACTGAAGCCATAGACCAAATACACCACCCTACCCAAAAACACATACCACCAAACCTATTTCTAAGCAACCATCTACCTCAAACATCAAATCAAAAACTATGACACCTCTACCACCTTTAGTCAAATCCTACCCAACCATTTTCCATAGATTATTGGAAACCTTTTATTTAGCCTTACCTCTTATCATGCCCTTTAACCCTTTAGCTTCAAAACCCATCTGGTACAATGACCACCAAGTGTGTTCTTATCATAAAACAACCAACCATGATACAGACAACTACAAATCTCTCCAAACCATTATCCATCAGCTTTATGATGAGGATGATCTATTAACAGATGAACCTCCTATAGGTCCCATACTAATCCAACTAAAAATTATACCTACCCAATGCTCACCTACTCTTTCACTCTCACCTAAGAGTGAATTTGAGTCTAACCAATCCTCTAGCTCAACCTCTCCTTCTATTTATATTATCAATGTGGTCATAAGATCATAGCACAAGGATAAAGGGAAGGATAAGGTGTCCATTTCTTAGGTGTACCCATCTTTAAACTCCCAATCAACCCACACTCATCCATCTTCATCTTCCACCAAACCCAAGGTATCTATTTTAGGTACCTCCCAATCTAACCCCTCAGAATCCATCAGAAGAGTTATCTTCAAACAACTTCACTGGACCTTCGCTATAATGAAATTACTTAGATGTTCACATACAATGATTTTATATCACACAAAATAAGCAAATATGAGATATCACATAACAATAATTGACAGAAAAGTAGAATACTAGATAATATAGAAAATCCACTTAAAGGGGGAAACCTCCAAAATAATGCACTAAGTGCAAAATACTTAACATGATCCTCAAAGAATAACCACTACCTCCTATATATAGTCTACTTAACCATGGATATTCCATACGCTGACCTAACTAAGAACATATATAAATGTAACAAGAATATAAAAGAGGTATGTAAGCCACAAGTCAGCCACACATATCCCAATACATGCCAAAGGTTAAGGGTGTAACATGCCTCTCCCCTTCAAAACAATAATGTCCTGAACATTAAGTAAACTCTAGATGTTGTTACACAAAGGATTCATCATCCTAAGTAGCATCTTTATAGGTTAGATTCTTCCATTTGATCTGGTACTCCTTAATCACTTAAGATCGCAATTGCTTAGTGTGCATTTGAAGGATCACCTCAAGTCCAAGAATAAGTCTTCCTTCTTCATCTAATTATGGTAACTTAGTTTGAGTATAAACTTTATGTCTAATGACTTTTTCTAGGCATGATACATGAAATACTATATGTATGCGAGTGGAGGAAGGAAACTCTAACTTGTAGGCCACACCACCAATTTTTTGCAAGATTTGATAAGGCCCATAATACTTAGGGGACATCTTGTTATCCTTTTTCTATTTCTTCAAGAACATCTGATTATATGGATATAAGCAAACAAAGACCCAATCACCAATGTCAAATTTCCTCTCACTCTTATATTGATATACCTATTATTTCATATGATTTTAGGCTATGGATAAATTTTCATGCAAAATAACAAGGACCTCCTATTGTTGGTGAATATGTTCTTCAACTACATAAACCTTAGGATGGACCTTCAAGGTAGAAGTGATGGATGGATGGTGGTATCCATATAGTGCTAAAAAGGAGACATTTTGGAAGAATTATGAATAAAATTATTATACCACCATTCAACAAGTGGCAACTAATGAACCCATTTATCCTATTTATCAGAAACAAAATGACAAAGATATCCTTCCAAACATTTGTTAACTACCTTAGTTTGTCTATCTGATTGAGGATGATATGATGAATTATGATCCAACTAGGTACCCAAACATCCAAATAACTCAGTCCAAAAATTACTAATGAAGATGGGATCTCTATAGTTGATAATGATCTTAGGGTTAACATACAATTTTTGAATTATATTGAAAAAATTAGAAGCTATTGTAATAGCAACAAATGGTTATGATAAAGAATAGAAATGAGCATACTTATTGAGATGATCTACCACTACCATGATAAAATTTTGACCATTAGATCTTGGTAACCCTGTAATGAAATCTATAGACACCTCTTCCCAATGTTGGCTCAGGATGGATAAAGGCTAAAAAAACTTGGGAGTTTTGATGGTTTCTCCTTTATTTTGTTGATAGATCATACATTCAGTCACATATTTATGGACATCCCCCTTGAGTCCTTCCCAAAAAAAATCTTGCTTGATTATATGACAGGTTTTCAAAAGTCTTGAATAACCCCCAATTAGAGTTGCATGAAGTTCTTGAAGGATTTCTTGTTTAAGAAGAGAATTCTTACATAGTTATAATTTGTCTTTATACCATAATGCATCACCCTTCCATGTGAATTTTTCAAATCTACCCAAACCTTTATGAAGATTCTGAATCAAATCATGGGTAGCACTATCTTTATCTAATTTTAATCATGCTTCCTTTAGCCAATCTACCTACAAAATCATCATAGCATGTAACAATGCCTAGACTGATTCATCCTTTCTAGATAGTTCATCTTCCACTACATTGTCCTTGCCTTTCTTGTAAACTATTTAAAAATCATATACTAACATCTTAGTTACCCATTTTTTTTTTAGATGCTAACCTTTGTTCCAAAAAATATATTAGACTATCATGATCAGTCTTTACCTAAAAGTGATGACCCGTAAAATATGGCCTCTATTTTTTTACTGCATGCAAAATGGCCATCATTTCCTTATCATAAATGGGGTTATGCTGATTTTTACCCTTCAATTGATGACTTTCAAATTTAATTTGTCTACCTTATTGCATGAGTTCAACACCCATACCATACCTAGATGCATCACATTCAACCACAAAAGTCTTGGAAAAATTAGGAATAGCTAACATTAGAGCGGTGCACATCACCAATTTTAATTGTTCAAATGCCCTAGTAGCTATATTAGTCCACTGAAAGGAGTCTTTATTCAACAAAAATGTGAGTGGGGATGCAATGCTACCATAATTTTTGACAAACCTATGATAGTAACTAGTTAACCCCATAAATCCCCTTAGTTACTTGAGTGTCTTAAGAATCGACCAGTCCATCATTGCTTGGAATTTTTTAGGATCCACTTTTACTCTTGTATGTGAAACTATATGACCCAAATACTCAACCTCACAAGCTCCAAAACTAAATTTGGAAGGTTTGGCATATAATTGATGTTGTTTAAAAATTAAGAGTACCTATTTCACATGGTGTAAATGGTCTTCCTAATTTTTACTGTAAATGAGGATATCATTAAAAAATACCAAAACAATTTCCTCAAAAATGGCCTAATAATAGTATTTATAAAACTCTAAAAGGTAGATGGTGGATTTCTTAGCCTAAAAGGCATAACCAAAAACACATAATGGCCTTCATGAATCCTAAAAGTAGTTTTGGGTATGTCTTCATCATGGATCTAGATTTGATGATACCCACAATGGAGATATAACTTGGTAAAATATAAAGCACCATTTAATTCATCTAGAAAATCATCAATGATAGGAATAAGAAACTTATCTTTGATTATGTACTTATTGAGTTCCCTGTAGTCAAGGCACATCCTCTTAGTGTCATATTCCTTTTGTACCATGAAAATTGGTAAATAATATTTGCCTCGGCTATGATAAATGATTCCTACATCCAACATCTCCTATACCATCTTTTTAATTTCAATTTTTTGGGCATAGGGAAACCTATATGGCTTAGAATTGGGTGGTGTACAACCATGAATAAGATTGATATCATGATCATGCATGTGGCTAGGTGGAACTCCTTTCAACATGTCACCAAAAACAACTGAATGGGCATCAATCACTTGTTGTAGATTAGGAGGTGTAAATGGTTGAGTTGGATGAACTTCCATAGAAAACAAGTGAGCTACAAATCCTTCAACACCCTTTTAGAGAATCTTTGTCATTTGATGGTAGCTAACAAGCTATGGAGATTTATCCATTAATCCCCTTAGCTCAAATGTCTTTCCCTCAGAATGAATACATATGAATAATTATTGGAAATTCATCCTAATAGTGCCCAAATTGGTGAGCCACTATACTCTCAGAATAATGTCAGCTCCCCCTATGGGAATAATAAACATAGGAAAATTCAATAAGTAGTCTCCCATGGCCAACTTAATACTATGGAATTTTTTAGAGTAGCTGATAGTACCACCATCTGTAATCATGACATAAAATTTTGGAGTAGGATAAATGAAATAGTTTAAGTGAGCATCCAAATTATTGTTGATGAAGTTGTGTATGCTCCCATAATCAATTAGAATAGTGACCTTCTATTTCCTTAGGAAAAACAAAACCTTAAGAGTTTGGGGAATACTAATACCTAAAAGGTAATGGTAGGAAATAGTAGGTTGAGAGTCTTTAGATTTCCTCCTTAGGACCTTCTTCATCCTTATCAAGTGCCTCCTCATCATCATCATCCTCATTGACACCTTTGATGTAAAATAACTTCTTTTTAGAACAATGATGGTCTTTGCTCCATTTTCTATCACAACCATAACACAACCCTTTGGCTCATTTCTCCTCAATTTTTTAAGGTGTCATTTTGGTGGGTTGAAGATATGATGGTGCTATAAAGGTATGATCATGACCAGTAGTGAAGGTTTTTTATTTGACCATCTCTTTTTCCTCTTCCATGTGTGTCTGTGGGATAACATCTAATATATATATGTTGGGTTAAACATCTAAACCTCCAATTGGATGATATCTTTGAGACCACCCAAAAATATATTAGTCAAATTTTCCTTAGTGATGTCTTCCACCCGTAAGGATAGATTCTAAAACTAATGAATATATTTTTTCATAGTTTCTATTTGCCACAGTTTGGCTAATTAGTTGAAGTAGTTCTCAAAGACATTATTCTGATAATGAGCCAACAACTCATTAGTGAAAGTAAATCATGTAACAAGAGCACCATTATTTTTATTTTGAGCACACAACCAATGATACTAAATGAAATGCTTAGGTTCTAGATATAGATATGCCACTATCACCTTTTGAGAACTAGGATTTTGATGTAGATCCAATAAATTCTCAATCTAGGTAATCCAAGTGAGAGGATCCTTACCATCAAAGTTATGTATGTCTACTTTGGGCAACATCAGTTTCACACCATAATTGGAGTTGTTAGTGTTGAGAGGGGGAGGACCCAAATGATGAAGTGGAGGGTTGCTTAACTATAACTAAGATGATAGAGAAGCCAATGAAGTAGTGATATAATTTAATTGATTGTGATCCCCATTAATCTCTTTGCACATCTCTGAAACATTAGTTTGAACTGAATAAAGTCATCATGCCATACCAAGCCCTTTATATTAACCTAAAGTTGAGAAATTAGTGGATCTAAAGTTCCAAATTCCATGTCACTGACAAAAGGAGTCTTAGGAGTTTATTTACCCCCTTTTATTCCCCATGTAGAAGGACTAGCCATATATAAACCCAAGGAGCATTTTTACCCCAAAAAAAGTGTACTAAGAGATGGTACTATTGTGATCACCTAGCCAAGACAAATTCAATGAATTCCTTTGCACACTAGGGTAAAGATTTTAGGCACAAAAAAGTGTACTGGTGGAATACACCATTACAATCACCTCGTAGAGATGAATCTAACAACTATAATTGTGCAAAGAATTTTTTTTTCTAGACTTTTTTTGAATTATTTTTAAAAAAAAAGTGTTTTGAACAATACTGCATTGATAGAAAAAATTAATTCTTTCCAGATTGTAGGTTATGTTTCTTCACTCCTTCCCCTCATAGAAGTCGCACCTCACCAGAACCAAAAAAAAATACCACAAGAAACTTTCCCAAATCAAAGCTTTGATACCACTTGTAATGAAATTACTTAGATGTTCACATAGAATTATTTTATATCACACATAATAAGCAAATATGAGAGATCACACATCAATAATTGACAACAAAGTAGAATACTGGATAATATAACAAAGCCACTTTGAGGGGGAAACCTCCACAATAATTCACTAAGACCAAAATATTTCACATGATCCTCAAAGACTAACTAGTACCTCCTATATATAGTCTACTTAACCATGGTTATTCCATAGGCTAACCTAACTAAGAACATAGATAAATGTAACAAGAATATAAAAGAGGTATGTAAGCCACAAGTTAGCCACACATATCTCAAGACATGCCAAAGGTTAAGGGTATAACATCTGCAAAGATGAGCTTGTATGATTTGATCTCTACCTTTACCCATCACCACCAATAAATAATAAATGTTTTTCAATCCATTGAATTCTAATCTGAGGACTCCCAACCTCTAGTGAATTTTATTGGTGCCCTTCAGATTTCCAACCTTATTACCTTCAAATATTAGTAAATACCCTCCATCCATCCCAAGGACCCAGATCTACCTATATTTATCACTACCTACATCAACCAAACCCACATCAAATGGGTCATGATTTATGGGGGAGCTACCATTAACATCATCTCCTCTCATGCTTACAACCATCTCAACTTCCCAGATAATGTCATGTTTGAATCTTTAGCCATCCTTCATTCCTTCAATGATACCATGGCTACTACCTTAGGAACTATCGTCCTTCATATCATTTTAGGACCCCACATTCTCTTTGAACTTTTTTATGCTATAGAAGGTGAATTCTGATACATCTTATTGGGATGACCTTGGATTCACTCTATAGGTTGTATTCCCTTTACCCTCCATCATTGTATTAAGTTTGAGCATGAAAGTTAGGTCATCACCATCTAAGCTGACCCAAGTCCTTTCTCAACATGAAAAATGACCTATCACCCTAATAATGTCCTCATACCCCCATCCAACACACCTTCAACAACTAAAACCCAACATTCAAACCACCAAAGTTGATATCATAACTCTTTCCACTGATGAGGCATCAACTAGTTCCTCTATACATTCACACCAAATCCCTACCATAGACCCTTTGGAATCTATGTTCCATCACCTTTCACTAGGAAAGTATCACCTTTTAGCACTTGATGATTTCCCTACTCCTCACAAGTATGGGCAACTTACCAACAAGCCAAGATATGACCCCAATGTTGGAACTATTATTCCCTTTAGACCTCCCCACTATCAGACACATTTTGTCTATGGGGGACTCAACAAATCCCTTGGTGATTCTACCACCTCTCTTCCACTTCAATCATTCACTATGCATTTCTCTTACCTAGATAAACCAAGCTTTACCAAAACATACCTCCATTAGTGTGTTTGAAAGGGCTTCAGTCTTCAGTGATATGAGCATGACCCACATGAATTGGTCACCATAGAAATTATACAGCCACATGAGAATCATATACTTGGTTTCATCTTACCTAACAAGAAGAAATATAAATAACCTACCATTACCATTGTTGAGGAGGATATCCCTTCCTCATTGACCTCACCTCCACTTGCATGTGAGGATGATGACATCATCTGACCTAAAGTTTTTTTTATCAACATTATTAGTCTTAGACCCTTGACTTATCAGGAGGGGGAAATTGTAACCATCCCTTTGACCCACCTAGAGATGATAGGAGAAGACTCTCCTACCATTAACACTATTCAGTGCTAGGATGATGATTATATTCTCACCTATTTTGGTGCCCCAAATTCTTCAATCCATAAATCCATTCCTCCTAAGTCTTTGACCATGTTGAATAAATCCACCACAGAGATCAACCTAGGTATTAAAGATAACCCTCGCATTGTCAAAATCATCCAATCACTCAATGCTAAGGAAATTTGGGACTTTCCCTCTTTCCTACAAGACTGTAACATTGCCTTTACTTGGTCTTATAGTGATATGCTTGAAATTGACCCTGATATTCCTACTCATAACACTGTCACTCACTATGATTCCAAACCTATCAAGCAAAATCTTTTATGCATGCATCTTGACATAGCCCTTCTCATCAAAGAAGAGCTTCAACATCTTCTATCTTTCAACTTTATTTAACCCATTGACTACCCCCAATGGGTCTCAAGTATTGTACCTATCACTAAAGCCACAGGGGGACTACACATTTGTGTAGACTTTTATGACCTCAACCTTACCTACCCCAAGGATAACTTTACTTTACTGAGCATCGAATAGCTAGTTGATCTTATAGCTAGTCATGAGATGTTATCTCTCATAGATGGGTTCTTGGGTTATAATCAGATCTTAATTTCTCTCAAATATTAGCATAATATTGCCTTTACCACCCCTTAGTGAACATTTTTCTATAGAGTCATGCCTTTTGGACTAAAAAAACATTGGTGTAACCTACCAACATGCCATGACCTACATCTTCCATGACCTTATCCATAAGATTTTCAAGGAATATGTGGATGACCTTCTCAGATAATCCAAACTCTAAAAAGATCACTTGGATATTCTTAAGATCATATTTGAATGCCTTATCCATTACCATGTCTACCTTGTCCCCAAGAAATGTATTTTTGGGGTCTTGTCAAGAAAACTTCTCAATTTTATTACCTCCCTTCATGGAATTGAATTCAATCCTACCAAAATCAAAGAAATCCTAGACATGCTTCCTCCAACCAACCTTAAGCAACATTGTATCTTGTAAGGGAAGCTATAATCCATTCATCATTTTATTTCCCAACTTTTAGATCGCTACCAACCCTTCCACCACCTCCTAAAGAAAGATGCATCTTTCAAGTGGAATAGTGATTGTCGAAAGGCATTTGATTTACTCAAAAAATACCTTTTATCTCCACCTATCCTTACCCCTACCAAGGATTACCAATCCATTTACCTTTATAACTCTATGACTAACCATTCCCTTGGGGCAATGATAGTCCATTGAGATGAACAACAAAGAGAACAAGTCGTATAATATGTTAGCCACACGTTGGTAGAATATGAGACTCAATATACCCATAATGAGAAGATTTGCTTAGATTTAGTATTTATAGCTACAAAACTTTGTCACTACCTTATTAACCATAAAACTTAAATCATTACCAACACTAACCCACTCAAGTACATGCACTCCAACCCATAACAAAACTAGTGTATGGCCAAGTGGCTCATGATCTTAGCTGAGTTTGACCTTGAGTTCCTTAAAAAAAATCAATTAAAGGGAAAGTCATTGCCGACCAATTGGCTGAAACACCTTTAGTAGATAACCAATTTCCTCCTCTTGAGTTCTCTGATGAATCCATTGTATCCCTCTTTCAAGTGGATTTCACCTATCAAGTCACCATGTTCTTTGATGAATCAAGGTGTCGGTGTGGTGGGGAAGTAGGTATCATCCTCATCCCCTTTAATGATAGACATCTACCTTTATCTTTCAAGCTTTATTTTGAATGTACCAATAATATGGATGAGTATGAAGCCCTAATGATAGGGCTTAAAACTACCTTAGCTCTAGGATTCAAAATGATCAATATCTTTGGTGACTCCCAACTTATGGTCAATCAAATCAATGGCTCCTACTAGTGTAATAATGATGTTCTTTAACAGTACAAATAACTAGTTGATGAACTCTTAGCATCATTTAAACACTACTACATCCAATCAACCCCATGATCTAGAAATATGTTTGTTGACACCATAGCTTCCCTTGCCTCAAAAATTCCATCTATACCCTCAGACTCTAAGTTGTTTGTCATTATCCACAGACTTACCCAGCCTTCCTATGTTAAACCAGATTCTCCCACCATTTTTAATGTCGAGGAAACCCAACCTAACCTTTGGTATCAATAGACCTTCGATTACCTTAACCTTGGCATATTTATTTTTGGCCTCTCTAGGAATGATCCAAGAGCATTTATCTAGAGTATCTCATGATATACCATTATGGGAGGACTTCTATATAAATGCGGCTTTGATGGCCTCCTCTTCCGTTTCCTACATAGTCAAGAAGCCTCTCATGTTATCAAAGAAACACATGATGAAATCTATAGAGGTCACTTTAGTGGCCTCATTATATCTAATCACATCCTTCATCTTTGTTATTATTGGCCTAGAATTAACTGAGACTGTTGTGATCATGTGAAAAAGTGTGTTAAGTGTTAACAACATGCCAATTTGCATCACACACCTAGCCATGGTCTTCATATTTCCACTGACTTTTGGCACTTCTCACAATTGGGTCTAGATCTTATTGGTGAAATTAACCCTCATTCCTCATAGTGACACCATTATATTATCACCATGACAAAGTATTTTACTAAGTGGGTAGAGGTCATTCCTCTAGTCTCAACCAAAGCAAAAAAAAGACTTTATCAACCATTATATCATCTACCGCTTCAGTGTTCCTCATAAGATTATCATTGACAATGGTAAATCATTTAATAAAAAATAAGTCCAAGGTATTTATGATGAATTTATCCTCACCTTATTTCCCTCAAGTGAATGGACAAGCAGAAGCCTCTAAAGAAACTCTTAATAACATTTTAATTAAAATGGTCAATGCCTCTGGTCAAGATTGGCATTTACACATCCCCTTTGGCTTATGGGCATATCATACTAGAATTAGAACCCCTACAAGTGCTACCCATTTCTCTCTTGTGTTTGGAGCAGAGTCAGTCTTGTCTCTCAAAGTTTTAATTCTTTCTCTTCACATATCTTTGCAATATTTCATTTTTGAGGATGATTATCGTTAATACTATTTAGCCCAGATTGAGCTACTTAATGAGCTTCACTTAACAACATTAACCCCTATCCATGTCTATAAATATCACATCAAGATGACTATAACAAACACCTTAAATTTCAATAATTCAACATCAAAGACCTCATTGTAAAGGAAAATCAACATGTCACCAATATGGAGAAAAATAAGTAGGGTAAGTTTGTTTTCAATTCGCTTGGACTGTATATTATAACCCACAAGTATAGATCAGGGGCTTACCATTTGTCTTATCTTGAAGGCCACCTAGATTTTGAGCCCCTCAATGCTTCACATCTATGTCTATTATTTTGTTAAGAAGGACCAAGCTCACATTTTGTCTCACTTAGGCTCATCCCTTGCTATCTACCTACATTCCATCTCCCTATTTTAGGGGCAGATGAGTAAAATTGAATCATGTGATGATCTATCATCAACATAACCTTATCTTAAATAATGGGTATCATGTTTCTACCCATGGCATGATTCCCATGGTACTTTCTACCCCTTTATAGGATAGATTTCCATGATTTTTGTCACCTAAACCTCTTCACACCTAACCAACCTTATTGTGAATCTAGTTTTTCATTTATAAAGGTGAAACACTAAGCCAACCTAAGCAAGTCTATGTCAAGAAAAATATAATAAAAATAACAAAATTCCTATCACTAGAAATCATGGGTCATTCCTAGCATTCAAAAACTGCTCCCTTGAAGGACAACTATCAAAAATTTATTTGAAATTGCCAACCATAAGGTAGACTACCCCTTGAAAGATATTTATCACAAAGCCTTGAAAAAATCACATAAACTTTGACCACTCCCTTGAAAGATGGTTGAATATAGCATTTGTTAAAAGCATAACAATTTCTTGGAAGCTTTCTACATTGATCAACTTCTCATATACAATAATAAAACATGAGAACCATTATCACAATAAAAAATCAAAAGAAAAATAATCTCAAAAGTTTTAATTGGTTCTCAAACACCATAATCATGTGAAAACCACAATCATATTTCATGAGTAGACTTCCCGCATCGATCAGTCTACACAGTTTAGCATAGACTTGTTTATATTGATACTTTAGAAACCTACATAAGAGGCATGCTAGTCTCACAAGAAGGTTCCATTTTCACCCATCTCCCTTTTACACTATATGCAAGGTATTTTTGAGCTTACTTAACATTATGTGGTCAAGACACCTATTAACCAACTAACAAATGTTAATGCGAAGCATTTGAAGGGATTATATTCATTAAGCTTATCAAACTTTGGTTTTGGTCTAGTCCATGTCAAAGAAGAAGCATCATGCCCTCTTTTCATCCTATCATGAATAGTTGATATTTCCATTATGGCATTGGTCTCTTGGTCATGTTATTTATTCTTCTATCTAGTGTTATTAAATAAACTACCTCTGTGTTTTATCATTAACATTGACAACAAGCATAACCATAACTATAAGCATAACCATAACAAACATGATAATCACATCAATAAGTAATTATAATAATCAACCATTTTCCAACACATGTCTATGTTTAAATAATGAAGCATATATTCATTCAAAATTAACATGTCATAGGAAATCATGAAGTATAAACATAATCCAAAAATGTCTCATGCCTAGATAAGCATATATTAATGTCTAAAAAACCAAAGCATAAGCATAATTCATAAGCAATGTAAACATCACATCATAATAAATAAACATCAACATCAAATCATATACCATGAGCATGAACATAAAAAAATTTCACATATATATAGCTCATAAGTCAAGTAACATCATAATGTGTACAAATAAACAATACATCTGATAATATGTATCCTCTCTTAATGCATGTACATCTCACTACATCAGCCCACAAACTGGTATCAAAATCATGTACACCTATATCTATATGTAAGTATGTCATGCCCTCGATGCACCACTACCATTGGCTCCACCTACACTACCACTACCATCTAGTACTGGTCTTCTTAGGATGCCTGTCTACCCCCCCCCCCACCAAAACAACCCACTAATCTATAGTCACCACAAATACCCCACCTTATAAAATGGCCCTATACTCACCCCATCAGGGTTCCTATGGATACTGTGCCAAGACTATAGCCTTGTAATATCTTAGCTTCTCCACTATGGCCAAATACCATGCCATAGGGATCATACTTGATGGCTTTCCTATTGGTACTACAATGGCTCTTACCCTCTATCTCAAGGTGTCTCTCTCTTGGGTAACCAAACCTAAAGAGTTCCTCGCCTAATCTCTCTCACCTACTATGCCCTTAACCTTTGGCATGTCTTTGGATATGTGTGACCTGACTTGTGGCTTACATACCTCTTTTATATTCTTGTTACATTTATCTATGTTCGTAGTTAGGTTAGCCTATGGAATAACCATGTCTAAGTAGACTATATATAGGAGGTAGTGGTTAGTCTTTGATCATCATGTTAAGTATTATGCTCTTAGTACATTGTTGTGGAGGTTTCCCCCTCAAAGTGGATTTACTATATTATCTAGTATTCTACTCTGCTATCAATTGTTGATGTGTGATCACTCATATTTACTTATTTTGTGTGATATAAAATCATTTTGTGTGAACATCTAAGTAATTTCATTACAAGTGGTATCAGAGATTCGATTTGGGAAAGTTTCTTGTCGCATTGTTTTTTTGGATCTAGTGAGGCATGACTTCTATGAGGGGAAGGAGTGAAAAAACACAACTTGTGATCCAGGAAGAATTATTTTTTATGTCAATTTAGTATTGTTTGAAACACTTTTTTGGAAAAAATATTTAAAGAAACGAAAAAAAAGTCTACAATTTTTTTTTGCCTTGCACAATTACAGTCATTGGATTTGTCTCAATGAGATGATCACAATGGTATACTCCATCGGTACACTTTTTCATGTCAAAATTTTTTACCTTAGTGCCCAAAGGTAGTCATTGAATTCATCTTGGTGAGGTGATCACAATGGTACCATCCTCTGGTATACTTTTTTGGGGAAAAAACCCTCCTAGGATTTGTATATGGCTAGTCCTTCTATATGAGGATGAAAAGGGGGGCAAGGAACTCCTAAGACTCCTACCAGTGACATAGAATATGGAACATTAGATCCATTGATTTCTTAACTTTAGGCTAACATAAAGGGCTTGGTACAACATGATGACTTTGTTGCATTTCAAACTAATGTTTCATGGATGTACGATGAGATTAATGGGGTTCATAATCAATTGAATTGGATCACTACTTCATTGATTTCTCTTTCATCTCAGTTACAATCAAACAACCCTCCACTTCATCATTCAGGTCCTCCTCCTCTCAACACTAACAACTCCACTTTTGGTATGAAATTGATATTGCCTAAAGTGGACATGCATAAGTTTTATGGTAAGGATCATCTCACTTGGATTACCCAACTTTAGAATTTATTTGATCTACATCAGGCTCCTAGTTCTCAAAAGGTGATAGTGGCATCTCTATATCTAAAACTCGAGCAATTCATTTAGTATCACTAGTTATGTGCTCAAAAGAAAAAGAATGGTACTCCTATTACATGGTATATTTTCACTGATGATTTGTTGGTTCATTATTAAAATAATGTCTTTGAGAAATACCTCATCTAGTTATCCAAATTGTGGCAAATGAGAATAGTGAAAGATTATATTCATCAGTTTTAGAATCTATCCTTATGGGTGGAAGACATCACTAAAGAAATTTTGACTGATATGCTTTTAGGTGGTCTCAAAGATAGCATCTAATTAGAGGTTGGAATTTTTAACCTAGCATTTTTATCAAAATTTATTGAATGATCATGCATGGTAGAGGAAAAATATATGGTTAAATGGAAAAACTTTACTACTAGTCATGATCACACCTTTCCAGCACCATCATATCCTCAACCCACTAGACTAACACCTTGATAAATTAAGGAGAAGTGAGCTAAAGGGTTGTGATATGGTTATAATATAAAATGGATCAAATACTATTAATGTACTGAAAAGAATATTTTTTACATAAAAGGTGCCAATGAGGATGACAATGATGAGGAGGGACTTGGTGAGGATGAATAAGGTATTGAGGAAAAATGTAAAGACTCTCAACCTTATATTTACTATCGTGCCATTTTAAGTATTAGTATTCCTCAAACTCTTAAGGTGGTGGGTTTCCTAAAAAAATAGGTCACTATTTTGATTGATTCTAGGAGCACACACAACTTCATCAACAATAAGTTTCCTGATCGCTTGAACTGTTTCATTTATTCTACTCTAGAATTTTAGGTCATAATTACAATGATGGTATTATCATCTACTTAAGAAAATTCCATAGTATTAAGCTAGATATGGGAGAATACTTGTTATATTCTTCTATGTTTTCTATTCTCATTGGGGGAGTTGACATTGTTCTAAGAGTATAGTGGCTCACCACTTTGGGTACTATTGAGATGAATTTCTAAGAATTATTCATGTATTTTAATTTTGATGGAAGGACATTTGAGTTAAGGGGATTAAGGGATAAGTATCCACAACTTATTATCTCCTATCAAAAGATAAATATTCTCTGAAAGGGTGCTGAAGGATTTGTAGATCACTTGTTTTCCATGGAAGTTCATCTAACTTAGCCATCTACACCTCTTGATCTACAAGTGATTGATGTCCTTTCAATTATTTTTTGTGAGATATTGAGAGGAATTCCACCTAAACTCCACATGATCATGCTATCAAACTTATTCCTTGTAGTACACCACCCAACATTAGGCCATACAGGTGTCCTTATGCCCATAAAAGTGAAATTGAAAAGATGGTATAGGAAATGTTAGACACAAGAATCATTCACCATAGTCAAAGTAAATATTCTTCACTAGTTTTCATGGTGTGAAAGAAGTATCACACTTGGAGGATGTGCCTTGACTATAGGAAACTCAACAAGTACACTATCAAAGATAAGTTTCTATTCCTATCATTGATTATTTTTAAGATGAATTAAATGGTGCTCTTTATTTTACCAAGTTAGATCTGTGTTTTGGGTATCATCAAATCTAGATTCATGATGAAGACATACCCAAAACTACTTTTAGGACTTATGAGGGCCATTATGAGTTTTTGGTTATGCATTTTGGGCTAAAAAATGCACCATATACCTTTCATAGTTTGATGAATACTATCTTTAGACCATTTTTGAAGAAATTTGTTTTGGTATTTTTTGATGATATCCTCATTTATAGTAAAAATTGGGAAGACTATTTGCACCATTTGAAACAGGTACTCTCAATTTTGGAACACCATCAGTTGTATGCTAAACCCTATAAATTTACTTTTGGAGATTGTGAGGTTGAGTATTTAGGTCATCTCATTTCACATATAGGACTAAAAGTGGATCCTTAAAAAATCCAAGCAATGGTGGACTGGCTGATTCCTAAGACACCCAAGCAACTAAAGGGATTTTTGGGGCTAACTGGTTACTATCACAGGTTTGTTGAAAATCATGGTAGCATTGTAGCCAAACTCACATATTTTTTGAATAAATACTCCTTTTAGTAGACTGATATAGCTACTAGGGCATTTGAACAATTGAAAATGGTGATGTAGACCACTCTAGTGTTGACTACTCCTAATTTTTATAAGACTTGTGTGGTTGAATGTGATGCATCTGGGTATGGTATGGGTGTTTTACTCATGCAATAAGGTATACCAATTGCATTTTTAAGTCATCAATTGAAGGTTAAAAATCAGCACAAGCCCATTTATGAGAAGGAAATGATGGCTATTTTTCATGCAGTCAAATAATAGAGGCCTTATTTGATGGGTCATCACTTTCAAGTAAAGAATGATTGTGATAGTCTTAAAATTTTTTTTTAATAAAGTTTATCATCTAAAGAACAACAAAAAATGGTAACTAAGATGTTAGGCTATGATTTTGAAATAGTTTACAAGAAAGGAAAGGATAATGTAGTGATAGATGCACTATCTAGGAAGGATGAATCAGTTGAGGCCTTGTTATATGCTATGACCATTATGTAGGTAGATTAGCTAGAGGAAACATGATCAAAATGGGACAAGGATAGTGCTACCCATGATTTGATTCAAAGTCTTCAACAAGGTTTGGTTGGATTTGAAAAATTCACATGGAAGGTTGATGCATTATATTATAAATACATATTATACCTATGTAAGAACTATCATCTTAAATAAAAAATACTTTAGGAACTTCATGCAAATCCAATTGGGGGTCATTTAGGATTTTTTAAAACCTATCATATAATCAAGAAGGATTTTTTTTTTTTGGGAAGGACTCAAGGGGGATGTCCATAAATATGTGGCTGAATGTATGATCGGACAATAAAATAAAGGAGAAACCATCAAAACCATAGGTCTTTTGCAACCTTTATCCATCCTAAGCCAATGTTGAGAAGAGGTGTTTATGGATTTAATTATAAGGTTACCAAGATATGATTTTCAAAATGTTATCATGGTTGTGGTAGATTATCTTAGCAAGTATGCTCATTTTTGTTCTTTATCACAGTTCTTTGTTGTTAGTACAGTAGCTTATGATTTTTTCAATATAATTCAAAAATTTCATGGTACTCCTAAGATCATTATTAGTGATCGAGATCCCATATTTACTAGTAATTTTTTGATTGAGTTATTAGCATTTTTGGGCACCTAGTTGGCTCATAGTTCATCCTATCATCCTCAATCTGACAGACAAATTGAGGTAGTCAACAAATATTTGGAAGGATATTTCTATTATTTTGTTTCTAATAAATAGGATAAATGGGTTCATTGGTTTCCACTTGTTGAATGGTGGTATAATAATTTTATTCATAGTTCTTCCAAAATGTCTCCTTTTTTGGCACTATATCGATACCACCCACCATCCATCACTTCAACCTTCAAGGTCCATCCTAAGGTTTGTGTAGTTGAAGAACATATTCACCATTAACAGGACGTCCTTACCAGTTTGCATGAAAATTTAGCCATGGCCCAAACTCAAATGAATAATAATTAGATCAACATAGGAGTGAGAAGCACTTTGACATTGGTGATAGGGTTTTTGTTTGCTTACAACCATATAAGCAGATGTCCTTGAAGCAATAGAAAAAGGATAACAAGTTGTCCCCTAAGTATTATGTTCCTTATTAGATCTTACAAAAAATTGGTAGTGTGGCCTACAAGTTAGATTTTCCTTCCTCCACTCACATACATCTAGTATTTCATGTATCATGAATGAATAAAGTCATTGGACACAAAGTGGTTACCCAAACTGATTTAACAGAATTAGATGAGGAAGGAAGAGTTTTTCTTGATCTTGAGGTGATCCTTCAAATATGCACTAAGTAGTTGCATTCTCAGGAAATTAATGGGTACCTAATCAAATATAATAATATGCCCTATAAATATGTTACTTAGGAGGATGAATCCTTTATGCATCAGCATCTAGAGTTGACTCAATGTTAAGGACAATGTTTTTTTGAAGGGAAGGGGCATGCTACACCCTTAAATTTTGGCATGTTTTGGGATATGTGTGGGTTGACTTGTGGCTTACACACCTTTTTTATATTCTTATTACATTTCTCTATGTTCTTAGTTAGGTCAGTCTATAGAATAACCATAGCTACGTAGACTATGTATAGGAGGTAGTGGTTAGTCTTTGATCATCATGTTAAGTATTATGCACGTAGTGCATTATTATGTAGGTTTCCCCCTTGTAGTGGATTTAATATATTATCTAGTATTCAAATTTATTATCAATTATTGCTATGTGATTTCTCATAGTTGTTTATTCTATGCAATATAAGATCATTTGATATGAACATCTAAGTAATTTCATAATAGTCATGCCCCTATGGCACCACTACCACTAGCTCCACCTGCACTACCACTACCATCTGGTGCTAATCTTCTTGGGATGCCTATCTATCCCCCCATTGAATTAGCCCACTAACCTAGAGTTACCAAAACTACCCCACCTTCTAAACTGGACCTATACTCACCCCATTATGGATCTTGTGGACATTGTGCCAATACTAGAGCCTTATAGTACCTCAAATCCTCAACTATGGATAAATATTATGCCATAAGGATCATAAATAATGGCCCTCCTACTGGTAATACTATGGCTCCTACCCTCTATCTCAAGGTGTCCCTCTCCTAGGTCACCAAACTTAGAGAGGTCCTCACCTGATCTCTCTCACCTATCATAATGGAAATCTAACCTTGTAATGTCATAATCTAGCCATGTAATATAACCATTTGTCCCTATAATCCTATAAACCATGCCTATGTGGCAGCAAGTGATACCCCTACTTACCCATTAAGGCCACCTCCATGTGCTTGTACACCATTTAGATCCACATTTATAGCTTTCCAGCCCCCATCATCCCACCTAAAATCATCCATTACATATAGTGCCTAGTACCAAGCTACATAGCCCTAAAAAAATTGACATCATTAACCCCTACTTTAATAAGTAGCTCCTCATGATCTAGGACTACCTCTTCTAGCTATGGCTTGAATTACAAAAACTCAATGTCTTCCCTCCTATATCTTAAGAAAGGACTTAGAATCCCCTACACTAGGCTAAATGACATGTGAACTCTATCAAATGGGATGAGCTTAATCTCACCCTCTCTCTTCCTATAGATTTATTTAAATCTCTATAATGACAATGCATGATGGCTATAGAGGGCCCACCTAATAAAGTTGAAATATGGCCTCCAAACCATATCCCTTGTAACCAAACCCTCCAATGCATCCCTAAACTAGTTAATATCTCTTGCACCTCCTCTTGCTTTGATAAGTGTATAGTCTTACCTCCATCACATGAAGCCCACTCAAAAATCCATCTGAGTGTAGCCCTCTCATGATAATCCCAATGGTTTTAGAACTCTAATGTGCTTGTATGGCTAATAGTAGATCCTAAAACCCATGTTGATCCCATATTACTTATGTACTCAGAATGCCCAAAGCTCCCTATAGATCTGAACCAGTAATATTAGTTCCCACCCCAAAAAACCCTACCTAAAAAACTATAAACTACCCAATTTCAACTTCAAAATAACAAATCAACTAAAATTATCAATTTAGAACACTACCTACCTCATTCCTCAACCTATATCATGGATAGAGCCCATATCCCATTGCTTGACTACATCCTCATCTACCCTACATCTCGATCCTAGGAGATCACCTCAACACGTGCCTCTAACCAATCAATAACTACCAAGTCAACAACCACTCAGTCAAATCTCTCACAACAAAATGCCAAAATCCAATTCACCAAATCACATAATACACAAAGATCAAATAGAAAAAGTGAAAATGACTTTTCATTTTCACTTTTTATGTTCAAGCCTTTTAGGGTTTCCCCTTGACCATCAATGTTGAGGGTGACCATTGATGGTTGACCTTGGGACCCTTGACGGTCGATGGTCAAGAAACCCAAATTTTAAATTTTTTGAGGCACCCACACCTAGGTGCCACATTTTTTGGAGTTACCTTCTCCCATAAACCCAAACCCACCCATGGAGATTACCCTTCTCCCATCAAACCGTATCCCTCACTGTTGGTCCATTTTGGCCCATCTAGCATGTGTTTTGTGGCACTTTTTGCCTAGTCCTTTGATCATAGCGGTAACATTTCCATGTTGACCCTTTTTTAATGTGTACCACCTAGTACACAACCTGACCTACTTGTGTATGTTTGAGACAATTCCTACCTCAGATACTTATGACACTTGACCCATTTGTGTTTTTCACTAGGGCACTTCCTACCTTGGATACCCTCAGAAACACTAACCTTAGCTAAGAGATGAATAGGTATACCCAACCACCACACCTAATGTAGTCATGTGATATACTGGTCACTTGTCCCTTATCACCAACCTTTATTGTTATCAATAATGGCAACCTTGTCTTTGCACAATCTTGGTTATCACACTTTTTGTCATACTTTGCATGCTTATTTGCACCTTAGTTCCCAACCTATCATCCACCTTCCTCATCAACCTCACCCACCTTATTAAACCTGCACCCAATTATACTTTACCTCATCACCTCCCAATTTGAGGAGGAACACTTCTTCGCATACTTGAGGTAATTAATAGACCTTTGACTAAGCAAATCAATTTTTGTTTTGTATCTTGTTGATTTAAAATGTATAACAAAAAGGGGAAAAATGTAGACACCAAAAATATGCACACTACAATTTTAAATGTTTTAATACCCCATGACTACCTTAGGACCTTCTCAGGACTAATTTAACCTTCCAACCCCTAATAGAGCTTACCCACAGTAAGTTTGGCTAAACTAACTTAACTTAACCTTTTACCCATTTTCACCTTTCACTCTTAATCATCAATGGTCAGGTTGACCACTAACAATCACCCTAATCATCGATGGTCAGGGTCCTCCTCCTTAACAACTAACATGTAAACTCACCCACCTTGATTTTCTAAAAATAACTCATCTAAATCCTGTTGTGAGCCATTACATGTGCAAATTATAAATAGAAATCCTAGTTCATGTACCTATATAACTCTTTTGCCTCGCCTATAAGAAGAGAAGAGTAAAGAGGTTATTAGGAGCTCGTATATCTAGGAGTTTCTTTTTGCAGGTCAAACATCATTAGAAATCTAACAATATAACAATCCTATCAGATAAATAACTTACCATCACCTCTCCATCAAGTTCTTGAGTACCATTAATTTTTTAGAATTAAACTAGTTTCTACCAATAGGTCAACTACCCCAACCATCCACCTAATCAACTTTTGGTAAGACAAGTACTTATTTTTTAGTATTCATTTACTTTATTTCCATTTCACAATCAACCTAAGCTTTTCTTATCTCTTGAAATCCATATTTTGGATCTTGTTAATTGACTTTTTTACCAACATAGATCTAGACACAGTAACCATCGATAGCTGTCTCAATCACTAACAGTCTATCCAATCATTGACAATCACCTTAACCATCAACGGTTAGCCCAACTGTTAATGGTCACTGTGGTAGTGAAAACTAGAAAGCTAATTTCACCTACCTACCTCCAACCAAACCTAATTCTCTATACCCATACCTATTCAAATACACCTTTATGATTTTTTGAAGCAAACCCTAACCCTCTAACATAATTATTTATTAGTTTATCATTAATTTAATCATTTATAGTCTATTTTCTAAACAAGTCTTTTTGTATTGAATTTCAATATCTTTAATTTTTTGATGCAAGTACTTTTCTTTTTGTTTTATAAACTTAATTATTTAGAACATGTTCATTGATAACCCTTAAATAAGCTCTCACTTCTCGGATCTAGCTACCGCTAGGCAATCCACTCAACTATCTGTCTAACAAACAAGTTTGCTTTAGTGTTTTCTTATCTATAGGTCATCCTCCCAATCCAAAGATTATCTCTTAACAATCTTTTGATTCCATGTACACATAATCAAATAGGTTTTTCAACCATACCTATACTAGTTTCTTCTTCTCTCCTTTTCTAAGAAT
This sequence comes from Torreya grandis, assembly GCA_037957365.1. NCBI lineage: Eukaryota > Viridiplantae > Streptophyta > Pinopsida > Cupressales > Taxaceae > Torreya > Torreya grandis. The sequence goes on from JARHVA010001815.1 coordinate 660,410, forward strand.
AAGCAAGAAATTTACTGAAACACTTGTGGTTTAGGAGAGGTACTCTTAATGTGAGTGGTTTTCTTGGTTTATGTATTGATTATATGATCACCACTACCTTTGTGACTTTGTATTTTATTCTTTAATATAAAAAATAATATGTATTATGCCCATGCATTATATGATATGCACAATAGTATTTGGATATCCTAATAGGATGTGGAGGAGGTAATTTGATCACTTTATCTCAAACCATTTCCTTTAATATTTTTCTCAATCTCTTCATAGCCTTTGGTATAATAATTTTATAACTTGTTTTATATGTGTTCTTTTTTATATTTGGTTTTTTATAATAAACCTTGTTTGGTAAAATATTGGTAGATGAAGACATAAATGCATGTTTATAATCTAATTTTCTAATGATGTGAGACTTGAAATTAAACACTGATTTTGATTTTTTAATGCTTCTATTAACTTGTTCATAGTGATGATTTGATCTTTTATGGTTTTGTAAGTACAAACCCTAGGTACCTTAGTTTACATATGCATACATATACCATCTATATTACCCCTTGAAGGAGTGATAGCATGGAATTATTTAGATGAATTGTAGTTATCACCCTCCTTAGGGTTAGGAAGAAGAGGTTCAATACTATCAAAATAATATTAGTAAAGAGAATTTTTAGTTTTATCTTTATTATGATCATTCTCTATTTTGTGGTTTTGAGATTTCTAATAATGTAGACAAGACAACAAGTAATGACTACAATAATATATTGGAAGAGAAAGTGTTCAACATACATATTAATATTTATCATAATTTTTAGGAAAAATAAGGCCTTATTTTTAAAATTTGAATACTATAGAAAAAATTGAATGAAAGAAAAAAGTAAATTAGGAATACCTAGGTCAATTGGGATTTGGACCAAAGATCAGGTTGACCACCATGTTTCAAAGGAATAAAAAATAATATAATGTGGTTGGATAAGAAATTTTATAATTATAACATGTTTTTAAATAAAAATAGGAAATTAGATGAACCCAAAAAATAGGGAACTAAAAGTACAACATATAGCTTGTAGGTCCAATTTTACTAAAAATAGTAAAATGCCAAATTTGAAAAATCCTTACAATATTTTAATAAAAAAGGTGGTTTTTGTTTATATCGATAGCATTATGAAAAACCTCTGAGGAATTTGAAACTTGATCTATTATGAATTAGAAATAGGCTAAACAAAGTGAAATGATTCACAAACAAAACCCTAGAATATTCTCAAGAAATAATCAACAATTTAAAAAAATGGAATTTATTTCATAGATATGAGAAAGAGTTTTTAATATAATATTATTTCTTAGGAAACCTAAAAATTAATTATAAAATACATACACCATTCACCTTGTATGTCAATATTTACTGAAAATAGTAAATTAAAAAAAATCAAAAATCCATATTGAATTTTGATGAACAAAAAGGGTTATTTGAGTATATCCATGTGAATAGAAATACCTATGAGGAATTTTAAAATAGAGATATTTGAAGTTTGAAATGTGCCAATCAAACAAAATGAAATTACAATCGTATGCACACAAAACCATTGTAACTAGATGAGTGTAAAACTCTAGGGTAACATTTTAGATCTAAAAATGAAACATAGAAAGCCGAAACCCTAAGAGGTTAGAAACCCTAGATCATAGTAGGTTTATAAAATAAGACTTAGAGGTTGGGTTCACCAAATGTTTAAACCTAAATTTAAATGGGTCAATATAGTATAGGGTTAAGAATATAAAAATGAATAAGCATAAGGGTGATAAATAGATATATAATAGGTCAATCAATTAAAAACTTAAATAAAAAATATTCTAAATTAATGTTGATATATGCTAAAAATATAAATTACATCTATTGATTGATATTACAATGAGTTTGAAATAATAGTACTTAGTTGGTTTAGTGTGCATGTCTAGATTTGATATGGAACAACCTAGAATAGACTAGATTTGGATTCTAGATGAATTGTCATATTCTAAAAATTTGGAACACGTGTTCTTAGACACTTACATTAGATCTAAATGATTTCATCGACACTACTATCTAACTTGGACATAGGTGTC